>JASXSY010001473.1:0-137052 GCA_034509805.1 Sipha maydis | reverse complement strand
TATTGCGATCAACTTGGACGAGTTGCATATGCAAAGCAATATTGCTCGCGCGCATAGTGATAACATACATGTCCGCCTACGTGTCGCAGGTGTAAGCTTACACGTCAAAACACAAGTACAAGTGCCTACGTATACATGTTACGGAGTCCGCGCGCCCTATAACGGTGCACGATAAGACGGTGTATTTTACCCAAGTGATGTGATCATCCGGAATATCTCGTTGCGCGAATTAATCACCCACCGTACGGTTCAATAACAGTATTACACGCGTGACGTTCATTATTGTTGAATGCTAGTACAGCGCACGCCGTCGGAACACTCGGAAAATGAAATATGATTGTTGTTTCACGCTGCAGTGGACGGGACGAGAGAGATATACGGGCGACTACGTACTGACTATTATAATATTCTCACCTTCTTCTGATATTATTATTTCAAAAACTATTACTTAACACTGTTCGTTTAAACGTAATTTATTCGTCGGTAAAATAAAATGTGTAATTACAATAAACTTCGCCCGGCATCGTTTTCGAAACATATGATGATTAATAGCTTTCAATTTTAAGACCACCGCAGATTGTAATTACACCTTTAACTCGGCCGTCTCTGTAATATGTTCTACTTGACGTGTGCGAAATACTCTCAATGAATGAAATACGATAGTCTTTCTTGTGTATTAACTCATATAATACATTTGGTAGACGTTGTACTACAAACGATATGAAAGGTCAAATTCGTTGTGAATTTCCATATCAGTAATTAGATACGAGTACACCTCAAGATTAATACTTAAAGACGTAATAGGTTAATAATATAACGGCACAATATGCAAAATATTCATCATGTGTGTAACAATGTCCGATGTCATGCTTTTTCAATATAGTTCAGAATAAACATATTTACACGAGTAGTATAAATGTTTGGAGAAATAAAAAAATGAATAAATAAAAAAACAAATTATATTTATACATCCGTAGGCGTAAATTTTAAAAAAACTATGATAATCATTTGAACAAATAATATGTTGCTCACTAGCGTTAAAACTTTCTAAAACACAACTGTGTAATGAATCTAAAAGTTGTAAACGACAAAATTGTTAATAATTTATAAAAATATTGCATTATATAGTACCTAGTCTAACAACAACACCGTGGCGTTTGTTGCTCCACGATTATAGTCATATGCTATATGCAAATGAAAAACGAAAGTTATCCTAACTAGTTAATTTGACCATAAGCAATATCCAAAAAGAGAAATCAATAACAATCTCGGGTTGATTAATCTTAAAGTTAGAAAACTGAATCATTAAGTAATTAATTACAAAAATATTTAATGTATGGATTTATTATAATAAATAAATAATAAATAAATTATAATAAGTTTAAAACGCGTATTCGTGATAAATTACTATACTAAAAAATAAATACAAATAATAAAACAAATAAATAGAAAAACGATGATAAAAAAAAATATGTCATAATAATACATATATCTTTGGTGATTTATCATAAAATATACTAGTTTAAAGTAATGATTGAATATTTGATCGGAACTCGTTACAATATTCTAAGCAAATGTTCACGTTTGCTCGATGTATATTTTAAATTAATTGTTGGAATACTTATTAACTAATAAGCAGTTTAATATTATAAGCCAGCATCAAAAAAAAAAAAAAAACTATTGATCGTCATTCAAGTGCAATCTACGTATAGACCACTACTACTGTTGTCAGACAATCAGAATGCAGGTAAATTTGTTTGCGACAGATTTCAACGGCGTTTGATCAGTGATTATCGGAACTTTGTTTTGAAAACTTTCTACAGTCAATAGATGACGAAAGATGTTTCGTTGGAATTTGTCTGAAATCGTTTATTTATGATACTTTCAGAGAACTAGTTGTCCCGTTACCACGGTTACGAGACCACTTCGGAGGTAACCTTTATAGACATGGGTATTATCTGTGTGTGTGTGTGTGATTTTTTTCCAGTTTTGACCGCACTGTTAAAGGAAGATGCTGTTAACGGTAAGAGAGGTTGTAAGGGCAGGAGACGAAACGCGCGCGCTAGAGTATACATACCTACCTACGTACAACTGTGTGACACGCAAACAACCGGTTACCTCATTATTGGATTTTTAGTTGTCAACTGGTTCACGGTGCATGCGCGCAGACTCACACACATACGCACGCACGCACGTACACCACAAAATACACACACACACACACACACACATGCATAATGTAGAATTTTTATTTAGTTTATTTTATTTTTTTTATATTTTATCCACCGGTCGGTATCTCCATTATTCGATCTGACCGCGTCGTTCACGTGCACGCGCGGCCGCGCAGTGCCTATTCTGTGATCTCTGGGACCTGTCAATTGTTGCGCCGACATTGCGCCGTGTGTCCCCGCATGACGACCGACGTTCGAACGACGTTCGATTACTGCGATAAACGCGTGGGAAGAAGAAGATACCGAAGGAATGATGGTTTTCAGAATAGGAGATATTTCCGGACATTATGACGATATGCGTACCATTGATGTGTCAGTCGCATCGGGCCTCGGGAACACCGAGGAAACCTCATTTACCGTGCAGACGCGGTGCTGTTGAAGATCAGTGTTTATTTTATTTTTTTTTACCACACGTACAGTTTGGTCGAGCTTATAAATATAAACAAACGACGGTACACACGGCACGGGCAAAAGTGGTTTTAACAATTAAAAGTTTTGTAATTGAACCGCGTTGAAGTTATGCAACAGGCTGGTGACGAACAATCGTTTAGTCGCATAGTTGGAAGTGAAAAAGATCTTTGGATTGTGCACATTTGGAATTATAGTACCGCGTTCGGATTTCGAGCTCGTGTTCTAAAAAATGGTTCGTTCTGAAATCTGTGGGAAGACATTATCGTTCAATTCCAAAATAACTGTTGTTGGAAAATTTCTTGATTCATTTGAACTCTATTCAACTGTCGAGTGATCCTATATCATAATTTAATTTTGAATTTTTCTTCATCGGATGACAAGATTGTACCTGTACTATTCGAATGTGTCATTTTTTCGATGATTCGTTTTAACTCTTCCTCAATACGTTTTAATAGGGCTTAACTGAGTTTCTCGACTTCTTATTTATTTATCGGATAAGAAAAAAAAGCAGATATTATGTACAGGTATTTCATAAGTACGTCCTTTACCCAAGTAAAACTAAATACCTCATTGTACTATGCTCCCTATAGTTTTCAATCTTAAGAACGTATAATTTAATTTTTAGAGTATATAGTAAGAGATATACTTATAGACTGATTCAACTGGGTGTTACGTGTTTTGACCTCACTAAACAAATTATGTTGATAATTGTTCTATACATACTGTGCAGTATCTTTGTAATACTCGCCCAACCTTTCGTATTGTGTGTACTAATTTCGCATTGATTTTAAAATGTAACTACTTATGAAAATAAATCTTTAATTCTCGAACCAAGCCGGTTTGTTCAGTTAGTTTAATTTAAAAATTACATACCACAATACTGTCGATGCGAAAAATAATGTTATATTTGTTGAAGAATATCTTACCTGAAACAGACAAATTAAAATATAACGTTAATAAATTATTTTAAAATAAACACTTTTATTGTACGCAATTAGTTAGATCATTTTAATTTACTCGGGTTTATTTCTATTTAATTTACAAAAAAATGTGTCATTTGGTATATCGTAGCAACAAGCGGTGATATTTAAAATATTATAACAACAATAATTTAAATAATTTATATGATTTTGTCTTAGCTTATATTAATTTTCCACCGAAGAATAAAATTAATTTTATTTTTTTTTTTATATATACTTGATTTAGTAAATCAAAGCAAAATCTTATCTTACTTAACAGCGATACAGTCGTATATTATCTATCATCGAAACGTAGAAGTTTTTACCGCACACATATAATATGAATGTCACGCTTTTCGTGTGAATGCAATTATCTACTTGACGAGATAATGGTGTGTAAAAAGCAACTGTATCTACCTATCACACGTCTCGATAACAAGCGATGACAAATCGTTCGTAGAGAACAAGAAGAAAAAACCGCACACTGATTATTTCTTAAATGATTTACTATTTAATGTCCGAAAGAATAATATTCAATAGAAAAATATGTGACCCGAAGCAGCATGGGAGAGCATTTCAATTATGTTAGAAAATATTTATAATACATTTGAGTAACGAAATCATTTTACAAATTCAACGTTTATAATATTACGTTCTTGGTGCGTATTGCTGGGTGCGATTTACCCAACTTGATTGCAAATGTCGTTAAAAGCATATATCTGCAGGTGCACAGGAATTGGATTTTAAATTTAAGGAAAATAAACAAATGCAGAACGTACGAATAATAATTAATATGTATTATGTTATTGAAGTACAATATACATATTATTATCATATAGCATTGTATAAACCTGTCGATATAAATACGATATTAGAAGACGAAAACGCGCCACGGAGATTATGACTTGAGCATAATTCTTCGTTTTCCATTGCTGTATAATTATTTACTTGTTATCTTTGTTTTAATCAAAACTAATACATTATACTCGAAAAATACAGGTAAAAAATGTCACTAAAAACAATGGCACTCCATATCCGTTCATAGAGCGTAACACTGTTCTACGATTCTTTTTCCAGGACGCGACAAAAAAAAACCATTTCTTAATAATTTTAGCTGACTATTTGTTCGTAAAGTTTATTTTCATATTTGGATTAATGTTTTATGTATCGTACATAACACGATCGTTTTACCAGTTTTCGTGATACATAATATAAATAAATAATTATTATTTTAGTCCGACTCGACGTGGAGAAAGAAAAAAATTAAATAGTTGTAACATAATACAATGTAGTGTTTGAACTCGCTTGGCTATAAGGGGCGTGGTGTGTAAAACACATTTTAATGTGTACAACGTCACGATTGCAGACGAGATAATTTATCAATCGCGAATCAAACCGTTCGAAACATAAAGTACCTACTCGTTATCAGGCGAATATTTAACAAATGCAATTTAAAGTCATTACATTTAGTACTGGACCATGGGCGTATTACGTATGTTAGGTATTTTGGGTTCCGAACATTAAAATGCAATGAATTTAAAAAATAAAAATTTCTCAAATCCGTGCGCGATTTATTATTATTCGTACGAAAGTTCAACGATCAGTGTCGTTCGTAGAATGTTCATTAAACGGTTCAGTGTTAACACGCGTGTACCCGAAACCTATTCAGAAAACCGTCCATTGCCATTGGACGTGAATTTGTCTCTCTCTATCTGTCGCTCGGCATTTGTACGTTCGTGGTTCGTCGTGCATTATTACAACAGAGACACGATGACGGCACTTAAATGTATGTACCATGCGTAACGTTAGGGATATTTCGACGATTCCAATAATAATTACATGTTATGACTGGCAAACCGTTCGATAAATTTGTTCCCGTCGACGACGGCAACACCTTAACAACGTTACCGTCGTCCTACTCTTATACCCAATTGCCATATGCGATTCGTTTCTGTGTCTTGTGAGACGCGAATGGTATAGTTTTGTTTTTTTTTTTTTTTTTATCGGTACCATCGGCACCCGAAAAGCGTTAACCGTTTTATGCGTGTAAAGCAGCTCTACGGGTTTCTGTGCAGGGTTTCAAGTGTTCCAAACGAAATTCAATACCATGGCGGTTTCGGCCAGGTCGGGTAAAACAACGTGGACATTTTGGCAAAATCTACCAAGATCAAAACACGGATCTAGCGGTGGTTGAGTGGTGTATCCGTGTCGAATGAGACGTAGTCGTCGGACCCCCAACGTCCACGGTCTGTCATCAAATATTATTTTTCGACCTATCGTGCGCGCATGAAACCGCCGCCACCTTCTACGATAATGTACGACAACACGATTTGCCAACGTCTGGCTCGTTCGTTCGTACGTGTCAAGACGTCGCCTTCGTCGCAGCAGCAAGATGTCAAAACGGTATTAACGCGTGCCGCGGGTCATAGGGTCAACCGAGATCGAATGTAAAACGACTAGTTCCGAATCGCGTCGCCCTTGAAACAAGGATATTTCCTGTACGCACAGATTTCTAAACACGAATAATATTGTAGTATAATCACAACGATAACAATATCGTCGCACCGTACCGTCGTTATTTTATTTCGTAAGATTACAATATCGCGTCGCGTGGCCCACCGACACGAGATCGTATGCCGATAACCGATCGAACGTGTTTGTAACGAAACGCACTCTTGTCGTCCCGAAACGAGATCACGGTTGACGACGTGTACGTCGGGAGAAACGAACGCCGTTTTTCTCGACCGCGCCGGAAGCGAAGGTGGCGTCGGCCGAGGAGGAGGATATTGGAAATAAAATTACACCGATCGGTGGTGTACGAATACAGCCTGCGCGTCCTCGTCGTCGACGAATTTCGATGTCGACTTTTCTCGCGAGCGATCGGAGTTCCTGACCTACTGCACTGCGGCCGCGTGCCTCGTTGCACCGGGGGTTTTCTCACGCGATCCTGTTTTTCGCGTACCGAAGACGAGAGACCGTTTCTCCGGTTCGCGGTATCGCGTGTCTCCGACACAACTCGCCGAGGGACGTAGAGCACGCGCGATGAATAATAGTCGCTTCCGGCAGTTCGCGGAATGACCGTCGGCTACCGGTTCCGTCTTCGCCGTACATTCGATACATATACATGTTTGCGCGTGTGCGTGAATCGTGTGAGTGATCGTTGACCCTCGGCCGTCGGGAAAATTAGCTCTCGTCATCGTCGTGGATACAGGGGGGAGGGGGGAAGAATAATAAAACGACAATAAAACGCTGTTTAACCGTAACTTTACGACCGCCGCGCGTGTAATGATTGTCCCGACCAGGCCCGCGACTGCCACGCAGTAATATAATATATATATATATGTGTGTCATTCCGTTCTTATTACACACGACGTGTGCGGACACTAGACGGGAGTGATTGTCCTGCAGACATACCGCGGACGTACGCAAACTCTCTCGTACACACGCACACAGACGTATGATCGCGCGCACGCACCTCGTTGTTACTCACGACCTATCCTAGAAGAGACTTGGGTGGGCTACAACGAATTGTACTGACGTTTAAAGTGGCCGTCTTCGTCCGTTGTGGTTTGTTTGTTTGTTTGTTTTTTTTTTTTTTCTGATCGGCATTTTATCAGATTAATTGTTTTACGAAGACGCGTGCGGGTGTATGCCGTCCGATCGTCGCGTCACGGGCCAATCGTCCCGTCGTGATGGTACCGTAACATGTTATAACAAGTAATAATAATACATCGAAATGCACTCGTTGCAGCTGTATAATATTGTGCGCGTTTGAGCGTACACCAAAATTTCAACATTCTAATCGAAAAAGGAGTATTACGAGAGTTCTACACGAATAATTTACGTCTTCGTAAGCATTCGTTATTAAATTCGGTGCGGACGATGCGAGTATAATAAAAAATAAAATACATTTACCATATAATACATTTCGTTTACGTTCGATTTAAATATTGAAATGAAAGTTTAGTTGGTATTATCAACGCGGCCTGATTAAACTCGTCGTTCGCCAGACCCATTCACTTTCTTGCTCGCACCCATGTGTGGATAGTTTTCGAACGTCATTGTAATGCACGGATGGTACGGGTCCGCCGTATTGAGTACGTTTCTATGCGATCAGTAAAGACTGTTATCATTAGTACATCACGGGTAATGTTTAAGCGAGAGGAGTGGTCGCGTCAATAACTGCGTTCACGAAATATGGCCCGAACAACACGTACCATAAAATTTGTTTTTAAATACGTGAGATGATAATATCCGAAAGCTACTCGTATGCATATACGTATAATAATAATATTATAATACGTGTACCGGTATAATAAAACATGAGCACTCCGGTTTAAACTAGTTTCGGAATATTGTTATTAATATATATTAATACGTTCATGTTATATTTTATCGACGGTAAGCCGCGAGTGCCATCCGACGACGGTAACTCCGACGTCATGTACGAGTCCCATACACACATAGCTGGTGCGTGTATTAAAATATAGCATAAAAGAATCTTGTGACTAGGCGATTTTCTGGTCGTAAACAATAATCGTCGGCGATGCTTTTCTCCGATACGATTCTGGCGGATTATATTATTGCGGGCGCTGGCGGCGGTGTTTTAAAAATAATAAATAAAAAACATTTACGCGGCATAATAGAAATCGCCAATGAGTGCGTGCGCGTGTGTACGTTTGTGTTCATTGTACGCGAATCCAGTCACGACGGAATCCTTGTTTAACGGTTGTCAATGGTACGGTTGTACAGGTACGCGCGCGCCTGTGTGTGTGTGTGTGGGTGTGTGTGTGTGAACTGTTTGTGTGTGTGAGTGAATGTGCGTGTGTATGTGTACGTGTGTGCATTGTGTATAATAAACGCCTCAAGGAAATGAGTCAGTGGGTCGTCGTCGGCGGCTGTTTACATTTTGGCGCGTTAACCCGTCAGTGAAAACTGCACGACTTGCGTCGAGGACCGGAATATGAGTTTGGGCTTGTGGACTGCCGGCCAGATAGTGTAGGGCAACGGAAGACCCTCTCGACAGGAAATTGACCGCTGCGACTTAAGTGCTGTTAAAAATACATTAAATGTCACTTGGTCGATTCACACGTATGCACTTGTACACACACGATGCGTACGGTACGCACAACATTATACATAAGTATAAATCATTGTCTGCGCGTGTTTTCCAACCGTAAATATTTAAATCATTAGCATATGTGCGCTACATAATTTTGTTGGTTCTTGTTATTTTTCTTAAACATTTTGGAAGTAGGTACGCAGTTAATTATTACGTCTTATATGTACAACAAGTGAACATTTTTCAGTTCTCTATAATTGCTATATAAAAAAATGTTTTTTCCATATTTAACAAATACTCGTATATTATTATAGAATACATTTTAAATGTTTTCGCGCAACAGAAAATCAATAATATTATTAAAAACAATAAAATTATAAAATTATTTGATTATAAAACCTACGTACAACTATGTGTTAAACAATAAACGGACGTTAAACAATGTCAAAGTGCTTAGTAGACAAAATCGTTTATATCTATTATCACGTCTATTGTATGCATTTTAATCTAGCGTTTAATTGAATTATTTGATTTTTTTTTTTGGTTTTTTCTTGTGTGCAACGTGACAAGCCGTCAAACATTTTTATGGTATGTCACTAACTGATTTTAGTCTGTCAAGAAATGTGTGTTATTTTTTGTTGTTAAAATTATTTGATTTGTCAAATAAATTCTTTAGGACATATAATATATTGTATTTTAGCAATTTCAGCAATTTTATTGAAAGCAATAATTTATAAGATTTATATATTTCTATTACTGAACTAGAAAACATAAACATGTTTAAAAAATAACATTCTCCCGATTATGAAAGCTAATATTTAATTTGACAAATGTACTATTTTTTATTTCTGAACATTGCATATTAAATAAAAATATGTAATCCCAACTCAAAGTCAACAGTTAGTTTTTAATCTGTCCAAAACCAATAATTATTTTTAACGCCGAAAAAAAGTTAAAAGCTCGTTACAAAAAATATATTGGGTACATATTTTGTGGAAATTCTGATGAACTAGATAGATGGATGATTTTTTTAATTCATTCAAAATAAAGCTGTAAAGCTTGCATTATCTCGTGTTATGTGCGCTATCATATTATACTCATAGTAGGAATTGAGTAATAATTAAATACAATGTATGCTCAAAATAAAATGCATTTTTAATGGGTGGTCGTCAAACCGTCGGACAGGGACAGGTTTCGATAACCGCGGATTGTCAGGGCGGCTGAGACTGGCAGCTGAAAAAACCGCGTGATTTGGCCCGACGGGCGCGTAGGTACCCCAGCACATGTGTACCGTACATACTCGCACGCACCGTAACCGCGGTTCGGGCGATCACGTTCAGATGTTTAACAAAGGAATGGAGCGGGGGAGTTAGTGGCAGGAAAATCGGTATAGCCTTACTGTTATGCATTTGTCAGTGCGTGCACGCATAACAGGATTTTCACCGGCGAAACGAATATATACATATATTATAATGTGAGTATACCCAAGTATAAAATTATAAAAATCAGATGCACGCAACAGACAACAACGACGGTTGTCGGACGGGCGTAAAGCACTGGTGGCGTGGTGGAGAGGTGACTGTGGAGAATGTAAGAGAAAGAGAGAGAGAGAGAAGAGAGAAAAAACAGACGAAAGGAAGCTGCACGAGTGATAGAGTGGAGAGAGATAGGAGAAATGGGTTGATATGTTGATATGGCCAATCAATTGGATTGGACACGGCTGTGGTCGGTTTTTATTCATATTATTGTGTGTGTGTGTGTGTGTGTGTGTGTGTGTGTGTGTCTATGTACATAAGTTTTTCATTCGTTTATGAACACATTGTTGTAGCTATTGCAAAACACCGTACGCTCGAAATATGCGTTGAATTACACTCGGCAATTGAGAGTTAAACTGCGTTTCGGACAATTTAAATTATTACTGAGAGGAGCAAAAATAAAGAACTCGATCGTACTGACCCACACACACATACACATACACACAAGCATAAACCGTTGTTGTTGAGTGCGCGCTACTGCAAATTGATCGAAGCGGATGCGAACGAGCGTTACCTACCATTGTCACATGGTTATATTAAAACCAATATACAGGAATGCCGTTGACATAGATCGTTAAAGTAAACATACTCTGGGGACAGCGACGAGCCTTCATTGGGGAAATGTTTGTTTCTACGATATTTATGGCTTCCTTAATGTATGCTTAATAAGTACATTTTATTTTATTCAAATTCGTTTTATGAACAATTGGGAAAATATTTTAACAGAAAACAAATTTTGCGAGGTCAGACGTTATTTTCTTATTATTTATCCGATCATTATAACATATAATAATAATATATTTAAGTTATACAAATATCATAAAATTATGTTTATCTCTTCAAAGCACAGTACTATGCATTAAGCTTATCTCAATTTATGTCTTCTTATATTAAGAACTAAAAATATGTTAGAAAAATGTGCATTTAGGGCTATTTATCCCTTTAAATTAAAACATATACCGTAAACACAGGAGTTTATATAAGAGTTCTTAAATCAGGCTTACAACAATTTTTTTATTTTAATGTGAAGGTCTCAACATTTAAAATGATAATTTACGAGGCGTAAAAGTTTATTTTATCTGATCATTAATTATTAAATAGTAATTTTCTTTTACCCGCTCACTATATATTTTTTCTATATGAATCTAAAGCAATAGTTTTTTAATGTTTACCGATGTTATTTTTGTTGAATATTTTTTTAAATAATTCATGTTTTCGTGTTTGTAGTATCTGAATTATTTAATGATTTGAGTATTTATTCAGATTTTAACTTTTCCTACTGCGACTAACACGATAGGGGATATTAACCATTTTATAAAGGTAGGTAAATGACAAGAATAATTGTATTTTTAAATATTCAACAATTTCTCCAAATAAAAAAAATTTATTTTACGAGGTTATATTTATATTTGTTCGAACAAAAGAATAAAAAAAAAAGTTAACACCCTTGTACAAATAGCAGTAATTAATTAATACAATTTCAATAAATAATTATAGTCTTGTAGGGCGTTTAAAGAAGTATATTCCTTGCAAATTGCCAAAGGTGCTTTAATTTTTTTATTATAATTTAGAACGAATTAAAAATGTTCCACCTGAATCTTACTCTATATAGCCTTGTTTTTTTTTTACATAAATAAATGACAAAATTGAAGGTCTTCTGGTTTAAAATGTTTAAAATTCAATTTTTATAACTTTGTAATAATATTTATTGAAAATTCATTACTACTCAAATGGTTAGCCTTAGAATTAAAATGATTTTATAATGATATATAATAATATATAATATACTATTGGGATGGTTGTAACACAATGTTCGAATATACTATTGGGATGGTTGTAACACAATGTTCGAATAGCCACTTATGAAATTTACTGGAGTATAGCGTACACTTTATTGACATGATCTAATTATCTTTAACTACGTAATTTATTCACCCGTGTTATACAATTATCGATAATAGAATGATTAATTACACTACAAAGCCATAAAAACACTTTTTGAAATAACTTTCGTAAAACAAAAACAATATGCATATTTTATAGTTATGGATCCGGTGTATAATCAATCATCGTACTCATACATAGAATCATACATATTTAATTATCTGCCCATAGAAATACATAATGAACAATTTATAAACTTTAAGAAAAGTCTATAAAAATGGTCGATTCAAAAAAACCATGAGTTTTAAGGAAATATTATCATGAATTTAATTTTTTAATTTTTTTTTTTACAAACGTTTAATACTATTTAAATCTAACTTTAATCTCACGTTTTCATGTATATTATGTTTCACGAGCACGCTCATTATTCTGTTGAAATAAATAAATCAACGATTGCGATTAAACTTCTAAACTTTGCGTTACAAGTACGGGTGTCGACGAGAAACCATGTGATCCGGTGCAGTCAATAATGTTGCGAACGGTGTAACACCTGCGTCGGATACGTCCAATGGTATACTTACGGACAGGCAAAGGGTCTAACTGGACTTCAGACCAAAAAAAAAAAAAAAAATGCAGATACATATTCATGCAGCATAGTTTAGTAATAGTTATAGCATACAATTTGTATGTAATGTTATTTTGACTACGGTTTCCAAATCACGGTTAAATATGAAGTGCGATAAATGCAATAGGTACTATGATTCGTATCTTTGAAATATAAACTTTGTCGCACAAAGAAGCCGTCACAGGCGACTGGAATATTTCATTTTATAAAATTACATTCTACTATGTGGCGCGAAATATAACGCGTGTAATCTTGAATGCGGTTCAACACGAGTTCGATCGGCCCCGGTGTAAAGTTCTCGGCGTGCGAACGCGTTTGGATTTAGATGTTCGCGGTTTAGATCGTTGCACGAACGACGCACGTGGCCGCTCGCTAACGTGATCGATCGCAGCACGCCGTCGCACATCGCGCGTTCGGGATCACCGGATTCGGGTGCATCGCGAAATCGCGGAAACCCGACGTCGTGTCCGGACGCGACGCCGTTCCCCGGGGTTCGCGGTTAACGTCCGGTTGGCGCGTTGATGTCGCGCAGGAGTGGAACGATAAACTAACAGATCGTCCGGACACAGGTTCGCGCGTAGCTCGTCGGCGACGGCGGGGGGGGGGGGGGAAGCGAGCGGAAGGATTCCGTTTTCTTCCTGACGACTTCGTGCGCGCGGCGACCACGGCGGTTACCTCGGTCGCGGTCACGCAAGCACGAAAACAGGAGGGCCAAACAAAACGACCGGTCGCAAGCGTCGAGAACGGGTACGCGGTGGCACGGTGTCGCGAGCGTGCAAACCGTACGTCTTATTGCTTACCGTTTTGGGTTTTTTTTTTTCTTTCGGGTTTTCCGTCCGCGCTCCGTTGTTACGTGCACCGCGGAAGGAAAGAACAAAAAAGGAAAAACCGGTCTCGGCAGCGTAGCGGCGATGACGAACACGAAACCGCTCGCGACAACGGGGTCGGGGGCGGCGGCAGTCGGAAAACGGTACACGCGCCGAGGAGTTTGTCGGCGGCCGAGCAGGTGGTGAAACCGGTGCGATGTTCCCGCAGGGGGGGGGGAGGGGGCAGATGCGCGCCGAGCGAGGGGATTTCACGGATCGCCGGGCGCGCGTTCGACGACATCATCGTCGCCCGGTTCCGTTTGACCTTGTCGCGCACGTCGTGGACCGTGCACACGCGTGGTGTTCGTTGATCGCACCGCGCCAGGAACGTTTACAGTTTTCCCACTGCGTTTCCGACGCGAAAGTTCTCGGTCGGCGATCGTCCCGAGGCGAGCCCACGACCTTCCCGAACGTTTATACCCGAAACGTCGTGCCGCGCAATCGGTACCGCGGACACCCGGTGGTGAGCAAACGATTTCCGACGGCAGTGGCGGATCCAAGGGGGGGCGGCAATGGGGGCATTTGCCCCCCCCCCAAATGCCCAAACTGTCTTATATTTCATGTTATCGTAGATATTCATATTTCTTGAGTTACAGTCACAGTTAGGTACATTGACCGCTTCGCCAATAAAAAACAGCGACGTTTAGACTTTGTTTTATAAAATGTACTATAAAATATAAATTTGTAAGAAATTGTGTATATGTTGTAAATGATATGGAACTTTTGCCCCCTGCACAACTAAGCCCTGGATCCGCCACTGTCCGACGGTCCAAACGGTACCGCGGGAGACCGTTCCGGCATTTCGATTCGGCAATACCGTTCGCCTGTTCCGTCCGTTCGAATCGGGATTCCGTAGGCGATTTCCATGGACATTCGAGGCCTAAACGAAATCAACAGTTTGTGTACAACGCGCGCAAGCAGCATTATTCCAATACGATTTTTGTTTTATATGATTGTTCACCCTCTGCTGGACGCGCACGGTCGATCGTGTAATGTTGGTCGTCCAGAACACATGTAACCGTTTTGGAAACGACAAAAGAATAAAATAAGAATAACAATTCATGCTCGGTCGTTTTCCGTGCGGTTTCTGTTCCGACGGACGTGAACAATAATAACAATTACCATAATAATAATAATAATAATATATTGTTCTAAGGCCCATAATATCGACGCATGGTCTGACGTGTTATGATAATAACACAATTGATAATGGTCGTTCAGTATTCATCATTTACAAAACATATAAAATACACTTTAATGGCGCGCACCGATGGTGTCTTTTTCCATTTGTGTTCAGTGCCCGTACACAATGTTACACAGATTCCCATAAAATGTAAATGAATAGCGTGCACGAAAGAAGTGTACAACAATTAACATTTATTTTTAACACGATACGGTAATCTATTTATCGTCAAAAACCCACCGATGATTAGTATAATAATAGGAAAGATTGAATAAAAAAATAAAAAACGGATATTCTTATGAAATCATGAAAAGCGGTTCATGTGTAACGCATTATTATTCTTTTATACGCAGTTTGGCCATGTACAGTTGAGTTTTTCAATTGAATCGAATAATAACTATAACAGTACGAGACGATAAATATGTATTTCTTCAAATATTTCAAAATATTAGTATGCTAGACGCAAGTCCCGTTGAGCATTGTAAGCGCTAAGGAATAACGCTGAATGATGTATGTGTCTTTGATAAAGATAACTGAATACCACCGATAGGTCGGTAAACATAGACGTCTGCATAACGTGCGAAAAACGCGTTGCTGACCTTCTGAAGATAAATAACTTTACAGTCGGTCGAACCAGCCACAAGGTATTTTATTTTTCATTTAGATACTGATACTGACAAATTTTAGTAAGAAATACGTGGGATATTTGATTAAAAGTTTTTTGTTTTTATTCATTTTTCTAAAAATTAGTTGTATTACTGCAACACAATTCTTTTAAATATTTTGTTCACCTATTAGTTTTTTGAGTTTTAAAAATTAAAAACTGCAATACTAAACAGTTTAAGAATATTGACTATCATCGATTTTCCTCGTAGCCCTTCAATGAATGTCTTTAAATTTATAAAAACACCATTTCCGTATTATAATAATTTCAGTATTATTCAGTGCACTGCATCATCAAAATGTAGAATACTATAATTACGTGGCGTTAATCGATATAAATATAAACGTATATAATGTACGATAGACTTAGATTTTGATCGACAGTAACACTAATTAACGCGTAGTCGATCGTAAACAATGTTCACGACGTCGTCAATTAATGATCCTAGTCGCATTATGTATACAATCATTTCGTTGGTAAAATCTTCGTCACCCGCCCATCCGCTGTGTTATAATCATTGTAAAATAATCACAAACCTCCTAGTAGTGTGACGGACGGACGCGTATTGTTCGCATTCCACTCAAATAGAATTTATAATCTGAACGTCGGACGACTATGCGAATAATAGGTTCGCGAGAGGATCCCGATTATCATATCGTAACCGATCGCGCGTATACATTTAAATCGCTTTGTGATGTTGTGGTTTTTATTTGATTATGATTAATATTATTATCATTGTACTATTCATTGTACTTCGAATTGATCGATGAGTATAGTGTCTAGTATTACATCGCCGTGTCGCACTGTTTCTATAAACGATCAATACGAGCATGTCTTTTGGCAACCAAATCTTTTGACCACGAGTTTCCTTCGCTCGACGGTACGTCATCGTGAATGAGGGGGGAGCAAAGTTATCATGCGATTTCAAAGCTTCCGGCTGTTATTAAATTAACACGACTTAGCCGTTGTATACGTAGGGAAATAGTTTATGTGTATACTTGAACAGCAATTGATCTAAACGAGATTGGTAGCATAAGGCGAGAGTTAAATAATTCGTATGATTAACATTATCTTGGGTCTGGATAAAATAAAAGAAAATAAATTTCAAGAGATTTCTATAATACATATATGGTGTATGTTTTAAGCAATTTTTTTCTGAATCTACTCAACAGTTTTCTAAAAAAAAAAAAAGAAAAAAAAATTTCGCCATCTCGATATGCGCCACCTTTCTCCGCTCTAGGCACCTGCAGCCTACACGGTTGGTAAGAGAACGCGGTAAACACATAGAATTTCGGGCGCGGGACAGGTTTTCGCGTGTTATTATTCTGATTGGTTTTTTTTTTTTATTTTATTACGTATTTTTAAAATGATTCGCTCACCAAACATTTTCTACCGCGCGCAAACTTTTTCGAAAAAAACGGAATATAATTCGTGAGATGATAATAAGTCCTCGGCAACTGACCGTACATAAATACATATATTCTATCGCGAGTTAACGGATTCGCGTTTAATCTAATACCCATACACGTATGTAGTAAGACTACTGATACTCGACCGACATGACAACCGCATGGTTATATAGACACATGTGTACAGCGACATTCTTTCGACGACGTCGATTTATCGGTCCATATTTTATTTTTCACTCCGTGTGATCTAGTCAATCGTACCTACCTATGCAATATTCATCGCTTCTCCGCGCGCTCCTCTCAATCCTTATCAACGTATTCAACACAAACACTAATGGTGCAATCACGCCATTTCCGATGCATTGAGAGGCCGGATTGGCAGTCTTAGTCATGCTGCTATATGTAACACGGGATCTCTTCAAAAAACTAACGCAAGTCTTCTTCGGTCAAGTATTTCTTCGGTATACGTAAAAAATAAATAATAATATGAATGAACGGAAAATTAAAAATCCATGTCCTCCGATGGACAATTTTTTTCACCATTCGATTTATTCGTTGAATCAATTTAATCGCAATTCGAAAATAAAATATTTTAGTTGTAATATACTCGTATAATCGTACAATCGATAATGTATTGTCTAATGCCGTTTATTAGACCTACAATTTATATTTGAGGCTTTGATGCGTTGTTCCTTTTGCATTCCGACTAAATCCGGTATTTTTCCAATGTGTACACCTATATGTGTGTATATAAATTAGGTACTGTGAATAAATGTATTCGTTTTCTTCCACTATTGGCCACTGTCAGAGTATAAGTCGATATATCACTGTCCGAACGGGCGCGAATGTCCGTTTCGTTGGGCGATCACATATAATATTATCGTTAGAACAGTACTGAAATCGTATCGGAATCACGTACGGGGCCTCATGTGCGTTCGACCGATATAACACCCGTACACATACGCAGTGTTAGACACGATTGTCGTTCAATCGTGTTTCGAGCCGAGTTCGAGCATCCATTTATTAAAATACAAACGACATTTTGAACGACTCGTATCCGTGCACGTAGCATAATATTGTACATAGTGTATGCGCATTAATATTTATGATATAATTTCATCTGATGGACGTGCGACCGAAAACGACGAAAGTAGGCCAATAATTTACCACTGTTCGAAACGGTTATTGTTATTAGTGAAATAAAAAATATGATGCACTTGTACACGCGTACACACATAAACCGGTGACTTGATGAACGGTCGCTCGATTCATAAATCCATCGAAAATCATTCGCGCGCGCGATATCCTGCCAATCATAATAATAATAATAATAACAATACCTAATGCGTACAGGTTTACGGAACTGTATTGTTCCCGTCGAAATTGTGCGGCGTTAAATAAAAAGTCCCATTCGAATCGAATGCTTTCGAGAGGTTTTTGTTGTTGTTGTTTTCATTATATTATAACTGAACGATGTCATTTATTTACCTATTTCATCGCCGTAATATCAATTTTATTTTTTATTCTTATCATTACATGGTCGGATTCCGTTAAGCTCGTTATGTCGTTTGCAGAAAGTTTTTTCTGACATTCCGCCGAATCATTATTTATACAGTTGTTTTGACGTTTCCATGTGAAACCGTACAGTACGCACATATTACATGCAACGTAATAGGAACTGGCTGTGCAATGCATTACGATGTTTGGGCATCATCGTGGCGAGCGATCGGGAGAGGGAAAACGCGCGTGTTCCTGTGTATAATGGATTTCCACGGTGGATTCTGTCGGGGGGAAAAAAAGAAAAGAAGAAGATGAAAAAAACGACTAAACAGTTTATTATTGAAAACAAATCGTTTGGACCGCGGCGGACGACTCCCGACGGTCAGACACACAATTTTTCCGGACTCTCCCGCGGTGCGTGCGCGCACTAATGTTGTACTGTGTACGCGCTGCCTCCGCGGGAGGTACCGGTGCCAAAAAACGCCAGCTCGGATCGCGTTTACCGATTCCCGTGTAGGCGCGCGACCGTGTGTACATTACACCGAACCCGATGCGTTGGCACGTTTCGACAATAACGATTTAACGTATCCCGCTGGACACATCGCGGATCAGCGGGCCGTGCGATAAACATAAATGTACTGACGTAACACAGAAACGATCCGAACCACGGTAGTGAACAAACAACTCCCTGTACCCTTCAGAGCTGTGGCACGTGCTTAATGTAAGCGGTAAACGGTGGTGAATTGCTGACCCATAAGAATATACGTTTGATATACGGTATGATCATGATATACAGTTGTACATTATCATGTGTAAATCGTAATATTTTATCAGTGAGTTTCCTTTGAAAATTCAACCAAAGGCAAAATCGAAAATCGAACTACGTTACCGACACGAAACTACTCGTGTACTGAAAATGATACGGGACGTACACCGGATCATGCGTAGTGGTAATTATAAAAAATAAACGTACAAAAGGATGACAGTTCGTCCAGTGCGTGCAGCGGCATGGTGTCTAGTATTAATCATAACCTTATAGACACTTACAATAGATGTACAGCGGAGGTACGTTGAAAACGGTTCAAGACGGAATCGCAAGATGAGAAAAAATCAACTGGGTTCTGGGCGGCGAGTGTGATTTCTTCAGTAGCGGCAGCGCGAGTATGTCTGTACTGACCATCAGGGCCGTCCTGATGATTTGCGGGGCTTGGGGCAGAGTGAAATTGCGGGGCCTTAAATATCGAAAATGTCATTATCACGCATCAGTTGCATTTTGAAACTCAAATGTGCGCAAATAGACTTAACAAATTTAGTACCCTGCACTTACAACAACATGATTAAGTAAATAAATTCATAACGCAACATGTCATATAATTAAACTTAATATAATAAATCCTGTCCAACTGTGGTGAGAACGCGGGGCCCGGGGCGAGGGCCCCGCTCGCCCTGCCCTAGGGACGGCCCTGCTGACCATAATCGAGTTGAAGCACGCGATAATTAGTCTCGTTAGGTCATCTCGACGAATCTTCACCGTTCACTGGCTAATCAACGAATAAAACCATCTCGACAACTGCATCGTGGCGACCAAATTGTTGCGACATCGATAAGTTTGGAGTATATATATGTATACTGTACACATGTGTATAACTGATCGCACTACGTGAGAGCGTATAGTGCAATAATAAAACCATTCGTACGCTCGTTGGTAAACATTTTGACCTAATTTGAAGACGTTCGAAATGCGATTAAAAAACTTAAAAAAAAAAAAAAAAACCATAATATATAATATATTCTGTACGGAGTAAAGTGTCGAAAACGGAATGGCATGACAATTGAAATACTCATCGATTGTAATAATATCATCGGCGTAAAGCGAATGCAATGTTTCTACGTCGAACACAGATTTCCGTTTAATAATATACGAGTAGTTTTCATTGCGGTGTGATGTCAGTGGATCCGATTGTTTTTCGCGGCAGCTGCGCGCTCACCGTCGTCGCATAATTGCTGAATCTAATCGCTATCGCCATCGTCGACCGTTTCTGTACATGTACATGGTGTCCCGTTAAACAGTGACGTTACTGAAAATCGTGCGCAAAGAGCCGTTTGTTTGTTCGTTGTTTTTGTTTATTTACTTATTTTTCTCGCTACGTCGAAACAAGTTTTTCACGACAGATCGATGACTTCACGGCGGAACAGCAGTTTTCCATAACAGTGCGCGCGTGCAAACCGATTACCGGCACTAAACATTTTATTATGTACGTATGAACTGTATACGTGGCAGATACATGAACTCGGGGCGAGCAAGCCGCGGAATAGTCATTATCGTTATTAGTACAACTGTCGCGTGAACTCGTTACGATACTAATATACCTAGCGTGTTACGTGTGTGCGTGAGTGTTTACAGGCAATCCGTAAACGTATAGATAAAAAATTCGATCGACTTTGTACACGCAGCGTCGACGTACCGTGTTCACGTGCTGCAGTCGGAAACGGACGAAATATTATTATAATAATTAAGACATTTTTTAATTAACACGGTCTTACATATCGGTATTACCATTCAGACCGTTCAGCCAGGTACGGGATTCGTATTTCACGCACGTTATTAATTATTACCTATCGGGTCGATGGACCGTCGTAGTTTATGTTAAAGCGCCTTTGTTCGCTTTGCGTTTCATTGCGGTTTTCGTTCGTACCCATTCGCATTGGTTCGCTCTTCGTGTCTGTTCCCGAAGTAAATTAATCACGTCGAGTATTGGCCGTGGCATTCGGATCAATTACAACGCATACGCAGCACCACGAAATCGACGCGCGATGTCGTCTTCGAAAACGAATCTTCGAAAGATCAATATTTATGCGAACACGCACACCTATATGTTATGCAGACATACGCACTACGCTGCGTGTTCGGGCTCTATCCGAGTAGATGTGCGAAGGGCCGTGCGGTAACGTGCGTGCGTTGAAACGCGTTTCCTATTAAAATTCAAAACGTTTTTGCGGCGTGATGAATCCGAAAAGATGATCACATCACGTCACGTCATCTCGCCGTTTACGTTGATTACTTGATTATTTCGGCTGTTACGGGTCTTTCGTTACGGTGCTACCGTGTTATAACAATACGCGATCGAAGTCGATTTGCTCGTCGACAAACGCACGGGTTGGAACGTTTCCCGTTTATACCTATGGCGTTCCTCGACGTTGAAAGATCCCGACGAAGTTATCTTTGCGGTCCTCGTGTCGGTCATCCGACACACCGTAATCGCGAGCACGAACAACGCCTCGCGCAGAACGAACCGGGCCCAAAAGCGCGTGTGCTACAACTGATTTCACGTAGCACTCAATGGTAACAGAAAAACGTGATAAAACCGTACACGTCGGACTCGCAAAAACAGCAGTTCCTTGCGTTGTAAACATAAATCGTAGAATCGGTTTTACGTATGCGCACTAAGAAACCTAGGGGGACGGAGTGGCCGAGTGGACTAAGGCGTCGGCTACGATACGTACCGTCGCTGGTTCGAACCCGGCCACGGGCAGTCTCTCTACTTGGACAGGAAACAACTGCCTTTGGAGAGAGACTGCCATCCCCCCTCCCCGGGACATGGCAGAAACCTACGGGTGTCCCAATAAAAATTCTGCCAACCAGGCGGTCCGAGATTGTTAGTCATAATCTCGGACACATACCCGCCACACGAGTATAATACTAAGAAACCTCACACCCGACCGCGACAGCGCACCGTATTCGTAACACACACACACACACACACTGTGTTCACTCGTACGGGAAAACGTTTTGTCGGTGGGTTGATTGGGCGACACGGGACTAGGCGGAAATCGCAGCGGAGACGCCGTCGGCTCGGAACAGAGGTTTACGGGAAATCGATGTTGATAGGTATATGCGTGATGCGCGCGATGACGTGCAAGACGGTAATGAATATTGTAATGATCGATGAAAACCCGTGACGAGATGGTGACGGTTATGTTGCACCGCGTCTGCTGAATCGATCTGTTTTTCTTCTTATGCATTCTTTTCTTCCGACAAAAAATAAAATCACGCGCTCACACGCATATATACAAACGGACACCGGTGCGTGTTTTCGGCAGTGAACGTCACGTGGAAATGCCGGATGTATCGAAGTAGGTCCCGAATTCCGATAACCGGTTGGCGCGCGGAGAGAAATCGAAACCTTCCGGGCAGAATCACCAACGCTGCCGACGCTGTCATCAATAATTTATCATACACATCGCGCTCGGACGTTGATCGATGCTCTTTTGCAATTGCAAAATGCATTAATGCTCACAAAAATGCGCTACCTTTTCCGTCCGCGCCGCGACCACTTGCGATTTTACGGGAAAAGATACGTATATCAAAAAAAAAAAAAAAAATTAAAAAAACCTAACCATCTCATGCGTTCGCTGCAGGTATTCGTTGTTTGCGTCCCATCTGCAGCTGTGCATAACGTCGACCGTTATAACCGGTGGCGGGTTTAATGATTAAACAGTCCGCAAACATTGTGATGGGCCTCATAAAATAATACAATTCTATCCCCGGGTACTGTTTTCGTTTATCAATAAAATATTTTCAGTTCCCTAATGCGTTTTGTTTAAATTATACAACTATTGTTTAACAATTCATTTACTAGAGGTACACCTCAAGTAAATGACAGGTATACCTACTGTCAATGCGCACAGTAGGCGTTTCACGAACATTTTGCTCGAGTGAATAGACCGCCTTTCGGAAACTGCAGTCACATGAAAAACTGATCACCAGCTTACGAGTATACGCATTTGTACTTAATATAATACGTGCACAATAATGTATAATAATATAAATTTTGCATCGTAGGGCATAACTCGTTTGTACGTCAGGCTCGTACACGTGCTGCAAGTAGGACCTGTGACTCATCCGGATGGGCGTGTGCCGTGTACTTATATGTATATATACTGAGTATAGCTTTCCAAACGAATATGAAATATTCGTTTGTAATGCGAAACGTGGATGTCGGGATATTATGTTACATTGTTTTTCGAGCCGATACGATCGTGTGTGATTCAATGTAATTTATCGACGCAAATTAAAACGTGATTTGTACTTGGCGCGAGTTCACCCTTTTTCCATCCAGCCCACGCCGACCACCGGAATAGTATTATATTAATATTGTACATGCAGCAACGGGCGCGGTTCTATCATTCGAGGGCAGTGTAAAACCTCTTGGTCCCGTGGTCGTCCGCGTTTACCTCCCCGCCCAGAATAATAGTATACCCAATACACCAGCGGTTCATGGGCACCTCGCTGATCCCCAATTAAAATAATCTGTGACACCACGGCCTTTCCGTGTTCATGAGTGAAACGTTATTGCTAATTTATTTGCTTTCGTACTATCCACTTTAACGGCACACCGGCATATTGTCAAGAACCGCGCGCTAGTAAAACAGCAGCAGACTGTAGTTTGGTTGCTATTCTCGATTTTTATATTGTTTTTCATTTGTTTTTTTTTTTTTTTTGCTCAGTGACTCTAGTGGTCGGATTGAAACGGTTCGTAAAGTTCGTCAAACGAAAACAGTCCGATCGTCGGCAGTAATAGGTAACGATAGAAGTAATTGCATACGCGAGCATTAGACGGAGATCGAACGAATTGTTCCGGAACGATTCTGTGGTCGTTGCGTATCGTCGTTTGTTTACCTCTACCCCCTCCCCGTTGTGACCTTAAACAGTAAAATCGGTCGTGTACGTGTCGTCTGCCGAATGCAAAACGTCGAAAATCTATTTTACGGCGATACATCGTTTGCGCGCACGGGCGATGCTACATTGCATATTATAATATACACGTATGTCGGACGGCGCTCGCGAGAATCATGCAATCGGTCCGCTGTTTTAATATCACGGACGTGTCGTTTATAATGGTCGGGCGCGCGCGCGAATCGCAATTATAATATATGTGACACGGTGAAAAATCTTTTACGTTTCGTTAAGCCACCACAACGATTATACCGCTGTTTAATTTATTACAGGTACGCGTTGAACGTTGAACTCCAACAATAATTCGTCGGGGATTATTTTTATTAATTTTTTTTAATTTGTCGTTAAAAACTGATTTGTGTTCCGGATTTCACGGCTATTAAAAAAAAAAAAAAAAAAATAATAAAAACGTGTTGATCTTAAAACATAAAACATTATACTATACGGAATTCTATCTATATATTTTCATATTTTTTATTTATTTTTTATTCAACACGTGATGTTTAGGTACCTATATAATATTTTTCTTATAGGACGGGGTTTATAATAACTTAATCATAGTCGTAATTATTTAACGCAGTACGTTCAATTGCATGTTAATGGTGTATCCGTTGAAACCGCGTTCGCCGTCGCCGTCACCGGTGGTGTGCCAACTGCAACGAGACCGGTCTAAAACCACCCTAAAATCGGTCTCAGTACCAGTGGTCCGGTTCTGATGCATATATAGACAAAACTTCAACGTCATCGCGATAAAATAATGAAATGACTATCTGAAGTCGTCATCGTCGCGGTTTTCGAATCGCCTCGAGAATGCGTTACCCGTAGTGCGATACGATGTCCTCCCTGAACGGTAACCGGTAACAGTAATGTACGATTATACGTGGTTGGGTGGTGTATGTGGTTAGTTCGTCATCCCACGAGAACAATCGTGTCGCGCGAATGTCGTTCACGCCCGGTCCATCCTTCGATCCCGCGGACGAATAACGATTCGCGATGGTTCCGCGGTCGGTTTTCCGCGGCGTACACCGATTACGTTGAATCGTTCGCGATACATAAACGTTACAATGACGACGGTCGACGAGTTTACCTACAACCTCCGGTGCTCGGACGTTCCGCGGAAGGGAAGCCGGAAACGTTTCCGGCCGGTGCAATCCGAGCGCAGAAGCATGCCGCTACAATACGTATGCCTGTGCGTACCGTAATCATTGTTATTATCTCTACTCGACGGGCGCTATACACATGCACGTGCGTTTACGAAACGGACTCAACGAAACAGCACACTTCGGCCACGCCTACCGACAACCACCGACGGTATGTGAACGATATAATATTCATTCCGTTCTTCGCGTGCAGGACGGTGTGAGCACTCGAAAGTCTCGCGACCTATATTCATATATACGACTGCGTTTCCCGACCACCGCCGCGAACCACACACGCCCGCACGGGACACGCTAGGCACACGCGTACCGTCCTATCGACGCGTGTCGAACGTTTCGAAATGCATCTTCATCCGATCCGTGGCACCTCGACACGAAAGCTTTTGAAACCGACGCGAAATCTTCGGAAAACCGGAGCGCACGTACGCGCGACAAGGTGAACAATAACCGTTCGCACGCGTTTCGAGGGCTCGTCAGCGGTCAGGTCGCGTGTACGCTTTGGTTTTTGCGGGACGGTATGACATGTCTCGCGACGGACCGAAACCACGATACGACGCACAGCGTATATTTCAAGATATTTTCACCGGGCGACACTTCAACAGAATCGTCTACCAGTTCGGGGAAAATAAACTCCTGTCGGTAGTGCCACGTATTTTTTATGTTAAAATATGCTCCGGTACGATATATCAACGCTGGGTAGTTTTTCGTTTGCTTTATCTTTTCCCGCGTTCGGTAGAGTTCGAAATCATACGCACGATCTGAACCCCGCCGTTGTTATTAAGTTATTATTAATATTACTATTATTATGATTATTATTATTATTATTATATTAATAAAATTATATATTCGATTCGCTTCGGATGTAAAATCGGATGCGACGGTCGAATGAAAAAAAAACAACCCACGAAAAGCTTTTTGTTTTGTTATAATGTTATAATATATATATGTATACGCATGATGTCGGGTCAAAATTATGTATATTATAATAATATACATATAATATGAAAAAACAAAAAACTGCCCGTCCGAAGTGTATTATAACTACGTGTCGAGCTGGTTGGCAATAATTCGGTTGTGCGGTAATAACGGAACGTAACTTATTATTAATTGCGCCACTTACGTTATTCGATGAACTAAAAACGTTGTATTTTCATAGAACTGACAACGGTGGTTTCGAAAAGGAATATACAAGATATCATGTTTTCTCTCTCTCTCTATCATTACGACAGCTGCAATTTTGATGAAACAACAACGAAACGAAGAAATAATAAGCGTTCAAGTGTTTACGTCCATATAACCGTATACACGGTTGGTTTTGTTTTAAAAATCATACACACGATGAACACGTACTGATCAATAATTATTAGAAATTTATGTACGAGTTCGAGTACACGTATGCTACGCACAATACATAATAATTCGGTGGACCGTCAACGTAGTGTCGTGTAAAAACGCGTTACGCGCGTATAATAATTATTTACTATAATATATACTTATTTACATTACAATAAGCATTAGTATATTATGATTTCAAACGTTTCGTCTGGGCCCGGGGTTTTGATTTTAATCGGAAAATTATTTAATGACACGACGACGACGATGTTCATCACTCTAATGATCATTGTTGTCGCTGTTGTTGTTGTTGCAACAATATGATAATGTATCGTTCGCGTATTAACGACGGTATTATATAGTGTCTACGAAATACTACCACATTGCTATACTAAACAGTGGCGGGAAATAAAAGAAATAATACGGGAACGAGAATCTCGGTTGGTCTGCAGTGTTTTGGTGTTTATCCTATGCAATAATGCCATTCTCCCGTTAAACGTCATTAAATCGTTTCCGTCCAACGGTAGGTGTTGTACACAAATATATTATACATGTATATATATATATCATAATTGTAGTTACGAATAAAATAGTAATAATCTCATGCGTGTACACAATATAATATTATATATAATATTATATTATAACTAGTTCTGTATTCGACTGATTATTACGCCTGTCTTATTCCGACGGATTTATGCTTACATGCTGCGAGCTATGGGTAGGCGAAGTGGTACTTCAATGAGTGTGCACGGATGTAGTAACAACGCATATGTGCTCGTATGCAGTAAGTAGGTACAACAACGGATTTGGTGCGCTTGAAACGGACGGAAAAAAAACGAGTAATACATAAAAAACCGTTACCGACGACACCCTGACCCGTAAGAGTAAATAAAAAACGTTTCCTCTGCGTTTAATTGATGTGCACAGGTAATGCAATGGTTCGCACGGACGCAATGGAAACGACAATTGTAATTATTGTAGTTTTTTTTGTATTTCTTATCGTACTCGGAACTAGTTTAAGTGCAAATTACTTATTATTTGGTCGTTATAACGTTTATCACTAAGCACGACGTTGTATACATGTATACCATACGCATTTTACTTTCGATGAGTAATAATCATTGCGTTTCGCTCACTGCCGTCGCGGTATCCATTATCACATATTATGTTAGATCCGCGGATCCTTAGATCCGCGGATCCGGTGGCTTTTTAACCATTTGGAGTGATTGTGCTGGTGACGGTAGATTTCACTTTCGTGCCGAGATACCGGTTTTAAGCCCAAGTACAGCTATACAATATGTTTACCAGTACAATATTGCATAAATAACTGAACGCTGAGAAACATAAACACTACAAAAAGGAATCCTGTCGATCGGAACCGCAAACGAGTATATTATATTTTTATCGATTGTAACCCGATTGACAAGCCCGTGTGCACACGTCATTTGTACATATTTTTCGTATACGTATTATACTTATATGTGTTTATAATAACACGGTATTCCTCTGCGTACGCGTATAAATGTAATAACACTCGTCATCGGGAAGAGATTCGTCCCGCGATGGTCGTGACGCGGCGAAAGTGCATTTTTGAAACGATCGAGGAGACGATTACGATAGTAATAATTAGTCGTCTGGAGGAGGAGCACTAGGGCTTAATGGTTCGGAAACCCATAGCACGAGATCATCGTCGCGATCACGTATGCAATACCACATATACATATATAGGTTAGGTATGTAATGATTATAATCATACAAAATTCGTGGACGACCGGCGGAGACGAGCACGTTTGCCGACGAAGACGTTGCAGGGCCGCGTATCAACGAGTTTTCCTAGCACACCGTAATGTACGTAATGTTCGGTGGTACCGTCTAACACAGCGAAATGATCGAATAATAATAATAATGATCACAAAGCGCGATAATGACACGAAATAATATAGTGCTGGCGAGCATAACAATTACAATATTACGATTCGAAGAAGTGTAAGCAAAACGGCGATTTACAGATGCGATTCGCCAAACACGATCGGCTAAACACGTTTCGACCGAAATTAATTACACGTCTGCATCACATGCCGGTCGGTGGGTCGTCTTTTCGCCGTCGTGACGCGTGGTGCAGACGTATTATCGTTATGCTCGGCGGCCGCACGTGCACCTGTACGTGTATCACGCGTATACTTTACGGTAGACTTGAACGAAGTGCACTAAACACAAGGATTCCTCTCCGCACAAGTACTTTGTTTCTAATCCATCGAAACAGACACAGAGACAGAGAGAGGATTTAAGACTAAAAAACGAAGACACGTCCTCTCGCTGTGTTTAACAATACTTATTTTCCATGACGTGGCTAACATTTATAGATGTTTACACGGTTGGGATTGTCCTCGTTTTGTCCTATTTCCGCAGTAAACGAAGTTATGTATTTACGTGCGCTCTTTGTACTTAACGGACCGATCCGCTTTCTGCGGTTATGATGCAAACGCAATAATATCTGGATTGCAATGCGAAACGGGCGCGCACGAGTCCGGTTGACGTTGATTTTCCACGGTGTCGAAAATCCAGGGGGCTTCGATCGATTGTTTCCCAACGCGCGACAGCGTGTAGGCATGTCTAAAAATAATGGTAATAACTTCGTTTTGTACACGATACCTTTTCAAACCGCGTCAAATGTCTATTAGGCGCGACGCGCGTGTGCTGGCTAGACAGCTAACAGCAACGTGTTGTACCGCGTGACATTTCGTTCGTTGCTCACGACGTGTCCGCTGAGTCCGATAACGTGCGACGTTATACAACAATAATAATTATTATAATGATACTTGTTTCGTGTTTTTTTTTTTTCACACCTTAATGTGTGTGCAACGCGGCGACGGTGGCGTACTCGAATGACAATAATGTCATCGGAACATAATGTTATAATTATCATTATTATTATTATTATTATTATTGTGTAGAGTTGTCGGGAAAGGGCAGCGGTGGCGTGTGCAACACCCGCCGTCACATAATACACGCGTGTAACGTTATCGTACGTACGTCCTACGATTGGAACGGACGAATTCCGGTCCGGCGCGACCCGGCAGCCGGTCGTTTGTCGTTCGGGAAGTCGTGTAAGGTACGGAGGAGAAGAAAAGTGCGCGTAAACACAGCGGTAACCGAACGCGAGAGAAACTGTACACGGTTCGGTGTGCAGCAGTGGCGCACAGGCGTCGCAGCGAGCCCTACGCGACGCGCGATACAGCAACAGTTAGAGCGGCGCGTAGAGAGACTTGAACGCGCGCGCGAGAAAAACGAGAAAACGTCGGGAAAAACGCGACCCACGTCATCCACACCACCCGGGTCGCTTTCATTCCGGTGCGAACCGCGATCCGTGCAACCCTAGGCCGTTCGTACGCGCACTACGATCCGTTCATCGAAAACAATCGTAAAAACGTTACGTTCAACGAACCCGTGTCCCGAGTCCTCGCGACACATCACCATCTCTATGCGCTCAGCACGCTGTTTATCAACGGTCGTACACCGTTGACCAGCGGTGACCACCGGTACGCGGCGTGACGGCTCCCGCAGTGATTCCCTCGTACGTGCGCCAAGACCGTCGACCCGACCGAGGCGTACGCGGCACGTTCACGATTCATCGATGGCGGCAGCAACGGAATAGGTGTATGCCGTGGGGGTGTTACGTGCATCCACCCCATCGTTTCGCTTCTTCTGTACCGCGTGTGGTCGTATCGTTCGGATCGTGGATCGCGACTACGGCAGACCGCCACACCACCCTTTTTGTGCGTGGACATTATCGACGGCCGGTTCAGAAATGAAGTGAAGAAACCTGTTGCGCGTTCGGTGAAGTATTATTCACGTGTGTGAACTTTCTCCGTTACTCTTGCTTTCGTGAGCGCACGCACCGATCAACTACGTATAAATACATCCGTATACAATAAATCTATGCACACACATACGCACACATTTATACACATGCACATATGAACACACGTATCGGCTACATTATACTGTCGATCGGTAGAAAGTTAACACACCCGCCGCCGGCGCCGACTCGGCGTTCACGACGGCCGTTTCCACACGTTTCGAACTTGACCTTTACCCGGCGCGCCGTTTTCGCGACATCTACGACGATTAAGCACTCGTCTTTCGCACGAGTTCCGATAAATCGACCGCAACCCGAGCCAAGTACCTATGCCTAAACGCATGCGATGTTAGTCAAAGTTCTATTTTGACGAAATTTACGGTTCTCGAAGAAAAATTCGTAAAACACAAATGCAGTTTAATAGAAATAAAATTGTTTTCGCTTTAAAATGCCCTTTTACTGTACTGTACGTACACCAATGACAATGTGTACTAATACGTACCACGATTATATAAAATAATAATTTACATTGCAATTACATCGCTGTAACTATACCGCCTGTGCCTAAACACACTTAAGCACCGTATAATATCACACGTCCGACTGCTGGTCCGACGGGTCGCGCTTAGAAAGTATGGAAAACCTGAAATTGGTGGTCGTAGATGAAGGAGGGAGACAAGTGTTATAACAAGTAATAACAACAATCGTATTAATATTATGATAACGAAAATCGATAACGCATTGGTACGAGCGGAATTAAATTAAACACTCTTCATTGAATTGCCGTTATGATCGGCAACACTACTGCAGGTACTACTACTACTTCTACTACTATGCGATTTTCAAACTTTCTATGGACATTCGACACCGCAGTTTTCGCACGTGCTTGTTGTAATGCCTAAACACGCACAGGCTAGTTATGGCTGATACGAGGATCCGCGGTGTAACGTCCTTTGATACGCAACTATAAAAAATATGCACGTAAACATATTACACAGAAAGCAGTCCGATTTAATTCACGCACAGTCGTAAAAATACATTACATTAATCGATACAGGCTTACAGATAATATTATATCTAAGAGCGTGTGTCGGTTAAAAAAAATATCCACTTATTGTTTTTTTTAGATTACAAATTAATGCTATAACCACCCGCTATTATGTAATAATAATAATAATATTGAATAATGTACATGAACCGAATGTTTTAAAATATTTTAACCGTCGTATGTCCACCGAACGAATAAAGTATAATACAGCGTTATGCACGGTTCCTTAAAACCGAGCTGATGAAAAATTATTAAAAATATGCTTAATTAATTCATCGTTGCGTCATATACAGAATATATTTCGATCAACTATCGGACCGCTATGACTTATACATATTCAGCCAGCGTTCTGAACATTAAACGATGATCCGTGTTGTAGGGGGAGGAGAGGAAGAAAAAAACGAAAACTCGGCGTCTATAATAATATACACGTTTGATGCATATGCACATACTATATCCTGGTATATTAGTAAATTACGATGATGGATGATGTAATTACAATATACGTTCGAGGGAAAGGACGCCAACAATGACGGTCAAGAATACGATGAAAGTAACAAATGGAATTTGATCGTCATTATATGTTGATTTCATTTTTTTTTTTTTTTGTTATTATTATTAGTCGGATTGTGTTTCACGGCGTGTAACCAAATGTACGCACAGATTTCTCCGATCAACGCTTATTTGGGTGATCTTATACGGTACGTTGAGAAAAAAAAAAAACGTTAATGGTCACTAGGAACCATATCAAGAGGAGCTCGATGTTCATTATATTTTATTAAACACACCCACATAACCACACATGGAATTCGACGAAAGTTAGACAACATTTTATGCTTTGACCTTAACGGTCGTCTAATCTCTCTCTCCCACCGTGAGTTTTTTTAAACCAAACAAACGGCCAATACTGCTACTACGTACTCGTGCAGTTCAAGGAGAAAACATACACATCATTTTATAATATGACATTTTGTCGTCTGAATATTTTTGAAACAATTAAAAATGAATTAATAGATTGACGACCGTCGCAGCGATGGAGTGCTCGTCAAAAACAATCCTAAACGATTTGCCGTCCGTGTTATTGCAACGTTCGAAAACATGTTTTTTATAAAGTACGTGAAAACAATAACAATTAACGCGATTCGTGTGAAATTGTGTGAAAGATATCGCTACGAATGTCGTAAAAATATGATATTATGGTTGTGGAGTAGGTTTGCGTCGAAAAACTTTGATAGCATCAACGATGTTGCTTACTGACGACATGTTTACACTTCATTGTAATGCACGCGGTGCAAGCGAGACGTTCGTAAGATTTTTTGGAATGTTTATTCCTAAACGGTGAAATACTGAGTTGAACTTCGGGAAGAATATTATCGACGTACGTTACGAATATTATTCACTACCGGTTGATTCGACCGCGTACCCGCGTACGGTGACAGATATTAACGTGTTTTCGTCCGCGGTCGGTGTTCGCGGGCTTAACGAAGAGTGCATTATCGCGGCCACGTTATTTTGACCGTCACACCTCTTGCGATCGGATACCACCTGTGGTCTTATAGCGTGATGCTCGTCCGTCCGACCGACGTCGTGTGAAAAAATTCGTCAACTCGGCATTTGCGTCTGTGTTTCGATTCCTTTTTAAAGTGCGTTCGCGTGAAAATGCGTAATGCGATAAGTGCGTGCAAAGCGATCGGACCAGTCTTGTATGCGTTTTGTCCGATCGACGGTTTATTGCGTGGGTCACGGTTACCGCTGTTGTCCGGGGTCGGCGGCTGTAACCCGCCTGTACAGAGCGGTGCATAGCTTAACATGATAATCGTTACGTTTCGCCGTTTATTACGCAGCGCACACATAAGACGTCGTGTACACGCGAAAATCCAATTTTGTAGGTGCGGTCGGTCCAGGGTTGTGCGCGCGTAGTGTTACGTAAAAGGGCGAGGCCGGTCGTTGCTTTTACGTGCGGACGAATCTGCCGCAGCACTCCCGCTGGCGTGATAATGTTGTAGATCCTGTGATGTACAGAGGCGAGCGCGTGCGACTTAACTCCGGCCCTCGGTGTCGATTTTTCGCGACCATTTCGTTGCGGCGGTCCGAAGACTAAAAATGTTGCGCCGCGGTCGTGTACAATGGGTCGACGGTGAGTCAACGATATCGTTTTCAACTAGGTGAAGTCAAACATTTCTGTTTTCCAACGTAGTTGACCTTGAATTGGTTCAATTCAACAAATTATACGTCAATTTTCAGTTAACTCGGAAGAAAATGAGTTAGGTTAATAAATTAATAAAATTCAATTACCCGCGAAAGCCCATACTTATCTATATATATATACATATTAATGTATTAATGATGCATACATATGACGTATCGGTATATATTATCTAGCGAAACTTTCCATTACCGATTGGCCGCCGCCTGCATGACTATCGTTTCTTGACGGAACCGCCTTTTTTCTCCCCATTCAAGAGAACCCTACTGTTTACGCATATCCAACTACACATGACATGTACGAACACAATGTAATGTTCAGCAGTGTTGTCTAAGCGCACAAAACCGGCACGGACGTGTTGTTTTCAAATATCACTTAAATGGATTGCGAAGAAATCGAATGCATGTATAAATGTTTTTTTTTTTCTGGCGATGCGTAACGATATCGACTGTAAATATATTTCTATATACACACACATACACTCACGCAAATGCACACACATAATTGTGTACGCTTTCTTCGGTGTACAAATAATACGTTCGACGAGACTTCAAAACGAGTTGCATGGGATTTGCGGTCGGGTCGCCAACGCCCGAGTTATTAATGCGCGATTGTGAAATCACTGTGCTGCAACGTACCACGATGATAATGATATTTACACAGCAGCATGGTCGATCGGATGCTTTTATAAGAATATGAACTGCTCAACCGATTAACGTATTATATCTTGTGTGCGCGCGTGCTCCCGCGGAGATTATAGCTGGCGTTTGATAGTCTTACGTAATCTCACTTTCAAACTTTGTCGTAGGTACGTGAACCGGTGATTATCGAAATAGGACATTCCGGTTTGACGTTCCAAGTACCCGCGACGAATCTTGAAACGCGTCGCTTGTCGACGGTAATGAGAAAAATCACGTGGCCTCTTACATATTATAATATTTGTTGACACGAGCGACGTGTCATTTAAATATCGGCGTGTAATATTGCCGTCCGTAAACGCTCGGTTCCCGCGTACATCACTTTTGTGTCGGTTCCGCCGTGTGTCTTCCCGCGTCAAAAGTACCGATAAACGCGGTGGGAGGAGGGGGACGTCACAAATAACATCGATCTGTTCGTAATAGTTTTTCTGATGCACAACACGTCGACGGTTTTACAAAAGACGTGTTCATATTTCGACGATGCGCCGAGGTTCGGAATAGCTTAGCTCCGGACCGTGGTGGCAAACGCACGAGTCGTCCGCAAATGACGTCACCGAATAGGCGTGCGTGAACTTTCGCCGAAGACAATTCGTCGTCGCGTTATCACGCGCGGTGAGGCGATCAAACGGCGACGGGAAGAATTGCAACGGAACGTTTTGCGCGCGCGTTTACCTGTCCGTTGTTCGCGAGTGGTTATTGTTGTCGGACATTGTACGACCGTTGCCCCGAGCCCGTACCGTGTGAACCGGCGTGCTTATGCAAATCGCGCGGCCCACGGTATAAACGGTGCGCCGTGTCCCCCCGTGTCGGCGTTGTTGCGCGGCGCTGCGCCCACGCGTTCGCGGTGTTCTCCCCTCGCTCAGCCTCCGCACGGTAACGCGCGTACGGCTGCGGTTGTCGGTGCGATTTCTTTCCCGGTCTTTATTTTCGTCACTGCTCGTATCACTTGCGAAAAGTGAAATGAAAAGTGAACGGGGAAAACACGCGTGATGCGATGTGATTGCGAACGTGCGCTACGCGGTAAACGTAAAACGATGTTTTTCACACGGTTTTCGTTCACGATTTACGTGCGAGCCGCCGTTTTTCCGGTGTCGCGGACGGGGACGGGGGGGACAAACGGTACAGCGTACGAGTTGTGCGACGGTGCCGGGTTGTGTTCGCGACCCCCAATGAAACCCTGTCGATTCGTAACGTTAAGGGTTTCAACGCGTTGCTCCGTCAACGAAATGAAACGGTCCGTCCGCGCCCCGGCTAACTCCTCAAACGACACCGTTGCGGTTTACCACCAGACGTGTGCTCGTATACGTTTGACGAACAGTTACAATCGTACATCAAACCGAGCGCTTTTGTCTCGGTCCGGACAATGGGTCGCAGCCGCGCGCGCCATCGTCGCGGACCTTAATTGAAACGTACAGCCGTCGTCGGATTCGAACACATAACAATAAATCGTCGGTTAACTATTACACGCCGTTTCCGCCACCGCGCGGGTCCCTCCCGTCCGTCACCGTGAGCCCGTCGTGCGCGCGGGGTCGAGCTCGCGCGCGGTTCGTTTGTTCATCCCGGGCACGTATGGACAGAAATTTATTCCGGTGTGGTGGTCTAAACAATACGGATTCTCTCCACAGAAAATTACCACTTTTCACGATAGTAAAATACATTTTTAATACGATTCTCGTGCTTCTAATACAAAAAAGTTTTATTTTTAATCGAATTCCGAACCGCGAGTGTACGATTCGTTAAATTTCAGTGCAATCATAAAGGACTACGATCCATGGGCAGGTACACGTACAACGTTCTCCCTCGCCGGCATACGTGCCCGCGCAACGAACACTGCCCGGTACGCAAACGTTTTGCGTTCGTTCAAATAGTGTCTGATCCGTCCGACGTCGTATTCCATCGCGTGTTGTTCTTGCGCGCTTAAAAATATGAAAAATTAGACGTCAAACCGGTGATCGGCCGCCAATGCTTGTTAACAACGGTTATCCGATAGCGGTGCGCGAATCGTACTTATTGCGCAGCGCGTGTAACATCTGCGCTGTGTACGCAAATTCTCGGCCGACATGTTTACGAACAAATATATACGTGTACAGGTGTACACCGATTACCGGGTACTCTGCCGTCGCAATAAACCGTTGGCGGACACGGTGCCTGAACGTACGCAAGCATTGTTATATAACGCGAATCGCAACGATTTTCCAACGCGTTATCGCGGCAGTGGATCGATCCCGTTGGGCGCACGGTAATTCAATAATAATTTCCATATGCACGCGTTCACCGTAAGCTTGGAAATCGATTTTTGTTATTATTTTTATTTATTTTTTTTTCGGAAAATCAACGGGTCTTAACAATGCGTACGATAGTCAACAACGGCTGCCACGCCGCGGGAAACCATATATTGCACTACTCATCGTGTCCGTCGCCGTTTTCTATTCCGTGCGAATAATATAATATCGGATCGGTATTCGTATGGTGTTCATGACTACGTGTCGCGGTGCGCACAACAATAACTGTACGCCTACAATATCTAGATGCATGAATGGCACTTTACTCGCAGGTACACCGATATGTATTTATATACATATACACTCGTCATGATATTACACATGTGCGCGTACGGGTGGGACCATGACAAAGCCGTAGAGACGGAAAGGAAAACGTACATAATGTAATATTACGACGCACTTTAACGATAGGTGCGCAGAAATCTGAAGCTGAGAAGAATCAGGAAGTGTTGCGACTGTTTAAAAAATGCATTTCGATAAAAATAAAAAAGAAGAGAAACGTCACTCGGACTATAGGTAGGTAAGAAACCGATTGGTTGAAAACGATGAAAAACGGTACAAAAAAAATAAAATAATAATCAGTAGAAATTCAAGGGAACACACATTTTAAGCTCATTCGACAGCGAATATTACTGATCGTCGTCCGTATACACGCAACAGAACGGCGCATTTACAAGTGTGTACGGTAGACTTTTTTTTCCGTCTCTTCAAATCGCATATCTTCGTTATACTATTATTATTATGCCATTCCAGACGTGAGATTTTGCAGAAAACCGTTCGTATAAGAATCGAGCAGTACTGTTAATTCCGTCGAGTTTAGACACGGGTATGTAGATAAAGGTGCGCCACGCGAAGTTATACAAATATTTATGCCTTACTTCGTGCGATAAATAATGTAATATATTTTTTTGTTTTTATTGCTCGTCCGGTAATATAATTTTCCTTTCACTCTGTTACCTGTTGCACACACCAGCATGTATACTCGCACTGTATTCACACATGTGCTCCGAGTAGAGTTAAAAGTTGTTTTTTTTAAAACAAAGTGTTTTAATCAAAATGTTTAAAATTGTTTTAAAGAGTTCTTTTGAAACATTATCAACATTGTTTAAAACATATTTAAATAATTTAGAGTTCATGTTAAAACTATGGGATGTGTAATATACATCTACGAACTTAGGAATTATAATATAGTAAATACTAATAAAAATAATACTAAACTATTTTAAACATTTTAAGTTACGTGCAGGGTGGAACTGAAGAAAAGAAGACGAAGATTCATCCCGGGTGTAAAATTATAGAAGATGTCATTTTTATAATATATAATCTATTATTGACTTCTAGTTTGATATTTTAAACTTTGTTGCTGATAGTGTGTTTAAAATCAATGAGTATAATTGTATGCTAATTAATAGAAAATAATTGTATGGAAGGGTATATGATTCTTGATCTATGGTAGGACGTAATTTTAACATTTTCCCCGGGTGTAAAAATTCTTAGTTCCACCTCTGGTCACTAGTTATAACAAGCAATTATACACACAACACATACGATACGAGTAACTAACTGTTGGTTGTACAATAATCTCAATAACTGCAGATAAAGTGATATCGGGCGTCGCTAATTCGTATAATGCTTTGCTTCGGTTACTACCTGTTAATCACAGATCGAGAATTACTTGTTTTTAAACTTTTCTATAACAGTTAAAAACAATTGAATAAAAACACAACATTTTAAAAATAAATGAACAAAAAAGAAAAACAGTTTTAAACGAAAGAAAAACTAATCAAACTTAACAACTCTGACTCCGAGTACGTATCATAGACATCGTCCTTCAACTCATTTGCCACGAATCAATTAAAATCGGTACAAGAACGAAGTATGTATTAATCGTTTTGTACAATGTTTAGAAACGGAGAATTCGGGTGTTGCGGTATACGAAGTTGTTCGTCAAACGATGATGACTGTCGCAGTTTTATTGCTGTGACACTAACAGATTAACGGCGATTATACGATTTATCCCGGAACGATCTCAATCGTCGAATCCGCCCTCTAAAAAATACATCAAAATGTAGGTCGTCCGCGTGCACCACCCGGCTGCTGCTCTAGTGCACCGCGGAGGTAATGACATAATTATTAATCGTCAGGTGTTCGATGTGCGACGAACGAGAAAAATAAAGGAAAACGTTACAACTACACGTTTAACGCTCTCTCTCACATACACACACGCATACACGCATAGACTTCGAAATCTATTTATATACAACGTTGAATGCAGTCGTGTTATTCCTTTTAGAAAGAAAATAATAGTTGTACAGCTGCTCAGGCGCACGACAACGATGTGTGGTTGTGCAACGCGATTTTTGTTTTCCATTTTCAAACTGATAATTTGTCGTCACATAACACGTCACGTAACACGCGAGGAACTTTTACAAAAACATTTACGGTGACCGGTGAACGTTTAGTAAAACCACATTGACGATTCGTATTAGCCAACGATGACTAGAAGTACAACCGAAACATAAACCGTAAATTATACCGTCGGCACATACCGTGTTCGTGCCATGGCGACATTAAAACGGTATCAAATCGTCGGCTCGTTCGCAGCGCAAAGGTATTTTCGTTCATTATTCGATACATCGGTTAAGTATCACCGCAGGGCCGTTCAGGTTTTAGATTTTAATGTTCAACCTTGACCGTCTCTCTCGATCGTGTCGTTAAATTAGAATATTTACGTCCGTATGGACGCGTATAGAAACGCGGACAAGAGTGCGCGCGTAAGGTAATGTAAATAATAAACTAATCAGTTGCACGTGACGTCATAGTAACGTCTGGCGATGATGCCCTATTAACGTTTAATGTACGATTAATCGTTACGCATTTTTCGAAAACCTTTGAGAACGACACTATTCCACGCATTTTTCGAAAACGTTTAATTTTTATGTAGTTAACCTACATGACGCGTATCTGTGCGTATCGCATACATAGCATGCGTTATAGGTCATAATATATATATATATATATATATATATATATATATATATATATATATATATATATATATATATATATATATATGTATGTATATATATATATACACGCATAAACAAATACATTTATTATCATAGCGATGGCGTTGTATTCGTGGGCAGAGTCCGACCTGCAGGCAACACCACTACATCAAGAGTACTGATATAATATACGCGCATTAAATATTTTATTGTGTTTATACAGACATATACACACGTCGTACGGTGAAAATAAACATTCGGATCGTCTCGGAATACCAATAGCTTCGGTACGACACGACCGCACGCCGTTGCCCGTCAAACACGAGTACACTTGCACGCGCGGCAACGTGGAATACGGTCTCACTGCGAGCGCGTGTGATGGCGACGGTAAATAAAATTAATACGGATAATATACATTTATGTGTATATTATAATGTGTAACCTGAATACCGGGGCGGCAGCGGAGGGCGGAACTTTTTCTCGATTTTTAGTGAGTGCAAAGGAAGCGCGGCCGAATCGGTGTACACGCTCGTGTTTATTGTAAACGCGTACGACGTATGAAGGGTACGGTTTTTGGACAGCACGTGCGTGGGATTTCGTCGGTTACGCACAGACGTACACGCATAAGTTTTACGTATTCCTGTAGTCGCGCAGCAGCCAGAAAGAACGCGATACCGCGAAAACCGAGTGCGGTCCGACTGGTTTTCGTACCTACATACAATTCAGCAGCGGTAGATGTCTAGGCAGGTACATAGGTAGGTAGGTTGGTAGGTAGTCGTGTATAGTATTGCTCGGAGGCTTCCGGCTTCGGCCGGCCCGAGGAATTGTGTCAGACTCGCCGCCGCCGCCGCTTCATCGTGGTAACCCACGACCGCTGCCGTCATCCGGCGATTATTTTCCCCCTTATCACCCGTTGTGCCACATTGTCTTCACGACGAAACCGCCAAATCTTCTTTTCCCGGCAAATCTGCTCTTGCTTATTATTATTATTGTTGTTGTTGTTGTTGTTGTTGTTGTTATTATCATCATCATTATTATTATTATTATTATTATTATTATTATTTTTAATATTATTATTATCGTCATCATCATTATTATTATATTATTATTATCATTTTACTGCTTCTTGTTTTTTATCTTATTTTTTCTTGCATTTTTCATTCTCGTTGACCGACAATCGTCGTCGTACATAATTCGCCATTCAACGGAATCGTGGGACGTACGAAATTTACGTACATGCGTAATTATGATATATTGTTATATGTATTCCTGAGATTCTAAACATCTTTGACCTTTTTTCATTTCGGCTATTTATATTTTATCTTCCGGGATTCCCGATACTCTCTACACCGGGTCGGTTGAACATTTTAATATTTCAACTAATCTTTGATTGATTTCTTTTCATACACATTATAGGCTCTTGTACTATGCACGTGCTTTCGAACATCGAGGGACACTGTGTTTACGTACTGTAGCAGCTAACGAGCAATATGAATTCTCACAGAACCGTCTAACGTCTCCGGAGGATTTCACCTGGAACCGCTATGGATCGTCGCGCCAACAGGTTCGGTATCTCTTACATCGAGAATATAACAACAACAACAAAACAGTAATAAAAAAAATAATAAAAATAATAATAATAAAAAAACAATCGAGTACATTGATCTGTTCTTATTAATTTGATAAATGTTTTGGGACGCGAAATCTTACAGCAAAACATTACATACTCGTCGATCACAAGCAATATTTATCGGAGTAACAAATAATGTACAGTACACAATATTGTTTAGTTGCAGCGATTGGCGAAACACTATTCTTGAAATTCGTTTAATTATTATTCGAAAATTTTTAGTGTTACGCGTTAGCCTTCGCAGGTGACGAACAATATTTGCCGGCTTCAAATACACGTGCATCTATGCATGGGCGGATTAACGCACGGAAATCGTCGATACTGCAGCTATAGCGATATATCGAAGAAATAAATGATACGTGTAAACACTTTCGCCGCCGTCGGGTAGTACGAATTTTAAACGCGAAAAACCTATTGTCAACCGGTGAACACTATAACATCTCGCGTGCTTTCAAACGTAATTATAAAAAAAAACCAGGTACGCGTATTCATATGCAGAAATGTAAATGACGTATGCGACGAAAAATAAATTCGAAACAAACCGCGTGCGCAGGAGACAATTACGAATTTATTATACTACACCGTACGCGTTATGCGCGGAGACTTCAACGCCCTGCCGTAGCTCTTCCTGCGTTCAGCTCGCGCTCTCGTTTTGATTAATGAACTCCGTACATCGTAATATCGTATCATTGGGATCATTATTATAATCTCATAACGATAATAACTGCGGTAACGACACAATGAACTTTTACTTTTCGGCACGTTACAAACGCACCGTCGTCGTCGGCGCTCCCTCGATAGTTTATTATAATGTTATACGTACGCGTATTACATGCGTTTGCGCATTTGTTTCATATTTTTTTTTTTTTTTTTTCATTATTTATTTTCTATTTCCATACCCATACACACCCGCAACGATTGTGCGATAACCCGCGGAGAAACAACAATGCAATAACATTGTGGTCTTTTCAGCGCGAGTTATCTACGCGTACGTATTTATTATGTACAACAATAATAATACGATCGCAAGATCTTTCGATTACGTACATGTAGAGCTCGTCCTGCGCGCTGGAAAACGGTTATCGCGGCACGGGAAAACAATGGCGAAAAACGACCGTTTTGCAAGAAAAAAAAACACCATCCCGAAACATAATCGGATATGCTAATGACGACAGCGTAATACGCGTACACGAACGAAAGTATATGTTTTTCAATTTACGTGTGTTTTTTTTTTTTAATTTTATATATTTTTTTTTATTCCCATTGTATTTAATCTGTTTCAAATAGTATCCGACCTTCAACGCGTCTACTGTTCGCTATTGTTCGTCCCGTGTGTATCGTTTACCATAGCGCCCCGGCGGCGCTCAAACAGAATAACGCGCACCGAGTACAATGATAATGGCAATAGTAATAACAATAATAGTTATAATAATAATAATGATAATACCATTTCAAAAGAAAGGGAATACGGAAAAACGAGTAAAACGCGTATTAGATTTGTACTTTTACGAGCTTTATTAGATCCGGGAACGGGAGCAATAAAAATAATGCTGGACTACGGACATAACGCATTTGTGGTTGTAAAAAAATGAAAAAAATACAGACATAAATGGTCCGATGAAAATATGTAACACGAACGAGACTTGTAATGGCTTCTACAGTCACCGTAATGCAAGTGTATAAACGTGACAGGCATTTCGTGTTAAAAAAAAAAAAAAAAAAATAAGAACTAAAACAATTCTGCAATACGATTTTGTGTGATTCGAACAGAACGCTGCAATTTCGTCAAACGAAATTGGAGTATAACGGCACTTGTCGAGGTGTAAACGGCTATTTTTCAAAAAACAATTTACCGCGATTTCGCGATAAAATCTCACGTGTTAAAAACAAACAAAAACAATATGCCAACGTTATTACTATTACATTATAATATGTATCTCGTAGTAAATATGTGATACAGTCGTAGGCTCGACGCACATCGAGTGGGAAAAATCAAAATGTAGCTTATTACAGACTCTCGACGTCTCGCGAAGGCCAAGACATAGTAATAAATAAAAATCGTCGTATAATGTTTTTATACGTACGTATATATATATATATATATATATATATATATATATATATATATATATATATATATATATATATATATATATATATATATATATATATTTAGTTCGAGGTGCCGAGTTTTAGAAAGGAGAAAAATAATATTGCTCGTTTGAGGTGCACGCGTCCAAAGATTGTGCGTACGGTGTCGAAACGTGCTATAGCGCCGCTGTTAATTGGATCGTTAATTTTTATTTTATTTAATTTGATTTATTTATTTTTTCTGTTTATCGTATTCGATCCACTCACCTTCACTTAACGCTAAACAGTCAAACACGAATAAGGTGGCGAACAGCAGCGCCAGGGTTCTGGCGGGCAAAAGCTTCTTGCGCCTCGCAGCCATTTCAGCGCGTTCGTCGATCCCGCTGTGAAAACGCGACAAACGGATTAAACCGGCACCGCATAAACCGCGAACTGGTAATCCACTGAAACGCCGAACATTTCGTGCAGGGTTCACAACGTTCCACGAAACCGTATACTGTCGTGGACGATAACGGAACGGAGACGCGGACGGGACGCGGGAAGAATAAAACGGCAACGATTCAATGTACGAAACGAGCACTGTCGCGCGCACAACCGGAAATGTTCAATACAGCGGCGCGGAGTACGTCCACGAGTGTGTTGTCATACGCGCGTACGTGTAAAACTGTCGGCGGAACTTCTGTGGTTCACTCGCGCGATTCGGACATGGTGCCGCGGTCTGTGCCAACGAACGAATGAGGTTAACCTCGATCCACCGCCGCCGCGCTAGCACAACAGATCTTTCACCACGTTTCCTTCTTCTTCTTTTTTTATTTTTCTTCTTCCGAACACAGAGCGCTACACTCGAGCTATTCCTACTATTACTATTACTACTACTACTACTACTACTACTACTACTACTATTACTACTACTACTATTACTATTACCTGTACACTACACGCTTGCTGCCCCGGAGAAGGGCACGGCGTAATAGCACAACAGTAACAGCAATAAAAGTAATAATAATAATAATAATAATAATAATTCTATTGATAATAATGACGTCCAGTCCACACGTGTGCGTACATTGTTGACCGGTAGTCGTGGTGGTGGTGGTAGGCACGGGCACAACGCGTCGGTATCGAAGCCGTCATTAATTAAAAATTCGCCGTCGCCGACGGTATTGCTCGTTGACCTCTGCGACGACGACCGAACGACCCGTAACCGAGCGCGCGGACCGCCCTAATACGGTGGTGATGACGACCGGCCGTCTCCGAAGATTCACCGACGACCCAATGACCGTCCGCGATACGATGATCCGACGTCGGCCCGTAAATCGTGCACACGACCCGCGCGGGTATAAGATAAATCCGTAGCGGCTTACTTACTGTTGTACGTCTATCGCAACGCACGTGCGAAACCTACGGGTATGAAGGCTACGAAGGGGGGGGGGGGTACAAGAGTAGTAGCTCGTATTTTCGGTTAATTTTTTTCGAATCCCGTGTTTTTTTTTTTTTTTTTTTTTCATAACGGATCGATTAAATCATCAACTCTATCGGAGCACATTTTCGAAAAGTAGGAGCTGGTCAAATGTTGTTTTTGCTTTGTTGGAAAATAGTACTCACAGACTACTACCGTTTCCCCCCGTGCCCTTCACACGATCTGCGTCGAAATGTCAACACGACCGTTGTCTCGACGACCGAGTAGAAATGCAACGGCGTGCGTATCCGAACATCGTTGGTTCGCTTTTTCGCTCGCGCTCACTTAATTCCTTTGGCGACAAATATAACTATAACAATGGATGAGTGTAGAGGTAACGCATTGTGTACATAATATCATGACTTTGTTGCTCCGACCGAACGTTTCAGCGGTTCGTCCATCGGGACCCCGGCGTACCTATAGTCTTGAAATGTTTTCCGCGCTCCGAAGGAGGAATCGTACCGGCACACCGTTCCGCACGTTTAGAAAACGTCATAGTTCAAGTCAAATAATTACCAGTGAAAAATGATCACGAACGCACGGACCTTCGTCTGGACGGAGAGTACAAGAATATCACGAAAAACGCGAAAATCATATTTAGCTTACCACGCGCGACATTGTAAATGTCGTTTGCGGTGGATTCGTTGATGACGACATGTCCTAATTCGTCTTCAGTTCTACAGTGTAGTCGAGATCAGATACCAGGGACACTTGCCCCGTTGTGCGATTTCTTTGTAAATATTCTACGAACCGATTAATCTACGAACAATCGAAATGAGCTGGAGTGGAAGGTATTATTTACATGATTGATGTGAGATTGTATCGAAAAAAAACATTGTTTGGAACATAATATTTACTCTAGTACTCAATGATTTTTGTGCCATTTTCCGATAAGCTCATGGTTCTCGGATACGGTCATATTCAGTTAAAACTCACAACACTAGAGACTGGCGCATTACTATCTTTAGTCGAGGTGAACAAGTATCTATTAAAGGAATGTCTACGCTACTTTTAAAATACCGTTAATATAAAAGAATCTTTTTAGACATTTTGAATTGTAATGTATAAATTTTGTGCTGTTAAGCACTTGCAATTTTCGATTTTCTCAAATTTTATACACTCCTCTTTTTTCCTACGGAAGTTACAACATTAAAAGTCCGGCTAACCTTATTTAGAAATAATGGATTTTTCTACTGTATCAAACGTCTATAGAAATAAAAACTAACCACTCAGAATTGCTTTATCCAGAGCAACATTGGTTTCGAGTTCAAAATCCAATTCAGCAATACCATTCATCTATTTCTGTATCGTTCCCGAAAGTGGAGTGTAGCCTGATCTAAGGTCTAGTCCTTGTTTTATAATTACAATACATTATATTATCCAATGTTTACAAAATTTTTTTCATAAATAATTTACCTGTTTCTGATAGGAAAACTACACTCGTCTGCTATAATCTTATTGCACATGTATTTTTATAGTACTTATAGTATTATAGTTACTAACAACAGCGAGTTGCTTAATATTTATTTATTCTTCCAATACTACTGTGTTCACTGAAGCAAAATATTGTATTTGTTTTGTCGCGCGTTGTATACTTGTATTACTAGTTATTGGTATATATCAGGTCATAATAAGGTTTATGTCGTGCACGCGCATCATATTATATTCAATACATATAACTTCGTTTTACAGATAATTTATTTCGTACCCAATAATATCAATGAAATATTATTTTTGTTTTCGTATCTACAGTGTCTTATTAGATTTTCAAGAATAAAGAACGTTATTTGTTCCAACACATAGATATCGCGATTAAGATTTAATTCCGGAAGTTCAAAGTTATTACAATTTTCCGCTTGACATTATTAATAAATTATAAATTTTATGTAAATATCTTTCATTCGTTTTTAAAAACATAGTGTACATATAACACTGTAGACGCATTAGTTTTAATTATACAGCTAAACATGTATGCGTCATCACAGACAAAACTAATGGCATCACCCTGCTTATTTTAAGCGTTGTTTATATATATATATTTTTTTTACTCATTGTACTAAAAAATAATAAACATGTAATTAAACATACAAAAAATTAATGACATTTATGAAAAAAATAAAACAATTATGTTTATATGGTTTAATTAATTTTGACTGTTTTGTAGTTTTTTTTTTAGATTGACAATCTAACATCACATTGGTACCAAGTATTACTAACTATCGGAACATTCCTAGTTTACAGCTCACTTTAAATGTTTACAATTTTATTTTTATAATATTTTATTTTATTAGGCTATGTATTTATATACACTCCGTCATCTGGATATGATTATATTATTTTCCAAACCGCTATATTTATTTATTATATATATATATAAAAGTACATTTTAGAGCGTTACTAAAAATATGTTTGTTATTTGGTTATATTTTCGTTCTTTATTTATAGTTTTTACATAACATATTTCTGAAAAAGGAAGCGAAAGAATCTCTCACTACGCCTATACAGGCTCCATATCACAGTATCTTCTTACCAAATGAATTGTTCGAGAAAATATGAAATCCTTGGTTCAATCTCCTTAAACATTTGAGTATTATATAAGATCATATAATTTACTTTAAACGTCCGCCAATCACCAGACACAACTCGTTTGAATATTTTACCAAGGCTGTATTTTTACTGTATCAGGTTTTTCTGAAAATTAGTTTTTCTGGTTTATTAATATTTAAATGTTCAATGATTCATACGTGTCACTCAAAGCAAAAGTATTAAATCACTTAAGTTATTTCTGCGCCAAATAGTTATTTAATTTCTAAACACGCATGCCACACTATATAAATGGAACCATTTTTACTTATAACTTATATTAAATTTTGCTAATGATAAAACACACCAATAGCAAGTGCAGCAAAAATATTTTTATATTACATTTTATAACAACATTATGATTTAGTGATATTGTTTACACAATTTGTATACTTACGGGTTTTTGGGTACCTAAACTCGGAGGTATTATTATCGCTTTGTTCGATCAACGTGCGAAATCTTTTACTCAAATTTTTATTTATTTATTATTATTTCATAAAATGTTCGAAAACAACTGATAAACCCCTAAAGGAAACTTAGCTTCGCTAAAAATAAAATCATTTCTTATGAATTAATATTGATTTGCAGTCCAAATATAAAAGGATAATAACACAACGAGTAAAACTAGTGCTCACGCATGCAATTTCTGCATCCTGCCGGTATTATTTTCATTTACTGTACTTGCATCATATGCAGAATAAATATGTATACATCAATATCGATGTGCATGATATCATTATCTGAAGAAGTTCGAACAAAACTATTTTCAAATAGTTTGTATTTTTAACGAAAAATGTAAATATAATTCATATTAAATCTTCATATTTATACACATCGTATATTTGAACGGGATCGTAAAGGGATCGATAAGACCCTTATTTCAATACGTTATACATATTGTTACTCGATTTGGGTATATGTGTATAGTATAATTATTTATAGCTTTCTACGGGCAGTAGAAGAACCCAGGGAAAATATGCGCATAATATTATAATTACCTGTTATCTGATATTATAATGTATACAGTAGGTAGGTAGGTTTACGTATATAATTAATAATGGAAGCGGTTTGAAAACCAATAGAGGAGAAGTAGTTTTTATTTTCAATTTAGAATCTAAAAATGTTCGTTGATGTAATTATTGTCCCGTGTACATATTTTTAAGTTCGCATGGGGCGAATGGTGTGATACTGTTATGCAATAATCAAGTAACTCAGTATTATATACGGAACGTGAACGTTATAATGTATGGAAACAGGATAATATTCGAATACCTAACCTCGGGCGTTTACTGCAAGAGCAGACATTTCATTGAATCATATTACATCCATTAAAATAAGTAGTAAGTAACATTTTAATAACGATTTTTATCGAACGCATAAAAAATCAAAGCAGTGTAAAATAAATTATAAACGCATTATTTGAAAAAAAAAATAAATAGATTATAGGAAATATGTTTTTATGCTTCAATCGCATATCAAACATAATTTACCGTCTGAAAAGTGAATATTTTAATTCCACTCCAATATACGAGTAAACGTAGTCTTTGGTAACTTTTGATTTTAAATCATTGAACAACTATTGCAAGTGTAATGTATATAGAGTAGAAATAAATAACTCGTTGACCTTATTTGTTTTCAATGTTATTGAGAGTGGCCTTAATATTTGGCAAATTCAATCGAACCAAACGTGAAAGTAATGCACCCATAAGAGATCTGAACAAAAAAAAAAAAATAAATAGTTATCGTTGTGAACGGTCGATTTCATTAGTTTGCTAATAACAACACTTATTAATTGGGTTACTGCTGTGCAACAGCAGAATGTTTCAATAATAACTTATCGTAGGCATGTTTTCGATGTTTGCGTTTCATGTTCAAATCGGTTCGGTCGACGTTGATTGTAGCGCATTCGTTTACGATTACACGACGGAAACGTTTTAATCGTTTCATCTCGCACCTAGTTATGGCCGTGATCGGAATTCACACACTGATGATCACTTCGTGATCGGTGTTGATTTTATGCGTCTAACCATTCTTCATACACCACGTCATGTACGATACTCGCGTTACGTTTTGGAACGTGCTCGCGCAGTACCGCCGAATTTATAGAGAGAAAAAAAGAGGGGGGGGGGGAAACGCTCAAGCCGAATCTCAACGCAACGACCCCGTCAACCAAGCCTCCCTATCACTCCATAAGGACTAGTCGTTTCAACTTTAAACAACGATTTTTGAGAGTCTAGTTTATTTCCTTTCCGCTGTCTATCCATTGTACCGATTGAAATCGTGTCCATCATGTAATCGTACGCATATACCGGTGTGCAATGGTCGTCCGGCTCGCTCAGCACATCGGTCACATTTCCGACAAAAAATTCGTCAGATCCGACGTTTACGTCATGGCTGTCATGGCTCGGCACCTCTGCAGGAATGTTTTTGATAATATACGCCCCGCACCTGTTCATTGGGCGGTGAGGGTGAGAGGGTCTTGTGCTTTTTTCCCGTCCCCTTCCGTCGAAACGTTTTCAATATCGAACATCTTGTACACTCCGTAGGCATTCGTCGGTGGTAAACGTCAATCGGGTCAAATTTCAGTCGTGTCCCGCGGCGCCGCGGTTTCACACAGCGTGGCAGTTAACCGCATATTTACTCAGGCGGATACCACGAACCCGGTTAGGTACGAGGTGTACGCACCACGGACGCGTGCACATCCGCGTGCAATACAACGCGCGAAACGTATTGGAAACGCGGATTCGGACGGACTAGAACGGAACGAACGTTGTGTTTATTACGAACACGAGACCTGTACTTGTGTATGAATACAGTCGAACCTATCGACTTCGAGAACTCGACGGTTCTTTGAAAAAAAAAAAAAAAATTGTCGAATAGAAATTTCATCGAAACGAAGTGCAATTTGTTCACGTCCAGAACTCGTTTTCATTACACGAAATGTGTACAAGCGATAATATAATAATAAAGTGTCCAACGATGGTGTTTTATTAATAAAACTATTAAGGTGCTCGTAGAGACGATATCGTGCGTGCACTTGTACGCTAGTGTGTTGCATAAAATTATTGTTTTTTTTTTTTTTAATAAATTATTGTTTATTATTTTTAGCAGTCGTAGAACTCTCCGGAGTACATTTTCAATTGTTGCACGACATTGTACAATAACAGTGCGGAATTAATTAGTCGTGTATAATCGTTTTTAACGAGCATTTCGTGGCCACGTAAAATAAAAAGTTAAAATTAAAGAAAAAAGAAGAATAGGTAGTCGGTACGCAGAAGTTTTCGTTGTACGGAGGCTCGACTGTATTACAGTATTACCGTCAGCGTCCGGACCGAAAGCTCTTCCCGGTCGCGTGGCGATTTCCCCGAGAGATCGACTCCCGCGCGTGCCAGTTGATCACGGCGACGCGTCTAGGTAACGCGCTAGATCGCTCGATTCCGATGTACGAGCATCGGAACACTCAAAATACAACGCAAACGTTTAGTCCGATCGGCCGCTGCACTCTACCTGCCGTACACGTTTACGTAACGTATACATGTATAATATATTATCAGCTCGCGGGCGTAAGCGTAAACCGGTATGTGCCGTGATAATACACGTTCGCGTACACGCGTTATACGCGTTTCATAGTCTTCGCCGTGTCAATTAAAAACGCAGTCGGCTTAGGCCTGCAGGTGCTCGCGTTCCCACGAGTCATTGTTCGCGAGCGCCCAAATTGGGTCGTAGAAACTGTTGGCCTGGAATCGTTGTCTACCGTTTCGAGGTATCCGACGACCGTCGGTCCGGGACGGTGGGAGGAAAAGGGAAAGAGAGAAAATACAGCATTACGTTTGTGCGAAAAAAGACAACGGATATCCGCGCGATTCGCGACGGATTAATATCGACGAACTGACTGCACGTCAACGAAGGGACGATGACGACCGACGCGAGTGTTGTGGTTATTAATGTGCATATAATCGAATCGGCTTTCAGCGGTATTCCAAGTCCTAGACAACCAGATCGTTTTATTATCCGAAATCCGTTGTGTCCGGATAACATGAACGAATAAAAATTGATAAATCAACAAATTTTTCATATTACTCACTATTATACGTAAAAACCGAGAGGAAAGTAAAAACTGCATTTTCAAGAACGCACTTGGTCCCGTGTTGTTTTATTCACTTTCCGAAATATTTATCGATTTTCTGCGTTCTAAAGCGTTCATAAAGTATTCGTCTACAAGGTACGAACCTTGTACGTGCATTTTGGCGAAGATAGACGATTATCAGTGGAGATAAAGAGCAAATTTACTATCGTGTTGTAACCGATATCGTTGTGTACGACCAAAATTACTGCACTTGATGTGTATAACGAATCAAATACGGAAGAATATTTGCATGACTGAGAATCGTTTTACTCGGAATATCGTAGTGTTATACGGCATTCGAGTTATAAGTGGTTTCGACTAGATTACATATGTAAAACACTACATGATGCACTCGACGATTTAATTGCACCGCAGCAGTTTGATTTCGCATACATTTTCGCCGTTTCGTTAGCACATCATAATGATAATCAGCGACATGGTATGTAACATTTTTCTCCGTTTACGAACACGCGATAATATCCCAAGAAAAGTGTCGACTACTGAATGTTCTGGGCGGGACATCTTGATGTTTTATTCCATTCGGTTCTAAATCGTACGACACGAATATTCCCCATAACCGCGATGTCCTTCCACTACTATTCATTACGTATTATCAAAGGATAATACGCCGTATCCTGTTGTTGAAATCGGTAGCTCCTACGTGGACGCAGACTGTCACCGTAATTGTTTGCATTTAATTCGATAAAAACAGGTTTTCAACAACGGAAATCTGTTCTTAGCTGTTGTTATGTCTCACAAATCCAAATTATCACAGCGACGTATAGTGATACCGTCCACGCTACAGATTTTAACAATAGGACCATGTATCTGTATATTGAAAGATCAACGCTCATCTATCTTTGTATCGTAATCGTTATCATCGTACACTTTTTCAATACTCGTACACGTCTCGTTTGTTTTGAATACTTACATTTTACTTTCCGGTTCAGAGCAGTAAGGAACCTGGCTTTACATACAATGGATGCGTCGGCATAGGGCGCGTGAGAAGCGTCAAAATTAAAATTGAATTAAATTTGATCATTATTATTATTATAATATCAAGATGCAAGAAATAGCCGCGCTTGTAGATGTATATTAATTACAGTTTTATTAATCTATCTTTACATTATTATTATTATTATTGTGTTTATCCTCTGTACGATTTACAAATATATGGTAAGTAGTATGTTTGAAAAATTGTTTTGAGCATTTTTGATTATGAATGGGGCTTAGCCACTCTAGCACCTCTAATTCTGATTATTTAAGTCGTAAAGAAGAAGGGGCGTAGGAAATAATCCTTGCATTAAAAGCAATAAAATCCAAAAGTGAAACTGTTTAATTTTTTTTTTTTTTTTTGATAGACCTGACAGACCAAAAGCGCAAATTGAATTTGTACCTTGTTTTTGTACCTTAGTAATGAAATAAAAGCACAAAAATAAATGTTATTACCTGATGAAATACTATACTTGTCACATCATAAGTTTCAGTTTAAAATTTGATGTTTATTGTATTCAGTATTATTCTGTTTTAAAAGCAACAGTGATCAAGTTTAGTAAGCATTAGTTTACGCATTTTATTTTATCTTAACATACTACGATGACGGTTGATAATCAACGATTATTAATCAACTTACATCAAATAAATTTGGCTTGACAGCATAATAACTATAAATATTATTATTTTATTTTACAATTATTTATAATCGTGTATCAGATATCCTACCAGCCAGAGATCTATTATATATCATTTGGTGTTTATACTACGATCGTGCGTGTTTGCGTTAATACTTTAAGCAATGGTATTATTTATTTTGTTTATTCCGCTCGTTTTGAACAACTTTATTAAATTCATATTCTACATCAATCAATGTACGTTCAAGTGGTATATAAATTGTCTGTTGTCATTCAAAACAACCGATATTTATGAAAAAAGGTGTCATTTAAAAAAAACATTAAAATCTCAAAATATACTTATGGACTTTGAATCGCCTACTCGTAAAGGCGCTATGCGTATTATTCCAAATGTACAGTTTAAATGTTGTTGATTTCACCTCGGATAATCTTGTTACAGATAAAATCGAAAATTGGGTCTTAAAATAGAATACGATATAAATACCATATGAATTAGAAATTTCACAATGGTTAAAGTATTTATTTAGATTGGTTTTTTTACCCTCTACTGGTATCCCTGAAGCATTTAATAAACAATTTTCTATTTCTCCCAAAAATTTGGGGTATCAGCGTTTTCTGATTATATTTTAGCAAATTTTGTTGAAAATGACACCAATTACCGCACCCGCACTGCAACGGACCTATGCCCAATGGCTCAAAACCATAACTCCGCCATTTGAAAGATTAATCGTATAACCCACTTCATTAAATTTATAATTATATTTAAACGCTTAAAGAACACCAAGCTAAAGCTTAATTAAAATCCAATCAAATGGACGAAAACCCGAAATCATAGCGCTAAAATCAAATTGAACATAAAACAATGGAACTTATAAACGCAAAAAAAAAAAAAAAAGTTATATCCAGATTGGACTTTTTAAAAACTGTGGACTTCAAATTTCAAATTCAACTATAAGATATTCATTGTGATTCTACTAAAAATACTCATTAGCAACTATAACATTTTGATAAAACATACTTGATTTTTGTAAAATTGATTTGCACTTTTGGATCATGTTTTGCTTTTGCGTACTACAGCCGCTAAATGAGCTAAAGCCGAACCCGTAAGGAAGTTATTACAATAGACACGAGTGGGTACGAATTGTCAAAATTGAAATACACTAGAAATAACATGAAACGCTTTCTGAGTTGATCCGGCTCGAACGTAGCACATAATGCAATACGCGAAAATCGATAAAATTCAAATTACTTTCGTTTATAAAATATACCGCACACATACAATCTACATCTTGGGCACAGTAAGTAGTACAATGTATCTAATATAATTGGTTTAGGTACACTAATAGTTTTGGGGAAATAAGTTACTCATTAATGACGCTTTCGAGTTTCGATTTGTGTGTTTTATATTATTTTATTTTTTTATCACGTTTTATTAATTATGCGTATTTAAGAAATCGCGATACCAGTTACATGTACCGAATCATTTACTTCTCAGATGCCTAGAGGGATCCAGTTGAAATTTATTTATTCACATAGTTTAATCGAAGTAGTAAAACAACATGGTGTTCCATGCTCACCTGAGCGTAATTCAATAGATTCATTGTTTTCGATTGCGGGGAGAAGAGAATTTATTACAGGTCAATAATCGTGCGTTTATTAATTGTCTTATCGAAAATCGCCCGAATGATCTACGCGCATTTAATTATTAACATCAGCGGCAACACCGTTGGCGAATGCGTTTGGATTTCACAAAACGTATTGTTCGAGGTAACTGTATTGTCCACGCGCAGCTATCGGTAAAATCGAATAAGAAGTTACCCGTTCGGAAAAGCGACGGATCCACAGTAACACGTACCTATCAACCAACTCGACTTTGCCGTAAATTTATTAATACGCTGTTTACCGCGAGCCGTTTGTATTGCCGGAACATTGCGCGTCACGTAATATTTTTCGTCTTTGGCGGACGATTCTTCCCGCACGCGCGTTCCCGACTTATAAAAACTATATTTTTGTACAGCTATGAATTTATAAATGCGTTCATACGTTGCGTGTGCGCCGGGAAATTATTCGCACCGAACACACGTGGATTCCAACGGACATTATCTTCCGACACACACGCACACACTCACAAACTGCACGTGCGTGTTGTATGATAATTGATTATGTCCGTCTATAAACGTTGACAGCAGGCCCGGAACTTGAAAATAGCAAAATATGCACATAAATACGCACTAAAAGTCAACAAAACATCGAGATGTGCTATAAAAATCGGGCGGAAACGAGTTAACATCTATCGACGAACGTGTACGTAGTGATGTAGTCCTAAAAAAAGCAGAAGGTATACTATGAATTATAATATTAAACATTTATACATCAGACATTTAGACATCACTTTGGTAGAGGGTAAATAACACAATACACATACATTAATTGTACGAATTAAAATTAAAATTAAACATTGTTTTTTTTATTATTTAAATCTGACTGAATACTTTGGTGGAGGGTAAATAACACAACACACGTCATACATTAATACATCAATAAATTAAAACTAAACATTTTTTTTCTAAATAAATTTATTGAAAAATATTCCATAAATGTTGTCTGGATTCCAATTTTATTAAATTATTTTTTAATTGTCAATCGCCCAATATATATATATCAATTATGCTTTATACAAATTTTCTAACTTAACATTCTTAGTTTTTCCATCAAAAATGTTTATAATAATCTTATGACTTTTATCTTTATATTATTCGTTAATTTCACTACAACAGAGAGCATACGACTTTAATCAGAAGGCACACGGAGTTTATTAGAAATAACCAGAAAGTATACGGCGTATACCGCCGTATACCCTCCACTACAGCACTGCGTATATTCGCTGCGTTGACGGTCACCGAAAAAAATTAATAAAAAAAAAGTAACTCGATCTCCGTCGGTTGAATACGCTTCGAGAACTATGGGGATCAAGTTTTACCCGGAATTCCAATTGCATTTGGGATAGTTAATCGGCAAAAACTTAGTGTACCGATTACATACGCACTGCGGACGTACCGAGACGAAGAACGCTGCAGACAATAACGCGTTCGCGGTGGCCGGTGGATGTTACCGGACAATTAATGACGACCGGTCGGTTGTGCACGCCGTTGCCTCGGTGGTTCTGCGTGAACCTGGTTGATATTTTCGATACGCCTGCCCGTCAATCAGTCGTAAATTACGATCATTGCATTACCATAGCCGTCGCTATACCGACGCCGCCGCGTGGCACCGGTACCGTACGGCCGAGGACCGAGTAAATTCAATACGTATGTATGTATGTTTGTATGTGAATGTGTGCGTGCGCGTGTGTGTACGTGACAGGTACCCAAGACCAACGCGGAAGTTCTAAGAAATAATAGTAGGATAGTAGTACGGTCCGTGTTGCAACGTTCATTACCGGGGCGCAGTGAAGTTATTGCATTAAAACATGGTTTTAAAAATAGTATTTGTAATTTTGAATATTGCCTTAGAAACATTTAAGCTTTAGAAATGAAATCGAATACAAATAGTTTTCACGTTATTGTTAATGGAAACCAGTTTGGATATTTTTTAAAATTATAAAAAAATCATGACAAACGGTCGAAATCGCACTGAAAAAAAAATATGAAACTCCGATGTTGCATTTCATTACAATCTAATTAATCACTTGACGCTCGCCTAGCAGAGGGTACTAGGATTTATTTCATAAAACTATGCAAATGCAACAACCACACAGTCTTGCAATTCATTGCAATACCGCTGCTGTGGTCGTTGTTGTTATTCACATATTCGACACGATATCGTAAGCGTGCGCAGACATTACTGGCAGGTAAGTCATACGTAACGCATTAACATTTTTCAACAACAAAATTTGTTGGATGGAGTAACTTCGTTTAACTTAATGATTACGTTTTTCCAATGTCGTTATATTTACCGTTTACGGACGTGTCGGAGTGGTCGAACATGATATGGTTGTTTATTGTCATGATAATAATGAACGTATTCTTGTGATGGTGTGTGGGGGTGGGGGGGGGAGTTCGCAGAGTAGTCGAGTGTCTATCGCGACCAGTGGCGTGAATGGATAAATATTTTTTGGGAAATGGGGGGAGGTTACATTTTCAATTCTCTCCTACACAAACTACAAAAACGGCAAATTTTGAATTTTAATAAGTCTATTAAACATAAAGTAAAATATAAAATACGGTATTGTTAAGTTTATCGTTTATTTAGCATTCTCCCCCCCCCCCCCCGTTAATCATCTGTTTGATTTATATTATTAAAAACAAATATTATGGCACCAAACTCAACCCGAGTACAAAAATAAATACTGGTAAAAACCCAATACCTCTTTTTGGAGGACTTTTTCATTTCCAAACTCAAAATCACGCAAGCAGTTGCAGCAATAGCAACGTCATTCTTGTTCCACATTTTGTACAAGACTAATTTACAAACTAAAATTTTTAGCGAATATGTTGCTTTGGTGTGGACGCGTCTGTTTTTAAATTTCGTCGGTGACATTTTAAGAAACATTTTGTCGCCGACATTGTTGACAAAGTCGACGACAAATGTTTTTCGGTCTGGACGCAGCTTTAGAAACACCGGCTTCGAATATCGTTCGCGGTCGCAGCGACAACGCTTTCGTGCGTTATTAGTTATTGCAGTAGGTACTATTATTGTCGTACCGTGTTTCCGGGACCGCGAACCGCGACGACTGTAGAATCCGAGACAAATCCGCACCATGTCGAGATCTGCTGACCAACTGACCACCACTGGGTTACGAAACGTTCGTCGTGCACGCCGGCATATTTGCGCACTTTTAGCCGAAGCGCTCGAAAAGCGTACACGTCAAATTGCGTTGGATACCATTGTTATTATTACAATTATTATTATTATCTATTAAAAATACGGACGCGCGGAAATTTGTCGACGAAAATGCCGCCCGTAATGCGTTATTGCCCGAGAAACTCAAGAACGTACGACGAATGGTGTTCAAGACGAATTTCATGTCTCGGGTAAACGGCTCGGGTAAACGGGACCAATCAATGACTATAATCTTGATTATGCTTCGCACTTGGTTGATTTCATAAAAAAGAAAACAGATTGTCCCCAAGCGCATTCATAATGATTTTATGATCATTATAATTGTACAATGAAATTTTCAAGGTGTAATTACAATACAACTTGTAAACAAACATCGTACGTGATAAGTTAATTTTTTTGAAAATCTAGTAGCGTAATCTAGAAGCAGAATTGTATCTCCAAGCCGAATTGGTGTTTTGGTATCTTGGTGATGACCTTTTTTCTTTTAAATATTTAAACGCAATAAACAATAATACCTAAAATTATATTTATATATATATATATATTTTAAATCGTGTACTAAATATTATTAAGATTTATATTATGATGCGTACTTCAGTTTTGGCTTATGCGATTTCCGAAAGTACAATCATATAACATTTTATACTTTATATGGTCAGACCTTAAGATTCCTTTTTTTTTTTTTGTTATTTCTACGTCTATTTTATATGTATTCGTTTCTCGCACAAACCCTACCCACTGATATTTCTCTTTCGATTTTCACACGTTTCTCAGCTGCTGAACGTGATGACAGGACAGAATAAAATATACACCGACGAAATAATCGACCTACACGGCAGTTAATCCATCTACTCATACAATACTATAGTGTACGTACACTTTTGTTTTTAGACGTCTATTCTCGTGGTCGCGGGCGCAGTTCATGGATCCAAGTCTGCCGGAGTTGAATCACGTCTCACTTTGTTACCGTTTTGAAATCGAAAATTATCCGCTGATATATATAAAAAAAAAAAGGAAAAAAAAAAACTATGTCAAAAATGTATAAACGCGGCGTGTAAAATCACTGTCGGGTGATCCGTTCGGTGTGTCGTGTTTCTACGTGTTTATTTTGTTACTTACTACGTTATCGGATTAAACCGCAACGTTTCAAAACGATATCCTGCGAGAAACTTTCGGAGAAGTTCCACGAATCGATTTTTCGTTATTTAAGTTCGTTTCGACGTCAATCGTGTCATAGCGAAAAACATGTTTTTGTATTCATCCATCCGGTCGGCGACTGTTGTACACACGAAACGATCGCATCCATCTCGTTACATCGTCCAAGTGCAAAATGCTTTCGCGTGTACAGATCGTTATCCAATGCAATGCATGTGCCTGTAACACTCGCATAACATTAATTTGCTCTAGCGTCCACGTGTCCACGCAAGTCCTGGACAATTCATTTCCGAGCTAAGAACGATATTAAATCCGTGCGGTTTGTTTAAGAATGACGTCAGGAACCATGTTTACATCTTAAAACTGTATTGGTTCAACACACACATATACGCGCGCGCACGGGATATTATTTTGTTTCCCGTGCACACACATTATGTTAAAGTCATTTCACTCGCATGCGCATCCATCTATACTCGTATACTACATAATAATATATCCTTTGAGACGCGAATAACTTCGGCGAACTAGTGTTTTTGGACTAATGCAATTAACTTGAAGAAAATAATTTTGCGTAACGGGAAACGTTCAAAGACATTTTTATTAACAGGCGAAACTATGAAAATTACATGACGTCGGGCTTGGTTTGAAGCAAATGTTCAAATTGTGTATATTTTTCGTACACCTTAACATTTGTGTAACGTTAAAAATTGGTGATAATAATATAATGTCTACATTTTTGTTTACAATTATGCAATTCGTAAAATGTTATTATAATATTACAATATCGGTTATGACAAAATAGCATTAGGCTGAGTATACAACAATGCGCAACGGTCTCATTAACACATTAGTAATGGGAAGGAAAGACATTTCTAAATAAAGTAACATTGTGATTACTTTCTCCAGTGCCAAAGATAAAATGTATTAATATTTAATAACTTCTTATATTTGCATCTCCTTAGTGTAGTTGTCCTTTAAAGGTATTTTACTTTGAATATAAATAATAATGGATATCTCCTCAATGTAATAAACAGACTAATTTTCAAATTGACACGGTTACATACCTATTATAAAAAGTCACAAAAGAAAATCGATTATTTCGATAAGCACTGAATTAAATTAGGACATTTTTTTCCTCGTCGTATATTTCATGTTGTCAATTCGAATGATTTTCTAAGTCGGTTTCATTTCTCTTACGGTTTGTACTTCGAGAATGCATAGTGAATATCAAATCCGCGAACGAATAACTATTCGATTTTACCGAAATTTCAATACATCCTGCAAGATTTATTAATTTATTAATTATTAATATATGTATATGTAAATTTATTGATTATTAATATATCAATGCATGCATACAATATAGGTATATAATCTATTGGTTATTAAAAATATTTTTATATTACACCTACATCAGTTATGAAATACTACTCTAAACTTTAGTGTGTCACTTGTTTAGCGAGTGAACCATTATTTATGCTGCCTATTCTTCTGCACAAACATTTTAGTCTATTTTATTGTATTCTATTATCATCCGACGTATCTAATGTTTACATTTCCTATTTTGATTCATGTCTGACGAACGTGCATTCCTCTGGTGCAGGAATTCCCTCGTAATTACGCAATGGAATAATATGCAGGTAGGGAAACGATTTGTTTTACACATACATTTAAATTAATTTAAATCCTATCAAAACACACTTAGTCTTCAGGTTCGTCTCTAGGTCTGTGTTTATTTAATTTGGAACTACCCGCAGATTAACATTCACCAACAGCGGAATATGAATACACATTATTGTTGCAGTTGTCGTACTCGGAGCGTGCATAGACCGCTCGCCTTACCCCAATTACCCCGAACCGTACTAAGAAGTGATTGTATCATAAACGCGGTCCATCGTTATGGTTTCAACGTGACATACGCCGTAGGAAAATATATAATCAAACCGCGGGCGTCTTAATAAATCCATTGGCAAATAGTCAAATTATTTAATTCGTATGCGGTTTTAGTAACTGCTTATGTATTCGGTCAAGCGTGTTGTTATTTAACTAAAGTTCGGCTAACAATTAATAAATAATCGATTTCAAACAATTTGAAACAGAATCGTCTCATTTATCATACTATAAATTATCGGTTATCTTGCATCAATTTGATTATTATATGTGTGGGGTTTAATGGGAATAAGAGTTATGTACAATGAAACGCATGCCTTTACGGCGTAAACCTACGGATGCTTTATTTTTATTTTTTGCGCTACGAGTATTTTATCATGTACATGTACTCAAACACGATGGCAAATAATCAATAGAAGTTCCACATTCAAATAAGTTTCTGTTTTTGTAATTTGCCCAGCTCTCTATAGTCATTTTTTTTTAAATACCTAGACATGAGTAGGTCCAGGACAAAATAATGAAGGAGGATTTTAAGGTTAAAATGACACATATTTAAGACGTTTTCCAGTTTAAATCAGGGTCTGAAATATATTTAATTCATTTTAAATAAATTATAATTCATGGTTGGTCAAGTGATATGGTTCCGAATTTCTATAGTGAGCGATTGTCCCAACCGTCCCTCCGTAGATTCATCCATGTGTCTAAGTGGATAGTAAAACTACATAAAAATTAAATAGAATAGCTATTACTGTGCTGGCATGTAGGAAATTACTAAATTTAACATTTTGCCCACAACGTGTATATATGAATATTTTCATCATAAGAATGTTGTTTACATACTATTGGATGTCCAAAAATAGTCCGGTGTAAGTGCTACGCCCTTTGCGGAATAACACGATTTTTAGTTTAATAATTACCATCGTTACTCAAAGATTAACTCCAATATATATATATATATATATATATATATATATATATATATATATATATATATATATATATATATATATATATATTGGTTCAATAGAATAGAGTAATAATATTTTTATGGACACGAAAATACCGGAACGATGTTCAACGATTGTGCGAAGCATCGCGCCATGCAATTACATGTCATTAAAATCAATCGGTATACATAGTGACACTGTGTGTTTATGGTTAATAGAGTGTAAGAATCAAATTTATATATATATATATTTTTTTTTTTTTCATCGCTAATTTAGCTGATTTTTATCAATACTGTTGACCTTTTAAACAACGAAAACGAACGATATGATTTCCATCGGTTAACTAGAGGGGAACGAACGGGTTGCGACGGTACTCAACACTACGCGAGTTTTGTTGAAGAAAACTTCGCACGTTGTCGCGGTGATGACGGTTTTGTATAAAACAGAAATTCCCTCGATTAAAAAAAAACCACTGTATTATCTCGAATCAACATCACCGGCGGCACACTTCCGACCAGACCGATTTTGATTAACGAATCGCCGTTTCGATGGACAAAACCGACGACGAAGATGCGAATCTTCAAAAAATGTTGTCGACGATGATCATTTTTTTATTTTATTTTTATTTTTTTATCATTATTGTCGTCCATCAATTATCAATTATCCGATTTAATGTGCCGCGTTAATTCGACCTTAAGTGCGTAGTACTGCGATATAATAACAGTTTGAAAAATAAGTCTGTGCACGTCATAAAAACGCTCTAGTTTCGAGTTGTTAGAGTAATGGGTAATTTGAATAACGTGGGAGGTAGGTTGGTAGGTAAAAGTATGTGTTGCTAACCGGTCAAAAATATGAAAGTTAAGGACGAAGAATTCTTTTTCGCCTTTCCGGGATTACAAACTCTAATTAAAAAAAAACCGTGCGCGATGCAAAACGTTTCTAAATACAATTATTTTAAAATTAATCTCAGCTGGCACACTTTTGAGTACCTAGTTAAATTGTTTCAAGTGGAAAAACCTCGTTGGTTTTCAGTCGTACCGTCCAATGGTGTTGTGTTAATATTTTATGAACCGTATTAAACCGATATCAATTATATTCGATATTCTCGTACAGGTGTGAAGCGAAAACGGTTTTTGTCTAGTTGTTTTTTGAGTGTACCACGTCGACGAAGTGCAAATTATTTACCATCAAATCGGTAGTGCCGTAGGATACATTCTACGGAAAACCGTTTAACCTTACAGAAATGTACAAATGTTTTTCGGAAAATGCTGAGTTATTCTATTTTCTGTCCTACAATCATAATATCAACCATTTTCGAATCTTGGATGTAAATCAAATTCTGTAATGCATGTATACAGTTAATTATTTTTTACCGTCTAGTTTAATAGCAGTAAGCTATGAAATGTAGATTAATGATCCGATTATTTTATAGATGATTCGACGTGGGGCTGTGTTATAAGATAATAATATACTATATTCACGACGAAAAACGAGAACTGTGTTACGGTGCTATTAGGTTATGCAATTATTTAATTGTTCGTCCGATGGTCTCTTTGTGATTTTATTTCTACCGTTTTAACTAATGCGAAAATCGTATCGTCAGCGTTTACAGTGTTTTCGATCACGGTTTGGACCGTTTGGAAAATGCTATTAAAAGAATCGCTGCTGTGCCAGTTGCGCCGGGTTACGCGTAAAACTATGTATTCAAATGATACCGCAGACGAATTCGACGAGAACGTTTTGAAAATATCCGTTGCCGATGATTACGCCCTTTTCACGTGACCGTCGGCGGTACGCACGCTCGTGCAGTTGACGTCTGGTAAAATGTAGAAGATTGGAACGCGATCAAATATCATTATAATACATCGCGATGTGCATACGATACATATTATCATTATCATCGTGTTGCTGATTTGAATAACGCGCTCGATCACACGACGGACGATCGATAATCCGGCCGGTTAATCGAATTGGACGCACGCACGCGCGTAATGTTTTTAAAACGAATAATAATATTAATAATAATAATAATAATAGTAATAATAATTTGTGAAAGTAAAACGCATTCCGGAACTAGTTTCTTGTTCGCATCTGTACGACAGCGCCGCATAACGTGTGGACGGGGATCGATAAAATTGCAAGTCGATGACTCGATCCCCGGTGGGAATACGTGAGCTCATGTATATGATTGCGATGTGGTATGCGTCATGCAGATTAAACGGGTGTGAAATTTTTCTACATGACGATCGGTAGGGGCAAACGAATTGCGTATCAAGTCAGGTAAACGAATCATTTTTGAACGAATCGCCTCCCGGACTTAAATCGTGTTACTTTATCACTTAGGATTTTTTTTATTTTTTTTTGTGGTTTCCAAATTGATTTTTAATATAAAGTTAGTATTTTACGAAAACTATTTTATACTGATTTGTACTCTCATAGATATTTCCAATAAGAATATATTTATAATTAGTAGGTACACACATAAATTCAAATTCAAATCCTCCGGAGTGATGGGTAGAAAAAAGTTCTAGCTCACAAAACACCGAATATGCATTTTTTCATTCGAAATTTAACAAATCTTTTAATTCTCATCATTCAAACATTTACAAATGGTCAGAAGTTCTATGCTAACCGACACGGCAATGTCGATAAGAAATAGTCTAGAAAAGCCAATAAGAGAAGAAATACTATTTACAGAATATGAAACAAACGAAACAATTAATAATTATAACTCACAATTAAAGATTATGCTAACACACGCATTAGACAATAAATATAAACACAGAAAACATTTAATTAAAATGTGATCATGATTTACGATTTATATTATGTTTTACTTGATATTCTCACATGATGGCAGTATCACTATAGGAATCGCTTGTAACAATTGACTGTAGGTGAAAACGTAACACGAATTGCGTCCGGGACGCGATTCGTGCGCACCAAGATCGACGCGTGATCCGAGGTGAAAACTGCGAGGCATTGTTTAAAAGGATCGCTTCGTTTTCAAGGACGACTAAGATTTTAAGGACGATTACGTTGGCAAGCAGAGGCACGTCATTCGAAGAGAGTTATGTTTGGAAGTAGAACGACCATTTCTAAGGAAAGCGACAGCGTTTAAGGAACGGGTACGCGCTATAGCTATTTGCATCCAGCCGGTGAAAAATCGACTCGATTTTCGCGTCATGACTACACCCGTGCGCCACATCACGGCGTCGTAACGAGACGCTGGGACGTAATGTCGCATAATTATTATAGCCGCTCGCCGGTCCCTCGCCGATCAGCGAAATGACTCGCGCGTTTTCGTTGCGGGATTTAATTTTCGGCGTTCAGGACTTAACGGCGACGGCTGATAACGGGCGGTGACAACACCGAGACCGGATGACGTGACGTGCCGAACGGAAGTCACGTACGTCTGGTGGACGAGACGCATTTCCAAGACGCGGTCTCAGGAAATTGCTGCGTGCTGGTGGTTTTTCACGTCGGATGTGAGTGCCTATGTCGGGCGTGCGCGTACATGAACGTGTATGTATGTGTATGCGTCAACTTTGCGTTGTCTTCGAGTTCGCCCCGTACCGTGTCGTCGTCACCCCGACGGCGTTGCCGTAGCACCGGACAGAAAGTGTCCATGAGAAATTCCCACGCGAAATTCGATCGTTAAAACGTTTAATACACTGTCGATAAACAATCCGCGCGCGTTAAATAACAGTCGGTTTTTTATTTTTCACCGTAAAACGATTACATAAAATTATAATGCAAACGATACGTCCTCCGAACTCGGCGGGACAGCTGTTAATGCGAACACGTTGCGCACCATTGTTTGCAACAATATCATATTTACGGTTAAAGATCGAATCGTTTGTTAGTCGTTTCACCATTTTAATCGGAACTAAACCTATGTAATTAGTTTTTTAATAGTTCGCATCGTAATTCGCCTTAATCAAGGTCGTTTTTCGTTATTTTCAACATTACACAGAGACACTATAGGTGACAAGTCAAGTTTAAAAGATCCTTTACACCAAGTGCACCGCGCAAATACGACGGCAGTGCCGTCGAGATTTCCCATTTGGAAACGTTCGGTTATCGCATAAGTGTTTCAGAGTACTGCATCGATCAATCGTTTCCCTGCGTTCCCAGGGAACCATTGAGATCTATAAAATAAAATCCAACGACGACGTTGTATAGATGGGTGTTTATAATATTAGAAATATCGTCGTTATTTACTCAGTGTTACCATGACCACGGGTGATCAACATTTCGGAGATAGTATACTAAGTCGTTATTGCTCATGGTATTTTCTAAAAAAAAAAAAAACTACGTTAATCTTATTTAACATTGTGTTAATCTGCATATTCTCGTCGAAACCCCAAGAACTCTAAATGACTCGATCCGAACAGGGTTTTACGCGATATTTGTTTTTCGTATTACCGCAAAAGGATATCGATAAATGTGAATTTCGAACGATAATGCCACCATTGCCGGACTAATCGAATTACGCCGCTGTTGTGTTTTATACACTACTTTTAAATCCAATTCCAATCGACGGTACGAAAATTAGAACGATTTCACTGGTACACCTGTTTATGTAATAATAGAACAACAACAAAAAAACACACATCAGCTGACAAATACACAACGATCACGTTGGTGTCGCTATATGATATTATGAGCGACAAAAAGTATAGCATTCATCCACGAAAGCGTTTTTAATTGTAATGAAAATACGGATAACCTATATCTATACGCCGCCGACCAACCATTGTTGTGCACTCGTACCTGTATACGCGTACAAGTGATATGATATTCGTCCACAGCGGCATAGCCGTGTGCAGTTTTCGTACCCGGCACCGGGTCCACTCGAAGTCGTCGTACAGTTTTAACAATTTCCAAAAAAAAAATTCCCAAAAAAAAATCCATCACGATACCAGTGTACGCATATCGAACGTTCTCACCGTCAACAATTTATGCAGGTATCGTACGAAGCGTAATACTTATCCGTACGGCGATTCCATTGAAACAGTGCTTAAAAGTAGGTTAAAACGAGTTATTAAGATCCATCATTTTAACCTGTAGTATAATAAACCAAACGGACTGTTTACAGTGGGCACGGCGGAAGGAAACAGTACAATTAATATTATTTATCTTTATGTACGACGAGCGGCCGTGGGAAAAGACAAGGCATCGTTGAAAACCTTACAGCTTTTATTTCATTATTAGTATTATTATTATGACTATTATTCGCGATGCGACGATTCGATTAAACAAAGTCGCCCGTTTTAAATGTACCCCGCACAAATATTGAACTCGGTCCGCGTGCAATGATAATAAGTTGTGCGCGTGCAGTTAAGGGAACGCATTTCGTACGCACAACAGTGTAACTACAATTGTCCGCGTACAATTATGATAAAATGTACAGACGAGTGTACACGCAGGCGCATAATTCGAATGCAAATAGGCAATGCAGTAACAATATATTATATCAACGTAAATTTCCCACGAGCGGACCTTGATTGACGCGACTCTCTCCCGTGTGTGGCCCCGGAGTTCACGAGTATACGAATAGGTTTTTATTAAACTTTTCGTCTTCTTTTTCTTGTTTACTATTATTATTATTATTATTATTATTATTTTTTTTTTTTTTTCAAAACGTCTATTGCGCGGAATTAATTGCACTGTTTTCCCGCGGCGTACAGCTACGTTCGTGGCTGTTGGCCGCACGTTAAAATAATAATTAAACACGAGAGGTTACACGGCGTCTGAGGTCAGGAATCACTAGCAAATTTAGAATGTACCCACGAGTGCCTACGCGTACAGCATTATTATAATCTATAGTCACCAAGACGAATACGAACGTGTTGCGCACTCCGGTCGTCAATAACATCAATAATAATTTTCTGCGCACCGTAAAAAGTATCAAAGGAATAACAACAACGAAAACGCTTCACGTGGATAGCACGCCGACATATGTGTACACATTGTAGTCTCGTCGAAAGGACTCATTTTACAAACGGTGAACGCTGGCTGTATTGCTGAGTCCCACCGTTGTTATAGGACCGCAATAATCTTCGTGGTGCGTGATGTACATGTTTACTCGCGTATGTGTGTGTATGTACAAACTAGTCAATGGTTATTAAAATACATCGCGCAATCGAAATCTACCCGCAGGCGTTGTGAGCACCGTCGTTAAGAGGTCGCGACACACAGAGGAGTTTATCGTCTGCGACCATCTCACGACTAATGATGTACGGACGTTTATTGGTTTTCGTTGCAACAGTGTGAGACTTGGCCTAACACTGTACAACATAATAGACTTGTTATGGTCAAATGTGAAATGGAAAACGTATGTGTAAAAAAATACTCTTTTAGTTTTATTCTATTCAAATAATTTCGCAATTGAAACAATCGATGACCAAACACACAAGCCGCATGCACGTCGTCGTTGATAGCATGGTTTCGATAGTGTTCGTCGACAAAACAACAACCAACATGCAAACGAGAGTTTTGACAAATTGCGACGGACGAATACGTGTCATAACACAAATATTTAATTCGATAAATAAGTAATAGATGTACAAATGGCTTGGAAGTTATTCGAGCACGTCTCATTGTACCACTGACTCGGGCGTACATAGCGCAGGCGATGTAGCACTACGATTATTCGCATCGGACGGGATCGAAGGAATTGCGGGTGATTGTTGTAAGATCCATTATGTTTACTCAACAGTCAATTATCGTATTTAAATACTATAATTTGTACGTACGGTTAAAGTCATTTGAAACGTGTAAAAATTTCATTTCCATGGTATTCAAAATTGCCTACACGGAACCCCTTGAAAACATTTGTTGCGAAAAAAATTATAATACGTTTGCATAAAAAATATTATACCCTTAATTAACGAACAAAATCGTGATTCAACGATCCAGAATGTATCACATTACAGTAAGCGGTGTTAATGTTATTTGTTTGGCAAATATATTAATACATAAATAAATAAGTTAATATACAGGAATAAATAAATGAGTAAATGCTTAGCTTAAAGTATTATTATATTCGAAACCGGTTGTACATTACAACATTTATTTAATAAAATAATATTTCAGACTTAGTGTTTATTTGAATTGGGAATTTCGAAAAGGGCTCATATCTGAAAATTAAAATTACATCAAACAATTTCGAAAAAGACTCATATCACCGAGACGAGTCCTTTTCGAAATTTTTCTAAAACTAAGATGTTTTTTTCGTCACAATAGAAAACAGATTTGGGCCCTTTTCACTCAAAAAATATTGGTCTATATGTATAAATGAAAATAACGTGGAAAAATCTATTTTGATCAAAACTCGAGATGGGCCCTTTTCGAAATTCCCAATTCATTTGATTACTTATTTTTATACATAAATTATTTACTTATACCTATACATATTTATTTACGAGTATCCACCATTTATTCGTTTTTATTTTATTTTTTAATAAATTTAAAAAAGTTATTTTAGCATGATTCTTGTATAATGTAATTACAACTTAAGTAGGTACAGGAAACTAAATAAATTGTTTTTGACATCGATTCTTGATAATATTAGTTATAATTCTTTAAATTATAATTATCATATTTTAAATGCCTGTAACAATACAACCGACTTTGATTTTTTTCGATTTGTAACTTGAATCAAAAAATATAATATTAATTAATAGCCAACTTATATTTAAGTTATCTTATGATAGGAAAATTATTATAAATATTTTTAAAAATATATTTATTTTTTTGTTATTTGTCTTTATTTTAATACATTCAATATTTATATTTATACTCTAAATATTTTCTAAATTATAATGTTATCTCATTGCCTCTTTGAAGTGTTATAACTTATAACTTTAAATAGATAATTAGTAAGCGGTTATTACAACACGATGTCAGTATTTTCTACCATAAGAATATTTATTGGAATACATGCACATAATTGCATGCATCTTATATCGTTGCAAAAATATATTATTACACAATTAAATTGCATAATAATTGTTAATAATAAAAAATTGTTATAACAAATAACATCAATCATTTTATTCTTTATAACCACGAGACGAGTCCGAACATAGGTACATGGATACACAAGTATACTAATATTTTAAGCACATACAACACATATGTTAATATTCATTGAGTTGATAGGTACACCAATAGTTTTCATGAATGGTTTATTTTTAGCATAAGCACTGCGGACAGGCATTAAAAATGTAAGCGGTATCAAACCTGTGACGGAACTTTTAGGTTCAACTGCGATGGTTTGAGAGAAATATTCAATACCTACCATCAACAGTACAAATATTACATAATTGGAAAATAATCTTGACGATTGACGTAACTAAGGAGGCTTTGATTTAGCCCCCTGTCATGAATGCGTGTCCCATCAACGGTAATTTCATTTTTTAATTTAAATTTTAATTATCGTTTTGTTTTAACGACTTCGAACATTTTTTATTTTTGCTTATTACTGAATCAATTATTATATTACTATTATATTATGTGGTGTACTGTTCAACATACTACGTGTGGTACTAATAAAGTAAGATTAAATATAAAAATATTTGTCACTCAGAAGAATGAATATACAAATTTCGTTTTTAAGACATTAATGTATGAAATATTGATAACGACTATCGGGTACTGGTGGCGAGGTGGGAGAAGAGTCTCTATCAACTGCCTACCACTATAAAAATGCTAGAGTTAGAGCCCTCCTAATCATAAGGTTTAGTTATGCCTATGATCGTGATCAACATTTCCAAGATGTTTCAAGTGCCTTAAGCGACGAGCAAAGATTAATAATTTTATTTATTTGTTAATCGGACAAGGGTTCAAGGTCGATTGCTTTCAGTTCACACGTTTCAACTTCACGGCTGAACACAAGTAATGTTAACTAGTTGAGTGGTCTCTCAGTTCTCGGATTAAATATTTATCCAAAAGCGAAAAAAAAAAAAGAAACCACGCGTCCGGATGGCTAGAAGACATTGAATAGACATTCCGTGCACACGGTGTTCACTCTCGATTGCGACGAAAGGAAGGGCTATTGAGGATCTTACGGGTTTCGCCGTATTTTCGGCTGGTCCAACCGGTACGATCGTACCGTACTGGAGGACCTGCTTAACAGCGGTGACGGTAATTATCAAAATAATCCGTCTAAGAGGCGAGTAGTTTTATTTTCGCGGCGCCATCGACAACCAGAAGACGTACAGCTCTCGTCGCTCGCAACCTTCGCCGTGTAACATCTTCGCAGAGTTCGTGTGCGCGTGTGCCCCGACGCGTTCCGCGTGCACACCATTGGAACCCCGTGCGGGGGCGGACGTCGGTGTTTTCCGATCGCGGACAAAGCAATAAGAACCGTGCGAGTCGCGGACGCAATCAAAATAACTAACAAACGAATCGTCTACCAAACCGTATAACATGCTGCCTGCGGATATCGTTATTTTCGATATCGACGACATTGACATTATCGGATTTCATCAGCATTGAGATTGTGACTCTTGCGGCGACCGTCGAAAACCCAAACGAGCTTAACGACGACATTACTCGTGTCTGTTAAAATATCTCTCGTTTTTTTTTTTTTTCTTTAGTACTTTACAGTGAGAAACTAAAAGGGTTACGCGTGAATGACGGTTTCAAGTTCCGATTTCACCGCATAACGTGCGATGAAGTTCTACGGTGAGCAAGGACCAAAAATACACGACGTTCGACGTATTGTCGAGTTAATTGATTTCCATCGATAATATTCAAATATTATTGTGTACCAGCTAATCATTTTTTTTGTTGACGGTCGACGATGTAGTACTCGTACGTTTTGTAATTGGTAAGACGGATGATTAGATTAGTTTTTATTGTAAGACGAACGCGATTTTACATATATTGGATCACTAAAAGGGTTGGTATACAATACTTTAATGTGATCAATAGTGCTTAACGTCTTAAGGTAGTGGACTACCTATTATTATTTAAAAAAATGTCATGGCCCGTATTCGTGAAAAGAACATTTATTTCAAACACATATAGTTATTTTTATAACCATACCGTATGCATTATTCAATTTTTAATCACAAATTATTTATTTTCTAAGACGGATATTTAATATGCGTTTTAAACGGAAATTTAGTTTTAGTGTGCGATATCGCTCCACGTTTTTCCATAGCGATTTATTGCAGCCGTTCTAATTCGATCCAAATACATGCAATGCTTAAAATGTACTCACGGTCTTCAGTATAAGGACAAAGCAGACCGTGCGTTGATGATTTCTACGTTAGAACAATCATATTATGATTTCTCTACGATTTAGTTCGAACATTTTGTCTCTTCTCGATTCCATCGGCAGCGCATCAGTTTCCTCGGCGTTTATTTTATCGTCACGATACATATGGCTTTCGAAAAAAATTAATTATCTCTCACGATTTATCACTTAAGCTACATTTCGAAAATCTTTTAAATCTATAAAATTGTTAAACTACCTATATTCCATCCGTACATCGTCGAGTTCATCAGTGTCACCGAACCCTATTTTCCGGTAGGGCAAATGCCCTGTCTCGTAATATTTCAATAGTGGTTGGGTGGTCAAGTCCTCAATGGTTGGGCCAACGACTTATTGTTTCTTGTGAATTATAAACAAACAATTTAATAGGTAATTAACTCGTCCGTCTACACTATCCGGTAAATCAGTTGGTATGTTCAATTCGTTCAATAATATTTTTCACTAAGGAAAATACGATTAAGCTTTTAACACCAATCTTCAATCGTGGAGTGAGTGTCTCATAATTTAATAAGTACGCCTCGGCTGAATTGTTTGGTTTCGGCACTACTGAAGTTTATTATAAAGGCTGAGTATTATTGAGTTAAAAAGTTAAAGCTAAGTTGAAAAGTTTAAAAAGTTATTTTTTCTGAGTTACAAAACGAGTTACTTCTTTTTCTTGAAGTAACTTCTTACTCAGCGAAATAATTTATTTTTTTAGTCTGGTTAAGTTTTCTTTTATATACGTATAAAACCAATAAATCTATAAATACATTTTGTGTAAGAAAAGTAATAATCATTATCCGAAATATTAAATATTATATATTATGGTATGTTACTATACAAGTATTTTAAATAATATGTTTAAATTAATAATTACTGACCGTCAAACTGTTTCGCATGATTCTTGGATTTTAATAAATATCAAAATAATGTTTATAATGACAAGTACCTAATTGCCAATACAATTTACAAAATATGGATATATGTATGTATAAGTGTAAAACGATTTATAAATATGTAATATGTAATAAGTTTATACTGTATAGTATTAAGTTATTATAAGTTATAAATAATAATTTATCATCCAGTAGATATTGTCCAGATGGACAATATCAGATTAGAGATAGATTATACTGAAATGTATGTAGAAGGTTCAAAGTCAGACAAAGGAGTCAGTGCAGCAGTAGTATGTCAAGACACAATCATATTGTTAAGATTACCCTATGTCTTTTCTGTATACTCTGCTGAAGCATAGGCTTTAATTAAATCCCTCAACTTTATCAAAAACAAAATTATAAAAAAAAGTCCATAATTTTGAGGGATTCTCTTAGCACACTTATGATTATTTAAAATCCATTCAATACAAATAAATCTCACCATTTATTAGAAAATCTAAATTCCCTTATTCATAATCAGCCATGTAAAGTACTCGAGTAATAACCGAGTAACAATTATTAGGTGCACGGTGGGTTTAGGTGATCATTTAGTTTTCGCTTTGTAGAAAGTTAAATTTATGAACTACCATGGTTCAATTAGGAATCAATTGTTCAAGTGCCCATATTACATTAAAAGTGTTTGGTTCCCAGTGGGTTCTGAATTTAAAATCAAACTACTACTACTACTACTACTAATATTTTCAAATACTTTATTTCAATTCTATCACATTAAAATAATAAATTCAGTTACCAGTTATAAATTTTATCTGTGCTATATAATTGAAATCAATATTTACGTGTCACATATTATACAGTTTTGCCATGCATACCTATTTCAGACGACTCAAACAAACTTATAATTATCAATAAAAAACAATAATAATAATAATTCATAATAATGTACAGATATTAAATATTAAACAAAAAAGACTATAAGGTATTCATTATTTAGAAAAAAGAAACGCAATTTATAATATACTCAGTATTGGATACACGTTTGTAAATTAATTTTTAGTTAAAATTTGTTGTTATACATAATATTACATTCATTTATAGAAATTAAATTTACGGAAGGTATATTTCTTTCCAAAAATGAGGTACCGTTTTCCTTCACTGCCCATTTTCTTCAAAATAAAAAAAGGTTGGATTCCATAATCCTCTTAACTTTTTTTTGGACTAAAATTATGTCAATTTTCCTACAAATATTAAATTATTTAGCTGACATCACTGTTAACTAATTTTTTGTCATTTATTTAGTTTGTATTAAACACAAACATTACCTATTTTTATTCGTAATTCTTTTTCCGGAGGAAAATGGTTAAGATTTATATAATTTTATTTTTTATTTTTAAGAAAATAGACGGTGGAGAAAAACGATATCTCATTTTTGGAGGACATTGGATGTGACTAAATGTATAGTCCAACCGTGATGGCAGAGTTAATTGTTCAAGTGAGTCTACTGTACGTCGTCAAAAGTTAAGATGTTGACGCACAATATCGCACAACTAGAAATTTAATTTATATATATTTACAATAATTTTCAAGTAAAGTTTATGATTTATTGAATATAAAAAAATATAGCACTAATCGCCTGTAGTTGATTTTTAATCAAAGAAATCCTATTATTTTTTTCTTATAATTGTTTGTGTGTGTTGATTGTATCATTACTTATTATTCTTTTTCTGTCAGTCATTTTTATTAATTCCGCTTTTGAAGCGGACCTTTTTTTTTTTTTTTTTGTCAATATTCATCGTTATTATTATTATTATTATTGTTGTTGTTATAATCATTATTACATTATTTTTCTACTTTGTGGTCTGTATGGTATTGTATCACCACAAACAGATTTCCCTTGGCGCAAACAAGTTATATTTCATAATATTTTTTCGTATTACTTCCTGTGTGCTAGATGTATGACGGGTAACTAGTACTTCTAATATTATTACGTGTTTATAGTCTGTCTTATGTTATAAAATTTATAACATTATGGTATCAACCGCCTATAGCCGTAAACATTTTAAATTTAACAATTTAACAATAGTAATCTAGATAGATAGTAATTTTATTTGTTATTAAGAGCCACACCCGCAAGTGTTGTCTCCGTCTGACAAACGTACGAAATAGCAAATTTGCAGTTCAAATGTAATCATGTAAGTTTTAATATTAAACAGACTTATAATCAAACTTTAAGAGAAAAAGCGTATATATTGTGTATTTTTTTTATTTTTTATTTTTTTTGTGTGTGTTTTATCGGTTTTTTTTCGATGTCTTAATTTTTTAGTGAATTATGAGTATGTAAAATATTACAATAAAAAAAAAAAACTCATAAGACGCTTAAAAATTAAAATATCGGTAAAACTGACCAACAAAATATTGATAATGTTCTGCTCTTAAAATATTATTATAAATCAGTTTAATATTAAAGCTAACATCATTTCATTTGAACTATTACGCAAATTCTCTATGTTGTACCTGTGTCAAACGTAGAAAACACATGCCGGTAGGTGTCTTCTTAACTGAATACTATATAATGTTATATATTTTTATAAATAACTATATTATACTATATTCTAATAATAAATTTGATCATAACAATTTAGTGAATATTACCAAAGTAAAATTAAAAAACCGTTTTATAACTGTCGACGAAAATTTGTAAGTAATAAAAATACATTAAAATAATTTAATTAATTTGGATATGAATGTACCCACAGTAATTAATACAATAATATATATATATATATATATAAATAATTATTTTAAATAGTAAGATCTAAATTATATTCTGTTATTTGTTAAGCTTTTGCAAAAGATGTTATTGTGAAATAATATTGTGTTCATGTGAAAAAAAGTAACTTATTTTTTATAAAATTAAGTTAATTTTAACTAAAATTACATTTTTATAAATTAACTCAACTTAACAAGTTAAAAAAATTGTTCTCTAATACTGCCCAAAATTGTTCACGTCTTTTTTGGAATAAAATAACATAAAATATATGGATGATACAATTTTATATTACTATGTAAATATCAAACAAAAATATGGTTTCAAAGTATCAAAAAATACCGGAGATACACTGAATACAGTACAGACGTACGAAAATTATAATATATTTACATAAAATGTACCAAGCAATTAAAAAAATATCGTGTTTGTTAATAATTATTTTCAAATTTACGAACTCGTAATTGATTTCGAAAGTTATGTAAACAGCGAATTAATTTTAAATTCAATTTTCGAACCATTTCCATGAAATAGACGTAAAACGAATAACAATTAGAAATGTAATCTATTAGGTACGTGCGTGCCGTAGAAAAAAAATTTTAATTAAACTAAAAAAACCAACTCGATTGAAGATTTACGTTTTTCCACATAACGCATTATACGAGTATATGTGTAATACGTTGAGCGGAAAAACATAATTAAGTTAGATAGATTTATTAAACATAAATTACAATCATGGTCAAATCGATGCGATAAAAACACGTTTGATAAATGAACACGTCTTTACGACTAGAATAAAAACAAATGGTCCTCTCGCTATCTGCACCGAGAATATCTATACGTTAGTTTATACACCAATCGATTCGGCAGCGCCGGGCGTTAATCACGCGTCAGAGCGCGATATTTAAAACGATTGAAACGATTTCAAAACAACTGCAACGACATAATCGCCGTAATGATGACAACAATAGTGTCCGACTTACGAGTGTCTCAGTATCCGTAAGATATTGTGCGGATCTATTATTACAGTGCTCGGGTTCGCGCAGTTGATTTGCATCTGCGCGCGTCGTTCACTGCATTATTACCGTATTTTAAACCGTACCTGAAACACTACGTCACGACCGTCCCGGCTCGAGGCCTATGGTATCGTGCGTACTGCGACGTGCTCAGTGTAGTAGAAAAAGTGTAGCGAACTACGCAATTCGGATGCTTGTGGCGAACACTTTTTAACGTGTTGAAAAATACCACACGCAAGCAGTTGCTAAACGTTAGAATATTTATTTTAGATGTGTACTGAATAGATCAAAAAGACTCATACGAAATGTTCAAGGAGTACACTTTAGTTTAAGGATGCGTTGTTGGAATCACGAGAACGGTCACTCGCCAATATTGTATGGTGTAAACGGTTTACACAGTCAATGAATAAAATCGCTTTTCACAATGTCGTCCGTGCACGGTTGCAAGCCTACAATCCGTTTGTTTGAAAATATCTAATGCGTAGAGTAAGCACGAAAAACTGAAAATGTTCGGGCTCGTCTGTTCGTTTCAGACAGAACGCGAACGTCGTGGCGCTATGGATTTGTGCACACCGATGGATGTGTACCACGTAGTGTTGTGCTTGTACACATATATTGTGTTTTATTTCACGAGCTGCAGAGTATATAGGTTCGCGCATAAGTTGTACGCGCGCGCCATCGGTGACATCGAACAAGACGTTCGTAACGAGAGAAATAGGCCACGTCAGGTCTCGCGAACACCTGCTGAGACTTCGATTCATCAGAAACACTCGGTCGGTGCGTTACATACGAGTGGGCGTATACCTCGGACGGACGGACGGCTTATTAATTAGCGTAATGCGCGTGTGAATACTGCAAATGATACGGCCGTTCCTTTATTAATAAGCAACCATAACCACTGCGATTGTTATGCTAATTCCTACAACTGGAGATGCACCGAACTCGTGTTTAAAAAACACCATTATGAGCTATTGTGAAAAAGGGTTTATTTATTTTTATATATATGTGTGTGTGTGCGCGCGCGCGTTTTTTTCGTTCCTAAAACATTAAAAATGTAACGGGCTAATGTGGACGAGAAGGATCGCACTTTTGCAGCACAGAAAGGTAAATGCGTATGAATACAACACGGTTGACAGGTGAAATTTTTAATTCCGTACGAATCGAGTCTCGTAAATATATTACGCAGTTAATTAAAATGCATAGATTGACGTGAACAAAAATATGAGCGCAATGTGGCAGAGTTAAAAATAAATTATTAACCGTCGGCCGCAATGATTATTATTATTTTCAGATTCAATTAGAGTTTTTAGAATATTTAAACTCTCCAAATATCAGTTCATTTAGTACCGTTTATTATACAAGTATACAATGTTCTTTATACCCACATCAAATTGGCACTGAATTTAGGTTCGAGCGTTATATAATGACAGAGGATAAAAATAATGGTAGTCTACATACACGTTCGTAATTAAATGCCATGACGTACAGCGTATAATGTATTCTGTGCATCGTTGTATATATACCCTATAGGGTTTTGAATGATTTTTTTTTGTTCAAGCAATACACTATATTCAAATATACTTAAAATGATAACGCATTGGAGTTATTTCACCGCATGTCAATAAGTGTACAGCGGAAAGGGAACGAGTAAACGTTAAAACACTTTTTAAAGTTCGAGTTCGAAATTCTTCTCAACTTTTATTCATTCACATAAAGGATTAAAAAATGAAATTTTAAAGTTCACGTCTAACAATCGGTTTGCGATAGATTTTCATCTACTACGTTAACAGATTTATTATTTGCATCGATACAATTTTTTTTCTCTTAACACTCAAAGGCATTATAATTAGACCGACCTAAATAATCCGGAAAACGTTACGGAAGTGTTGCGATCTGATTTTCGTGCACCCAACTTGCGCATCATCAACTGTGTTTTTACGTTCAGTCCCATCGCTATACATTCACGAAAAGCGTAGTGTTCCGCAACCGAATCGCGTGATGACGCTCGCGGTTCGTTGCGAATTGTCTCTCGAACCTTGTCCGTCGCGGAATCCGATCGATCCGAGAAATCGCGTCGGACGGCAACGTGTCCCCGTATGTCCGCACGCCATCTCCTTCGTCCTGAACGGGGATGCGCGTCGTCGCGATCCGGCGAAAAACATATTGCCGGCCACGAGCGTCCGAACGCGGTTTCCCGGCTATCCGTTTCCGGGCCCGCTGGAAAACCGTAGAGAGCTTATCTCGCGGCCCGAAAAACTTTCTCGCGAAGTTCCGCCGCTCGATAGGGATTACGCGTTCCGAGTCGACGACCGCGTAAGTCGGACCGCTGAAAGTTTACCGTCGGCGACGTTCATTCTGCCGCGTGCCTAAAGTACAGCATTGAAAAATATCGAAAATAATAAAATAAGTAGGGCCAGTAGCCGTATTTAAGATTTTTACGCCCTGGGTCAACCATACTTTGACCCCTCCCCTCCATCATCCCATTACAAAATAGATCAACCTTTTTGATTTATCTTGATCCATTTTTCTAGTTATGATTCTTTATTCACTTTAATTTATCTTGTTTTACTAACTATCATTTAAATATAGAGACAACATATATTATACATTGTGAAAAAAAATATCTTCAAAAATGAATACAACAGGTACAATGATTATAATTTTTTTCTAGACTGCTTATTGGCAAAATTTTCAATAATATCTTTATAGTCTAATTCTTTTGTGATTTCTGATCCTATATTGAGTATTATATTACATTATTAGTATATTACACCGCGCAACAGCGGTGCCCGACCGCCCCCCCCCCCCCACTAAATAGATCAATATTTTTTCCACCTGGAGCAAATGTCCCCATTGCTCCCCCCTAAATGTGGCCCTGAGAACAAGGTGGGCTGGGGTGACGTCACCCGGGTCTCACTTATGATTTTCGTTCGGAAAACGGAACGACCGAGACCGTTCAAACTCTCGAGAAACGGTCGTACGAATCTCGCGCTGAACACCGGCGAAGAAAAATTTCGAAAATTCCGACAAGGTGGCGCTGGGGTGATGTACGTGCCGTCCCGCCGCGTGCTTCGGTCGACGCGTCGGACGGGCAAAAAAGTTTCAGCAGCCGCGGTCGTCCGTCGGAAAACTCTCGACCCCCCGCGACCGGTTTGTAATCAATCGAATTCGATTCCCGCGACGATCGTTTGGAAATCTTAAGATTTCCCATTCAATCAAACGCGTTTGTACTCGAACGCATGACTACGTATTATTGCTACTATTGTTTGTTATTGTTGCTGTTGTTGTGGAGGCGAGAATTCGAGTGCCACAACACGCACTCGAGCGCTTCAGAACTCTGACGTGTTTGCACTGCAGTAATAATAACTACGCAATACTCGTAATAATAATAACAATAATAGGAAATTGCTCGTACGTATTCGTTCGTGAGAGGGATACACCGCGTCGCCGTTTCGCAAACATTTTAGCAGAAGCTAATAATAATTGTGTTGCAATGAAAACAAATGTGGTTCGTACGAACCACGTGGTTTTCCGTTTTTTTTTTTACATATTATGAGTTATCGAATTTATTGTTGTTAACATTTACATGTTCTTTTATATGCATCTATTTACGCGTATGGTAAAATTAGTTAATCCGTTTTTCGGCATTCGATTTCAACGATCGAATGTTATCGTGAGAACGTGGGTTTATCGTTTTTTTTCCCCTCATCGCGAATTAAATTTTCGTTTTTCTTTTTAATTATTATTATTATTTTTTCAACTCAATTCCTCGACACGACGTTTAACGCTATATTTCGTTCGCCAACTCTCATATTGTCTGTAGATTATTTTACCGATATGTGTTCAAGAACAAACGTACGCTCTGAAAAGGTACCTCTTGTTTCAGTCGTCGTAACAGCTCACCGGCCCCTAACCAATTGTTTCGAAATATCACTCGAAACGTATACGACGTCGTTATGGTCTTCGTCGCCGTCGTGTCGATACAATAATGTTTTACGTTTGCTATCAAACGAGCAACCTTCGACGGCGCGTCACCGTAAGTTACGTCATCGTAACAATAGTCTGCCGATCTGTATTATTATTGTGACTGAGCCAGATCGTTTTCAGTGTGCTCTCTAAATTTTCATTGAAAACCGATTTCGCGTATATTTTTATTATTATATTTCTTCGTGCCGCGGTTGAAATATCAACAAGCAAAATTCAACTTATCATTGTTTACAATTAATTTAAAGTAGGTTGCTCGACATCAGGATAGTTACCCTCCCACCCTTCTCTTCCATCGTATCGTTTTTAGAAGACGTCTATAACCATTGCGTTTTATACGGCCTCTAATGAAAGCAATACAATACGAAATGTCTACAATGGATCTCACCGTATACGATACAATGTTTTCTCTAACAGTAATAATAACATTTGATGATAAAAATCGTAAATCAAATTGATTATTTTCAACATAATATTTTTGAGGATTTTTAAGGAATATAATTATTTTCCGTAATATTTTTAAAATATTGTTAGAAAAAAAAGATCCAATGAGAAAATTATTATTCGTTCTATACTGTGCCAACAGTGTTATATAGTTTGGTTTTTGCAATTTCAGAATCGTGATACTCTAATTAGAACTATATAGGTACCCCGTGTTATTGAATTAATGATGAAAACATATCCCTCTTTGGTTTATCAAAGATTAATAATAAAACGAATCCTATTGTATTAATTAATTTTGGTATAATTCGTAAAGAATAACGTACCGCGGATTAAAAAAAAAGCACAATTACGTTTTAGGAATAGAGTACGTGTTTCATACTACCTCATTTTTGTTTGAAAAATTGTCTAAAATTTTTATATTACATAGACCTTTGATTTCTACGTGAGAGCGAATCAAATGAACGTCTCGCAGTTGCATATTAATTTTTGTTTCTCGTGTTTAAACCTACCGTAAATCTGCACAACGTACGTTTCACAAAAAAAAAAAAGAAAAAGAATTTTTTATTCTGTTTGTAAAAAAATGTTGTCACAAAAAAGTGTACTGTTGCCGTGTGGGCTTTAACTAAGTTAATTTAAAAATCCACCTTCATGTTAATTTAATTTTTGCTTGTTCAACGCACCTAACGATATTATCTTTTACTTCTCGTAGTATAATTTAACCTATCAGTATTTCACTGAAAATTTATTTTTATAAGTCTTATTGTTTTTTTCCAACATTTTATATTTTATTTACTTTTAAATATTTATGTTACAATATTAGATACTAGGAAAATTGTATGATGTATTAATGTGCGCCTACATCTGTTAAAATATAATATCAAAAAAAAAAAAAAAGTCAACAAATATCAGCTCAAGGCCTTTTTCTAAATGTTTACACGTTGTAATAATACAGTATTGTACAGATGCGGATCCGATGGGAGTGGTAGAAAGAAAGTCCTCCCAAATCCCTCAAAAAAGTATTTTTATACATAGCAAAGATAAACTATTTGATTCATTTTTATTGATCATTTACGAAACCTAAACAATTTGTTTATCAACAATTGTTCAACATTTATGAACAATTTATATCGTACCCAGGACCATATTTAAGAGTGATTCGGGGAGGCAATAGTCCTCTTGAAATATTAAAGAGTGTGGCAAAAGTTTTAACAAATCGATTTTTTTGCATTCTAAATGCAAAATTATTTATGTATGATAAATAAATAAAATTATGGGAAAAAATAAAGTAATAATATAAAATGATTTATCCAGTATCGCATAAAATTTGTGTCTATTTAAGATTATTTTATCGTACATGGTATTTTATTGAAATGTAGGTACTATTCAGACCGAAGAGTACCACCAATCTGTGTTATAAAATACAATTTTCTATACAATTATTTAAATAATTAAAACTAGGTTATTATTTTTTATATCAGTTAAAAATTTTAGATAATAGTGTATTGAAATGAAAAAAATTAATTGCGAACATAGCGAGAGGCTTTCTAATGAAAAGTTTAAGACACTTGTTTTCAATTTTGGACTTTAGGGCAAAGAGGCGGCAAAATCTTGTTGCACCTGGGTGGAAACATTAGGAAACATACAGTCTTAATCGTACATGATCGGTGATCAATTATCGTACAACCAAGCCACACACCAATAATCGTGTTGTATCGTGTATTAATCGATAATATTATACAATGTGCTATAGTAAAGATTATTGAAAAGGTATCTTCTTTACTGCAAAAAATCGTTGACCGTAAAAGCTTGTAAGGCTTCACACGTCGTCTCGGTCATTTCCGTGTAAAAAAATAGCAATAGTTATTTATTATTGAATTTTATGCTTATAAATGTAAATTTTTCCAGGAGACATTAAATAATTTAGATCAAAATTACTGTAAGCAATACAAATATAACTTTTAAAATGTTTAGCTACATTACCAATATCTGTCGCAACAGCAGAAAGAAATTTTCCCTGTTTGAAACTTGGTTAAGAGCAAGAACGGGGAACAAAAAGATTGACAGGATTGGCTCTTATGTATACTCATAATGATATAATCATTGACAGTGAAAATAACATAAAAAATATAATTAGCAGATCCTCTGAAGATATAAAAAAAACGAAAACTTCGCTTTATATTATACTATGTAATTTATATTATTATTTATATTATTATTATTATTATTTACATTGTATATAAATACATATAATATAAATTATAAATATATATTATATGTAATTTATATTATAATACTATGTAATTTTATTCCTTGTTATAAACCATGTTATAGGATGTAACTTCATTCCTAAATCTACAACTTACCATGCATAAACCTTGTTCGTGTGTACATGGGTTTGCTTGCCCCGTGAAAAATGTCTTCCCCGGCTACCTATCTCTGTACGATACAGGCGCTTTATGCTATCGACAGCATTTGGAATCCGTGGTGTATAATTTATTCGTGTAAGAGCGCGTTTACTACGTGTGTGCTATTGTTCGCTATTGTTTCGACGGTCGTGATTATTAAAAAGTTGTGCACGTGAACCCGATCGAATCAGCGAGACTATGTAAAATGCGTTAACGGACGCGTTCGTAACCGGCAGAATCGCGATGGTACGCATATCAGTGTCCATCAGTATCGGACGCGATGAATAGTTATTATGTTTTATTGGTTTTCCACGTAAATATCGGAGCGAACCACTTGCGATCGCAGACGACGACCGTTCATTCGGATCGAGTTGTCGGTGCATTGAGTCCGAGTGATTTGACTCGGAGGAAAGGTCGCGGAACGGGCTAGACTTCGCACGGATCCGGTCCGGTTAGACTCCGCCGCTGTCCGTCTGCTACCGGTGCACTCTCAGGTTCGTGCACAAGCGAAGTCGCGTTAAGGTCCCTACCGGGCTCCGCAACCTTTCGGCAGTTCCCGTGCGCACGCCCCCCCCCCCCCCCGGTCAAAACCATACGCGTACACGGTCCCATTACGTCGACCGAACTATGCACGCGCGAAACCTACGGTGCCACCACGTGATTTATGTTCAGTCGCGCGAAAGAATTTGATATTTTAACGATTTTGCTATTCATTTCGCCGTAGTAACTGCGCTGGTGTCGGGTGTGCGACGAGCCGTGAGCAATACGTTTTGCATTTTAAAAACGGTGTACGAGTCTCGTGCTGTCATACTTCTACGGGACCGAAGTCGAGTTGGATAAACTTACTGTAGATTTGAAACGATCGTGACAACAGCTGCGATATGTGCAACTGCCTAAAATTACATCACTTGTTTTCGATGTTTTCGCGGACAGAATTCCATAGGGGCACGGGTGGATCTGAATAAATGTAATTTTTCCAATCGGAATTAGAACGTTTTACAGTAATCAATAATTTCTAACGCAGTATTCTTCGTTCATTGAAAAATCTTTTAATTTCTAATTTGTATCATTTTATTTAAATTTAAATTACAAAGGATTACGATCCATGGGTAGGTAAAGTAAACATTAGGAGAGGTATCAAGGTATCCTATGGACACGTGCCTGTTTACAATATGAAGGTACATTTCATTTTTTTTTTTTATATTAAAACTGAGGGTGAAAAAATTCAAATCCGTCACTTTACATCGACATTGTGTTATAATTGTTCAAAAACATCGTTTTCTTCTTTGCCATTAGACTAGTAAATAATATCTAAAAAGAAAATAATTACTAAGTAGGGGTACATCTAAACATCGAAAATGTTAAGTGTGTAAATATTTCAAAATGTTTTCAATAAAATGTATAATATTTCTTTATTAGTTTTAAGTTTAAATATATATTATTTGTTTTACAAACACTTGGCTTCATAAACCGTATGAGAATTTCCGAAATATGTAATTGAATACTATAGAATATTGTCTTGAGAAATATTATCGTTCATTTTTTTTTTTTTTTTTTGTCAATCTTTATAGATTAGTATTTTTATTAACTAATATAAATCACTCGGAAATTCTCATATAGTCCATATGAAAAAATAAAAATAAAAATAATACACGAGTTTAGTTTGTAGATGATAATGAAAATATTAATAATATAATAATAAATATATGATATAATAATATTGTTATAATAATACGAACAAAATATAAGATTGAAATTTCGATGTATAATAATATAATATTTCTCACGGTAGGTATATTGCTAGTATCTGCCATGTAAACGTTAAGTCGGCCTTTAGAAGAACGAAATATATTAATTCACCTATAAGCTAGAAAATCTGTAACACTAAAATGTATACATAAGATATAATTTGGTTGAAAAGCACAGGTATAAGAAGTTGAAAAAAAACAAAATGAGAGTTACAGCGAAGCGTATAAGATTTTAAATAAGAATAGAGAGTATAGTATAACATAATATATATACTTCTGATGAAAGGTGTGTTTAATTCACATCAGAGTCGTTGTGGTATTCTGCATTCATGGCATTCTGAAACAAATTCCAATGAAGGTTTCATGTTAGACTTTTCGTTTGTTCACGTACAAAAATAATAATAATAATAATAAATAAGAGATATTGGATTAAGCTAAATCCCCAGTGAAATATTCCTCAAGGACATATTTCTAGTAATTGCATGATAATAAACAAAAATCTAATATCGTTTCATTAAATATTATATGCATTATTAATATTCTTAAAATTGCAAGCAAAAAAGTGCGAGATATGCACTAATAATTAATACATTTAGTTTAACGTGATTTTATAAATTTTTCAAATGAAGCAATAAACATTCAATATGGAATACTAAGTACATCATAAATTATTTAGACATATATTTTATATTTAACCAGTTAAACGCTTATGTTTTCTAACTGGTTGCGCAGAAATTCACGTGGGTGATTATTATCTATTCCAATATCTTCCACAGCATACGATAATTTCTACGTTTCTCACTGCAGTACGATAATTTCTATGCTTCTCACAGCAGTGAAACAAAACAAATGCTCATGAATATTTAAATATAACAAATTACATTGTACCACACATGTATAAACATAATAACGAGTGGATACCTAATTTAATTAAGATATAATTTCATATTTTTCATTGACGGAAAAATAAATTTATTATTTATGTTCTTTTAGGTTTTTAAAATAACACATTATAATATAATGATGAATAATCAGAAAAAGTTTTCCAAAATATTGTATATTAAACACCGGAAAAATAATTTTTACAAAATGTCCATTAATCATTAGCCGTACGGCATTACCGTATTCATAATCACATAAAACGTGTGTAATATACAACTAAGATGATGATAAAATCCAGATAATTGTTACGTATTTAAATTTTTCACGATTAAATTATTAATTATGACAGTTACCGAATTTAAGGTTTTTCGTTTACATCAAATTATATTTATAAACTAATTAATGTAGAGATGGAACATGTAAGCGTTTTATATTTTTCGAATTTTTATAAAAAATTCAAAACCCAACCACGTAATTTATATAACTATTGATCATAAATACTATATTTAACTTATACTTAACCATTTTATTGACTTTTGATAATCTATAAAAATACATTATTTATGAAAATAAGTTTGAACACAAATTGATTAAAATAAATAATGTATTATGCAATCTCATTGAAAGCATATAAATAATCTATTCGAATAATTAAATCGATTAAATCTTATTAAACAATAATGCAACCAATAACATTTAATTTATGCAAGTAAACTGTTGGTGGGCATTAAAACCATAATAGTTATTTGACAAAGGGATCGAATAAATTAAACAACAAAATCTAACATGGACCGTAGAATATGTACCGGTAAGCTGTTATTCTACTCGTGCTAAAAATTTATCGACGTTGGAATATTTCAAATAAATTGTTTCAATCAAACGTACCTATTACATACATCAAGTAAGACACGATTATCCACACAGCTTTACCAAATCTACATTTTGAAAGTTCTAATTTCTCAGAGATTTGAATAACGTTTTACGAACAAATTGCACAATTTATGTGTCATATATTTTTAATTTTATTTCTTACACGTTATTCTTTTTTTTTTCAAACAGAATTTCCATGAAAAACACAACGGAATATTAAATTTTCCGAAACCGTTGTAGGTGCCTACGACGTACATGCTACGCTTCTATGCACGTATTGTTTTTCTCGGAACGCTCTCGCCGGAGAACCTATTTACTTTTGTAATTGCATTTATAGTGCTTTGTATTACATCACGAACGTTTACTCCGAGGAGGTCCGACGTCTCACCGCGCGAAAGTGATAATTGAATTCCAAAAGAAAAACAACGACAATAATAATATCAGCTTATCGTGTGCTGCGCAAAAAAAAACGTTATCGAGCACTTACACTAACGATTATGGATGTACACATAGTTTTTTGAACATAAACTAACAGAAAAAAAAAAAACCGATACATTTCTTAGAGTAGTGGTTAGTCGTTCGAACGTGCACCACGGGTCGTAGTGATAAAAGTGACGTTCCGAAAGCGATAGTAAAAAATCGTATTGTTCCGCGGTGTGCGCGTTCGTCGAGGGTTTCATGGGTGCGTGGTCGACGGCCGCGTATCCTGTTACCGCGATGACCAGGCGCTTAGTCAAAATTCAATCTGCTCACGAAGTCTTCGGATGCATCTCATCGTACCGCCGTATCCACGAACTCGTTCAAATGAACGGACGCGTTCGTTGTTTACCGTCTGTGTCAGCGGCACAACTAACGGGGGAGGGTTGAGGGTTGTTACCTTCCCATCTCCCCCTCAAAATTGTTGTCATCTTAACCTTAATCCCGTTCTCCCCGCCAAACACATTCCGAAATTAAATTTTTTTTCAAATGTTTATCCTTTCAGCCCCCCCCCCCCCAAACAAAATCCTAAGTCCACCACCGGGCGCACTGTTAAACGCGTCACGAGTTCCGTATAACACCACCATAGCATAGTTTTACGCCGTTGGTCCGGCCAATCGTCGTCGGTAAACACGTGCAATCTCCGCGCGCGCGGCGCCGACGCAATGTTTCCGTTCGATTGCCATGGGACGGACGTACATGGAATCGCGTACGAAAATAGAAACTGTAATCACGTTTCGCGCGTGTAAATAAATCACGGGGAAAAAGTATCATGTCGAAAGGCTTCCTCCCCCATCTCATTCCCCAGGGGAGAAGGAGGAATTTCGTTCGGACCGAAGTTCAGTAAAATATGACCCGGGCGTTTTCCATTCCCGTCCGTCCGGTCCGGAAAATTTAATACAATCTCGTACACACGTTAAGGTGCACGTCGAGTGCGAACACTGTGTGTGCTCTTGTAAACACCGATGATTCGATATCGCGCTTTTATAAATCACAATATTTAAAACCGCGTTCGCGTTGTACCGATCGTGCGCGCGTTCGTCTAGCCCGTGTGAAATGTTAACGTTGTAACCGCAACACGTCGTGGACACGATATTCTTGTTTACACGACTCGGACGGCCTTAGTAGTAATAATGATCAGTAGGCGTTTTAATATTGCGTTTTCTGTTGCGCGCGTACCGCGAATGTTCGTCAACGTTTACAGTGGCGGTGGCACGCAGGAATAAAGGTAATCATCCGATTGAAATGATTAAAACGTTATTCGCTGTTCAACTGAGATGTTGCTCGATCCCTACCGACGGATCGCGAGCGAATCGATCTACTGATGATTTTCACGCGGTGCCGAACACGGACGTTGTCATTAATTGAACGGTTCTGATCGCTGAGATAATCGCTACGGTCAACTGCACGGACGGCGCGCCGAATCCGTCGGGCGGAGAATGCGCACCGATTACGGAAGTATGTCCCGTGGTTATCGAGACTCGGTGCTGGTATTTTCCTGGTTTCTTGAATTTTTTTCTCCGGTTTTTATAATTTGAACATACTCATCATCGTGGTCACGTTTGTACTATTACGCCGTAGTCACAGCAATCAAATACACATTATTTCGAAAGTATTTGAATTGCACTCCGAAAACAAAGCCAAGTACGAGCCTTGAAATGTTCACTTAAAACACTCGAGAATAACGTTTCGTATGTGAAAGCTTCATAACGTACGATATCACATGTTTTTGGGGAAAATTTAATTACGCATAGATGATAGCTGATAGCGTTGTGTCGAGAATACGAAACTGTAATTCCCAAGTTCCAAAGCTAATTATATAGTTGCACGTTAAAACGTGCTGATTAAATAACTAATATTTGACAAGTCACGCTGTGAATATTTTTCGATTTTATACGTGTTTAAAAATGATTTTTAGGAGCTTTGATTCAGTGGCGTAGCCAGGATTTTAAAATGGGGGAGGGGCCAAACCCAAAATACCAAAAAAAATAAAATCAACAATTAACAATACCAGTTCATATTTTAATTTTAATATAACTAAATTTATGTATAATAACTCATTCTAACCAATCTAATAATAACAAACGTCTATCAGATTTTGAAGAAAAAACTTGTATGACTTCTTTTTCTGTGACTTCTTTAAATTTTTTTATTTTTGCTATAACTAACCCATTAAGTCTTTCTTCGTTAATGGTGGATCTTAAATAATTTTTTAATAATTTGAGATTTGAAAATGTGCGTTCTGGTGTTGCTGATATAACTGGTAAGGTTGCAAATAATTGTAGAAGTAATTTGACATAAGTAATACAGTAATGTAATGCATCTATAGCTGACTCTGGTATTTCTGCTGTACTATTTTTCCATTGGTTTCGCCACATAGTTAACTTTGCTTTGAGGTTTATTAAAGCATTTTCGTGAAGATCGTTTTCATACAGTGATGCAGCACTTAATATAGAGTCATTATCGTATGCACTAAAATTGGCAGGGATTGATCCTTTACGTACTTTTTTTTTCAATTGTTGATTGAATCTAGTTTGTAGTTGTTGTAAAATACTATCAAGGAAAGGAATAAAAATTGATATTCGATAGTATTCTTCAGGACTTTTTTGTATGTTAACTCTATTTATTTATCTTCTACATTCACGTGGTATTTTTATTTCAACATTTACCTTGGTAGCAATTGAAGCAACTTCATTAGATATATCTTTAAAATGGCTGTCATATAATAGATTATGTAAAAACATTGATACGGCCGATTGGGGGGGAGGTTAGGCATGGCCCACTGCCCCCCTATGGCTACGCCACTGCTTTGATTGCACCAAAGCTGAAATAATAGAATCATGGTTGAATCGACATAATTTTTATTTTTTTCCGGACAAACTGTGAAACGAGTAACTGAACGTTATAAACTGAAGCCATGCCCTGGACATAAAAAATTAGAGAAATTAAAAATAATCACTCCAAAAGTAATTGGACATAAAAGTAACTTTTACATCACCGGCAAAGAACCGGTCCCAAACATGTGACATAATAACATACGAAAAGGAAATCTAACAATCAAACACGTGTAGAGTCTCAAAAACGTCGAGGCTTGTAGAATCTTCAAATATCCTTTACCATTAAATCAAACACACTTAACGACGAAAACTCCGAAGCAGCTAACAAATGCGTTCATAAAACAAACTCAATTCGAAAATTGTAGAACTCCCCGAAAACTACCATTAGCTATAAATATAACGTTATGCGTTCAGTAGAAGTAGGCTAATAGCCCAAGTTGTTGAAACGTTATAAAAAAAAAATAAATAAATTACAATATTCGGTACCAATGTATGGGTTTTTTTTTTTTCATCTATAAACAATTCATCTACTTATACTTCAGTTCCATAATAACGTTCGAATGTGTGTCACTCCGTCAAAACGGCAGTCGTATACGAAAGTCGAGTACTTGACATACGGTACCACTGCAGGTGTACAACGTGTAATAGATATGTGAACTGAGTTTGTAGACGATCGAATGTCAAAACGTATAAACGTAACATTCAACGGTGAAAAAAATCATCGCGTGTGCTGTTCCGTAAAAATCAACGTTTGGCGGCGAACAAGACGCGAACAAACGGAAACGACATACTGAGCGAAGACACCGTGTTGTGGTGCGGTTAAGGACCGCGTGCGATGTCGAGTGGAGTCGAGAAGAGCGCGCGCGATTAGCAGTCGTTTGGCGTAACACAACGCATCGCGTTCCTTCACGTCGAACGGTGATTCGCGTCGTAGACGGACCCACGGGGTGTGCGAAGTCCACAGCCTACAAACATTTCCGGTCGTTACCGTGACGGGGCTCTGCTGTCGTTCGGAAAGAGCGTTTATCGAAGCAGACCTAAAACAAAGTTCAGGCCGACGACTATGAAACGAGATAGAGCTACACGTTATTCCCTGTCGGACAGCAACCAACAGTGTAAACTTTATTACTTTAAAGGTATTTGAGTTTGAAAATATGACGGTAACGAGGGCCGAGCTTAAAACCGGCTTAGCGGGACAGCCGTTCCGTACGGGGACGAGAGTTTTTCCAAAACCGGTGTACGCGCGTAAGATTAGCCGAGGCGAACATCGATCGTTACTTTCCGTCCTCCGCCCACGGCTGTTCACGGTACCCGGGAGTGAAGTACCACACGTAGGGATAACCGAGTGGATAACAAAAGATGAAATATAAGTTCGAGATTTTGCCCAATCGCGTGTGAACCGACACAATGCGTACGTGGCCCGGGCGCGACCGTTATTACACCGTTTCCACGCGCCCGGATGTTTTCTATTATAAACGTTTCGTGTGGTGTTCGAGTGCAACCGATGTCGCGTCCGTTTACGCGCTTGTAGTATAATCCGACGCGTCACACCGACCTGCGTGTCTGCGTGCGGCGTGATATCAACGCGGTCCGTTTGATACCGTTTTAAATTATAATATACACACACGTGTAGCCGTGTCCCTCGTGGCGTGTCATTTCACTTAAAATCGGAAAAACCGATTTTCTCGACTCCGCGCGTTGTACCGTAACGACGTTTTTTCCACGCGATGTGACGGACGGCCGGCCGCCGCGTACCCGATTACACGGATCGTAATGAGTTTTTCCACTACCACCCGAGAACTCCCGACGCCGTTGCGACTACTGTTTACCTCGGGGCTGGCTATTACTACCGGGGTGCCAGAAGTCGAAAAATCTGTTTGTCGAAATGATCGATCGAAATGTTATCCGACTCGCGCGCGACAAACACGATCGGGGACGGAGTCGTGTGTTCATAAAGCGTACAGAACGCGTACGGAACACACACTATCTTTCCTCGACCGTCTGAGTGAGAAATTCGTTTTCGTTTTCGGTCATTTCACTGATTCGCGGTTGTTTTTCTCGTCCGAGTCTTGAGAAACAGTAAAACGACCCACGTGGTATCATCTCGGCAGTCCGCGTTCCGCGGGGTCGTCGAAAAACACACTTGTGGTCGTCCACTTCGGAGTTCTCTAGGTTGTCACTGAACCAACTATGTGTACATGCATGTTTCACTTCCTTTAGTTCTTAGATTCATCGTATTTGATAAACATTTGATTTTACATAACACGTATTGTTTTTTTATTTTGTATACGAACGCAATAAAGACCGTTATTTCATACGGAATATCTATTAGGTTACGTACAATACACCTACATCATAGCCACTCGATCTTAGCGTATAATTTTCTTTTTCGCAGTTATTTATTACAATCAGCGTTTGCATATTTGTTTTGCACAATCACAACAATTGCACAGTACGAAACAAATACGTTTCATGCTTTCGCAAAGCTAGTCTTGACATTTCATTTTGCACATAAATGCGTAGGTACTTTGACGCGGATCGCGCGGCAGCCGTTAACACAACGGCCGCAGTGGCGTAATTATTGGGGGGGGGGAAGGATATGGGGATATATCCCCCCCCAGAGCCTTATTACTATATATAAATTATCTTTATCGATTGTTATTGATCTAATTTTTATATACGTGTATTGAATAAAGAAATCAAAATATTTACAGAGATATTTAAATATTTTGATTATATTATGAAAAAAAAAAAAAAATGAAAGTTAGTCGTGATCGACCTATTGGCCACCGATGGTATACGATATTATATCGTTAGGACTAAATGTGTTTTATAATTCCAGATCATTATTTATACCGATAACTGTGAAGGTTCCTGGATTGCATCAATAAGGCCTAAGTGTTCGATGTACACGCAATTTCGAATAAATATACGCGATGTTGTGTGATGGATTTATCGTTCTCATAACTCGGGTTATGTTCGAGTAGCTACAATCAAGTTAAGCGCGTGGTCGTCACTCTCGCATATTTGATGACCTGACCGTCTCTGGTACATGGTTGTCTCCCGAGAGAATGAATTCATTACGGTTCTCGCAGTGATAATGAAAACACCGCGGTGGAGCGGGCGGCGCTATACGGGATATAATAATAATATGTTTTACCAACTCTCCGGTGGCTCGCAATGCTTCTCGCAGAATAACATTTCGTGCTTAATGGTCATTATATCTTCTCTCGGTGATCTAAGTGAAGTACATAAATACGTTTTTATTCAACTTTTATTATTTTTACCGCTTTTAATTATTTCCCTTGAACAGCGGCGTCTATGATACGTAGCCTCCGTCGTCCATCCGTGCACGTAATGTGGTTTACGTTCAAAGAATATTGTGTAACAAGTCTCAATCGACGTCCGAAGGCCAGTTCTATTTTGATTGCGGTTCCAGTTACGTTATACATTAAAATATTACAATTTTATTGTGCCCGTTATAACGATGATCTCTAAGATTCCGAGCGTAGCAAGAAATTTATTTTAACGCGCACTTTACAGCATAGGCGGTTGGGTTCCCAAAACTTTATACGAGTTTCGTCCGATTTACCGTTAAATAGTAAAACTGCGTTCACCATTGAATCCATGTTGCTGATAAGGCGATATAATTAGGACTCTGATGTTTATAAAATTGGATATTTTCTTCTATCGGTTCAAATTAATGCGAATACATTTGATTCAAGTTCTACTGAATCAAATAATGTTATTTTTACTATGCATATTTTCACATATCTTATGATTTTATATTTTAAATGCATATGCTTGGGATTTTAATGTAAATTGCCGTAAATGCTAATTTCAATACATTTTTATTATTTATTTTTTTTTTAAATGAAACTAACGAGTAGATAAATGATAAATTATCGACCCGTATAATTTTGTTTATCCTAAATATTTTTAGATTCAAGTTTGATCAAATGAAAAAAACCTTTGCATCACAGTGTAACGCTCATATTGTAGGTAAATTAGCAATATTTTAAAAATTATAAAATATAAAACTTGCAATTAATAAAAATTAAATACTTAAAATTTATGATAAATTTTAATTTTTAATATTAAAGGTAAAATAAATTTTATTCTGCTTGTTTTTCGTGTTTTTTTTTTTTTAACCGAAATGTATATTTTATGTTTCTTTTTTTGCATATTTCGAATGCATATTTGGATATTATTAAGTGCATAAATTCATACATATTACATTAATTTTAAGTGAAGAAACATCCGAGTCCCATATTTTATATTAATAGCCTAATATAAGTATGTTTTTAATTTCTACACGGCATTGAAATCCTTTTCACACGTATTCATTACACAACAACAAAAATAACGATAAAACTACTTAATTTAATATGAAAACATGTAAAGATCACAGTTACAACAAATGTAAATGATGAAAAAAAAAAAGATTATTTGTACATAGTTTTTTTTCATTTGAATCTGGTGTAACTATTCAGCACTATTGAAATGTAGAAATCATATATATTTTTGATAAAGAAGAATATTGGAATCAGATTCGGCATCGAGTCCCATTGTAATATAATCAAAACAAACGGTATCGCAATAGGTTTTGAAACGTAGTTGTAATACAGTCTAATTCGGATGATGTTAAGCAATTTCAAAACACAACGAACAAGAATATTATTTATTTGTAAACAAACGGTTTTATGCATCGTCCGCATTGTTCAATATACAGTATGAAGTAATAGTCTTATTGTTGTACACACTTTTACACATCACTGATGTCGGCGTGTATACGCGCAAGAGCTTACGCGTTTAACGATTTTTTTTTTCTTAAATTTATACTACTATTATTATTATGATTGTTATTTTCTGTTGAAAATGTCGAATCGGAGTGTAGAACAAATAGCTGGAACTGTACGAGCGTGAATACCATTAGTGAAATGCACTTCGGAGTATTACTATTATGACCCGCGCGATATAATTTTGCTTATAATTTTTTACCGATATATTTCAAGTACTCAAAATACGTGCAGTTAATCATCATCCCGGACGCCGCCGGTCTTCATTAAACTCTCGTGCTCTTCCGCGAAACTTCCTGAACTCGTGTGAACTTATGTAAAACGGCAACCGTATACCGTTCTAACACCTAAAGCTTTTTACCGAAATGAACCGTTTTGCTTAAGACCGTCGATTATTCAACACCATAATATCGTACACGGGTGCAGTGTAAAACACTCCGGGAAATATTGTGTACACCCGTTGTACATTATTCTGTTTACACGAATTCGATGTACAAACATTCTTCAACCCACTTAAAAGTTTCCTGTGGTAACGAATTCTCCTGGAGACGTGAAAAATACAAACTCGCGAAAAATACTGCACGGCACTTTTAAACTTGCAAATAGATTGTACGGCCAAATTGGGGTATTTGGACATTTTGAAATAACAATCCACTATTGCAATACAATGTCCATCCATTTCGGGTAAAGTTATCATTTCGTTATACTTGTACACTGCGACCGGTCGTTCTATTGCAAATTTCGAACGGTTTGAATCAGCCGATGCGATTGCGGATGATGACATACTACGTTTTACTTGAATAATATTTCAAAACAAGTGTAGTTTTGGATCAACCCGAATGTCACAAGTTCTCTCTTTGTATTACTGTTGTACGTGGTAAAATCGTTATGTAGTAAGGAATTATAATATCTTCTTCCCCCGAGGTTATCTAATACAACCATTTTTCGTATGATATGATCAGGAGCATACCTAGGAAAATTTGAACGTTCATCCCCTTCTACCCAAAATTTTAACGGATTTAGAAAGAAAAAAAAAATTTCAATAGTTTTACATAATTTAAGTTTAATTACACATAATTTTGCTAGGGTTATTTGTATAATCCATTGTCGATCTATGTAGTACTATAGATAAGATAATCGTAGTCTACGAAATCGAACATATTTATCTTTTATTTCTTATTGTACCTATTATATTACTCGTGCCTAATCGATAAAAATATTAATAATAAAATGTATAGAAGATAAAAGGTTTTAGAACATTTATTTATTTTTTTTTTAATTATCCAATTTCTAATAAAATAATCAATTTATGTCGACAAATGACTCAAAATGTACCATTAATTATCATTATTGTTATTATTTTTAATATTATTATTAAATAAAAAGTAAATTGTAATTTGTATAAATATTATATATACTCCAAAATTATTATCTTCTGAAATAAGTACATTTGAAATAAGTGGTAGTATTCATATATGAATATCGTTATTATCTTTTATTAGGTTTTTTCGAGACTGCCATAGTAACAATCCGTTTTAAATATAGGTTTTTTTAATGTTATTATATGTATAGATAATACACATGAAAAATAAATTAAATTAAAAATATTAATTATTAATTATTTTTGAACAAAAAAAAAGTATTTCATCAATAATAATTTAATGGCTATTTCACAATATGGACATTTATTATACAGTAGTTTGCATTGTCCTACACGCAATCGACCACTGTACCCAATACCTGAGAAATATGTTATTTTCTCACTTGAATCATTAAAATCCAGCATTTGACATTCTACCCGTAACACAATACATTTAATATATTTTACTTGTTATTATCTTATTTATGACAATTGATTAACTTATTACGTTTTGACGTCTTCTTCTGTCTACAGCCACAAAAAAATTAAAAAATAATGCAGAAATAATCGTGTGCTAATCATCATGTTAGCATTATTATGCGGTTGGGCTGCGTTTTACAACATGAGCAGTTACATCGTGTTGTCATCGTTAAGCCGAAGAAACGAAATTAAAATTAATAAAATACAATTGCCAACCACTAAGTCGGTCAGCGGTACTCACCTGATAAAACGCCGGATCACTTCGACGTCCGAACCTTAACCTTAGCGACGGGGATCTCTGATTTTTGCGGACCAAACGATGGTTCGGATCGATCAAGGAGTTGCCCATCGTGTCTATTAGATCTCTCTGCAGCAAAAGCTCGTACAGCTCTCTGGCATCTGAAAAGCCACAACAACAGTCCTATTACATTGGATTTGGATCGGGGTACCGGTGTACTTGTATAGAAGTGCTCGCAAGTATAGGTTTTCGAGGAAAATGTAAAAGAAACACGTTGATCAACGTAGAAATGATCACATTTCTGCAACCTCCCTGTAAACGCGGGCTTAAAACCTACGAATTCGTATTATCGCAACCGCAAACGTCTTATTATTTTTGCGCGTAGGTAGCATTGAATAAACAAAAAAGAGTCTCGTATATTATTATCAATCGATCTGTTATTTCAACGCTCCTGATACGCGGTGGTTATTTGTTTACGCGTTCGTGACGTTGTCCGTCGTCGATTTACGGAAACCAAAAGTATTAAATCGTTTCCAGTACCGTAGGAGTTGCGATGCAGCAGCGTACTCAGAAAAACCGTAGATAACGGATAAACATGTGTGATCGCCGGAGGAAAATAATTCAGGTCAGGGACATTCACGTAGCGGAAAAGTGAAAAAAAATACCACATGCCTATGGAAAAGTATACAATACGCGACAGTTCTCTGACTTAACCTTTGAAAAATTAATGTGATTTCGAAAAAAAAATAAATAATAAAAAAATAAAAAGCGAACAGTTCATTTAAATATCAAATTATTTCGTTGGTATTTCACCGCATATAATAACGACACGTGAACGTACACGCGGAAAGCTTTGTAATCTTATACGAGCATACAATATTCAGATCGCTTCGAATTACATTAATACGTGTTCATGACAACACAAACTGTTTTTTAATAATAATTCCATCGATTAAAATAATATTACAATGTATGAAAATATACATATATATATATATATATATATATATATATATATATATATTGTTGTAGTGCAAATATTCCGTTCGTGTACAATAGAAGTGTGCGACTGCAATTAATCACAATCTCGGTGAACAGCTCCAGTATATTTAATCATGTCTGATAAAAACATAAATCGTATACGAAACAACACTTCTGACGAATAAATCATTGTTATACAGCGCAATCGTGGATATCATCGTCAAAGTGTGATAAAATTTAATTTCTCGCCGTTTTCGCGTCAAGGATAAAATATCTCCGTTTCGCTCAAACGAATGATCTTTACGATATAATTCACCGGGCAAGTACGCATATAAATAAAGAATAATATTCATGATGTCCCGCGAAGATTTGCTAATTTAAAACCGCGGAGAACGGCATCTCTTACCACGTCCAATTATAGTAAATCCTCGTGGGACACGCTGCAACACGTATTTATATGTGTATCTGTACTCTAAATATTTGTTGTTAATTTTTTTTTTTTTTTTGAATCCAACGAATAAAACAATCAAGGATGAAATTACATTTTTTAAACCTTTTATTTTCGGAACAAAAAACTCTTTTACTACGGTAGAGAACTGTCGCGTATTGTATACTTTTACGTTCGTTTACGGATTGGATTTTATGCGATAATTATTTCGAATAGTTTCGCCGCGAAAGTGTTATACACTTATATCGCACGATCGTTAACCCATTTCACCGAAATCCGTCGCCACTTTGGCCGCTTATTATATTTAAAGTATTCTGGTGATTTTGTTCTTTTGCATTAGTCTGTTTACCGTGCGATTCGTCGCTCTCGGCAGGGATACGCATCAACACGAAAACATATTGTTATTTATAATATTATTTCGATATGTTAATGTGGTACCCACCGAATTAACTTTGTCCGTCCACTTCGGTCGATTTCTATATAAATGTATTTTGGCGAATCTAACCTAACGCGGCTTGTTTGAAACCATGGTCATGGAAATTTTTAGAAATCGTTTTCTACGAAAAGGTTCCCAGCCTCGCCTTTTAGAGTCCGTGAACATGTATAGTTTTTTTTTTTAGATTCTGAACGGAGTGAAGAATGTATTGATTTTACAATGATGTGTGTTTTTTTTTTTTTTTTTTTTTTTTTTTGTGTCTGTCGACACGTTTTGGGGCAGTAAAAATGCTTCGATTGCCTTATGTAGCAACTTTTCTGAAAGGAAAGTGAATCTATTTGGTACTTTGGGGGGTCAAAAGTTAAAAATTTCCAATATTTTTTAAATGCGACGGGAAAAACCATAAAAAAATTTGGGAAAAACGGGAGTTTTTACGCAAAACCAGTTTTTGACATAACCAAATTTTTTATTTTGCTATAACTCAAAAACTAATCGATGTAAATACTTGAAATTTTCACCAAATGTTTAGATTAGCGTTTTCTATACACCATTAAATTTTCAAAGTATTTTGACTTTTATTAAGCTATTTATAGACAATTGAAATTTTCAATATTTTTAAGTATTTTTTTTTTAAATAACGATAAAATTTTTTTGGCTGCCTAGAAAATCTTGAAAATTTAATACAAGGTTTCTTATAAGTTGTTCCTTAACTGATAAAAAAAAATCTAAAATCGTAAGTCACAATTTTTTTTTATAAGTGCTCAAAGTTACAATTTATACGAAATATGTAAAAATCACGATAATTTGCAAGTTTTTTTGTAGTTAAAAATTCATAAAATTTTTTCTGTTCATACTTAAGGTTCAAAATTTTAACACGAGGTTATGTATAAGCTACTCTTCAAAAATCTTTAAAAAAATTTCTACCGGAATTAGAGGAAAAAATTTTATGACTGTTTGAAATTTAAATATTTACGAAATTGCATAAAATAGCGATTTATTCTCAAACGATTTTAAATATTTTTTATAATTCAAAAAGTATAAGTCGCAGATTTTTGAAATTTATACCAGCTGTTAAGATTGGTATTTCCTTTATGTCATATTTTTTTCAAAATATTATATTGATTTTTAAGCCACTTATAGGCATTTAAAATATTCGATTTTTTTACATTTTTTTTTTATAATCGGTGATAAAAAAAATTTGGCTCGTACAAAATACTTGAAAATTTAATAGAAGATTTCACAGAAGTAGTTCTTAAAGTCATTCAAAAATTATTAAAATCCATAGGCACAATTTTTTTTTATAAGCGTTTGAACAGCGAATATTGACAAAAAATTACATGTAAAATATAATATACTGTATAATATTCTAGACTGACAAAGATATCGGTTTTTTTTTAAAATGCTCTAACTCAAAAATGAAATATCGCAACAACTTGAAATTTTCACCAAATCTTTATATTGACGTTCTCTATACATGGTTAAGATTTCAAAGTATTTTGACATATTTTGACTTATTTATAGACAATTTATATTTTCGATTTTTGTTAAATTTTTGTTTTTAAACATCTATAAAATTTAATTGATTGAGCGAAAACTCTTGAAAATTTTATACTAGGTTTATAATAAGTTAAACTTATCGTAACTAAAAAATATCGGTGATCGGTTAACTCAATTTTTTTTTATAAGCCCTTAATTCTTAAATTTGTATAAAATGTGTAAAAATCACGATAATTTGCAAGTTATTTTGTAGATAAAAATTCATAAAATTTTTTCTGTTCATACTTAAGGTTCAAAATTTTAACACGAGGTTATGTATAAGCTACTCTTCAAAAATCTTTAAAAAAATTTCTACCGGAATTAGAGGAAAAAATTTTATGACTGTTTGAAATTTAAATATTTACGAAATTGCATAAAATAGCGATTTATTCTCAAACGATTTTAAATATTTTTTATAATTCAAAAAGTATAAGTCGCAGATTTTTGAAATTTCTACCAGCTGTTAAGATTGGTATTTCCTTTATGTCATATTTTTTTCAAAATATTATATTGATTTTTAAGCCACTTATAGGCATTTAAAATATTCGATTTTTTTACATTTTTTTTTTTATAATCGGTGATAAAAAAAATTTGGCTCGTACAAAATACTTGAAAATTTAATCGAAGATTCCACAGAAGTAGTTCTTAATGTCATTCAAAAATTATTAAAATCCATAGGCACAATTTTTTTTTATAAGCGTTTGAACATCGAATATTGACATAAAATTACATGTAAAATATATTATAATGTAGAATGTTCTAGACTGACAAATGATATCGGTTTTTTTAAAATGCCCTAACTCAAAAACGAAAAACCGCAACAACTTGAAATTATCATTAAATCCTTATATTGACGTTTTCTATACATGGTTAAAATTTCAAAGTATTTTGACATATTTTGACTTATTTATAGACAATTTAAATTTTCGGTTTTTCTAAATTTTTCGTTTAAAAATAAAATATACTTATATAATATTTATAAATAACATTGTATTATATTCTAGACTAACATATGAACTCCGTTCAGAATCGTTATTCGTATACAATGATATCTATCATTGCATTCAAATTTAACAAATCCATTATAATAATGACCTATCCTATAAGCGAGGTGCACTCCACCCCTAACTGTACAGCAGAGCGAGGCCCATCCGGTTCTTTTTTATTTTTGGTCTCACGTTTTGGCGCGTTTGTGCGTTATTGGTGTATTAATGAATAACGGTTGTTACGTTCTGTACGTAACGCATAAATAACTGATTTCGTTGCGACAAAACGTGTATTAATATTTAATGTGAAAATACAACGTATGCTAACTATCGCGTTATGTAAAAGTAAATAAATAATGTGGTTTATTTTTTCGTTTTTCTTGCAAATTGCAAATTTTTACTCGGGTCATATTTCTGCGGGATGGTTCTACGCTACAGGAGGTTTTCTTCTCGAGCTTTATTTCGTCGGGTTCGCACTATTGCCCTGCGCAATGAACAGCATAATACTAAATTTTCTATTCGATGTTTGTTCGAGGTTTTTTTTTTTTTTTTTTACTCAAATCATCGTGATCGTTGGCAATACAACTCGAACGAATATATAATAATACCTATATATGTGTAGAGTCGTAAATTAATTGAATTAAATTTCTCTTTAATTCGTGTTATTCTTTATTTTTTATTTTTTTTCGTGATGCTCGTTCAAATAGCAGTGCTGTATTATATTATAAACCAACTATACGTTCTACAGATGTTGTACGAATTTTCGTTTCAGAATCATACAGTTTGAAAGTTTTTACGACGTGTACCTACGCACATTTGTCTTTGAAACACCCATCAACGTTTGCGTCGATGTAACAGTGTTCGCTCGAATATTCAGCATATATTATATATTTTATTCTTTGAAGAGCGCGGTATAAAATCGCCATTATAATAGGTACAACACGTATAATAAATGCGTATACTCACTCTCGTAGTCGGCGTAAGACGGGGCAGCCGAAACTATTGTGGAGACTAGGAGAAGTGTGCAGACCACGACGGCGATGAGTTTCATTTTTATTTCGATTGTCTGTGATCTGAAAAAAGAAAAAAAGAAAAATGCAAAAACAATTTAATATCGCACAGACGAAAACGTACGCGCTTTTTCGAAGCATTCGAATGATAAGCCGACGAGAACGCCGCTATCACTATAAATTGACTACTACGGTTAGTGGTCGGTGATGGACGTACATATATGCTAGGATACCTGCATAACATATCGCTTGATCGTTCATTCAGAGACGTGTCTAGAAATACTTAACTGGTGGTAGTAGGGTGTTCAATATTTTTACTACACCAAGTATTTAAAATTAATTTATTTCACATGTTGATAGTTTTTGTAATAAATAATTTTATTGTACCAGATAGATCGGCAATGTATTTTATAAATAACCCTTGGCAAATGATATACAAATATTAAGTAATACTTTTTGTTTTAAAATTCGTTAAAGTTCCGGGGCCGAGGGGGTTGAACCCCCCTAGACACGCCCCTGCGTTGATCGTTTATGTTACTTGCACGCGCATAAGTTTAGAAAGCGACATTACTCCGGAGAAAATGTTGGCCGGCGTTGTCGCGTACGCGCACACAGCGGTTTAAAAGTAAAATTCTATGATATGAGTTACGAGATGCCACTGTATAAAATATCTATTATGACGTTCAAACGTAATTTAAATAATTTAATATCCATAAACGTTTATTTTTGTTCATAGGTTTTTCCTGTGTACAATCAACGCGAGGTGACGTTCGTTGACGATCATTTAAAACGGCCATTGGGTCGATACTACTAAATCTGTCAATCCGGACCACCGAACTTCTTTCGGACTACACATAGGGCGTGCCGAGTATTAAGTCCGAGCCGCTGCGGTTGTATTGTTCACAAGACAGTGGACAATAACTCCGTACAAACAAATTGTGAAGGGATTATACGCGTCTCAACGAAATTTATAAAACGCAGAAGTTTTCAAAACACGGTTTTTTGCGATGAAATATTTTAACAACAAGTACCGAAACAATTATTTCGAAATGCACCGTTCACTCCGAATCGATTACAAACCAACTATAGTATACTTAACATATTTTTACGATTTTGATAAATTTATGAAATTTCAAATTGAACGTTCACTTAAAATCTTGCGTTATAATATAGTGAAATTATGAGTCATGACTTGTGGATTCTTGGTAAGTGGTGACGTATAAATTTTACTCTGTTTAAACTATATAATAATGCGCTGTTATTAATTGTAATTGTAATTTTCTTTTTTTGTAAAAGTAATGTACAATATTTATATTTTGGCACGTTTTTGAATGCAATACTTTTTTGTAATTATTCATTAAAACAACAAGCTTTGGTAAATTGATTTCTTGTTGAAGTGAAAAAGAGAAGACTAAGTTTTGTCTGGATTCGACCGAAGTTTCCATTGTTTGAAGTAGGTATCTAATCCTTTTAAATCATTATCGAGTTTAGTTTCGCAGTCATTAAGCTATTTCTCTCTACAAACCTTATTAATGTTCTATTCTATTAATTGTTATAATTATCATAAATATTATTATTTATTTTTTGTTTTATCATATGAATAAATAATAAACATAACACATAACATAATTAATAATCGAAAATAATATTGTTTTGAGAAAAAAATTTTCGGGATTACCATGAGTGTGGTCATTTTATTAATATCTTACATCATATTTGCAGAAAACAAAATTATAACATTATTTTTTTATTTGCTTTAATAACATTTTGTCTTAAATTTGGTAATGTTTCGTTAAATTATTTCATGTGCTTATGAACCACATGTACTGACTGAAAGCTTAACGTAAAATTGACTGTTGATTTATACGTATATAGTATATAGTAACTACATTTGATGTACACTGTACTGACTTCACATAATATAATAATACATAAAATTACCTTTCGTCTCAGTTTTGTATGTTTATAGAATATGCATAATAGGTTTATTTCAAACTAATTGTCGTCGACTAATACATGTGTTTGGAAGTAGAAAAACTGGAATGAGGTTTAGTTGTAAGAATACGATAATTTACATATTTATATATATATATATATATGTATACCGTGAGAAATCTATTACGCAGAAAGTCTTAAAAGCATTGCGTTTAATATAATATAATATAATACATTATTATAATTATTATTCTTGGTTCTAATTTCTAAACCTTACAATTAGATCAAAGTTCAACTTGGTGTATAAGTTTAATACCGAAGAACGTATATAATGGCAATTATAGAACGAACAAATTATTTAACTTTATGGTTTATCTGCCAAAATCTTATTAGATAGTATAATTAATTTTATTCGGTGAATATTTAACTATATAGTACATACTCATAATTAGGTTTAGGAATAATTGTATTGACTATAGATTTCTATTAGTAATGAAAATAGAATATAACAGTATCTAACAAGCGTAATTAAAATGAATAAACACAAAATAAGCTTTAGTACTGTGTTTTAAAGTTTACCTATTTAAGCTCGTATACACACTTTAGTGTACGAATGAATTTATTACCTTAAAATGTTCGAAAAAATATGTTATTACTAATTATAACATATATACCTAATAACTTATTAGATATATAATTATACATAATATCAATAAGCGGTGTCTGTTAACAATAATAATGAATTTTTTAAAAAAAAACTGAAATTAATACATTTTCAAAGGGCAATGAGCAGAATTCGTTGAATTACAGTATTCATCTTAAATTATGTACGAGTCTAACCTCGATCGAAATCAATCATTTTGAATGACACCGGTATAATGTTTTATTGTAAATAATACACCGCCATGGCTGTATAATATTATTTACGACATTATTTTGACCGTTTCGTGCATATAAATTGTCTACCGGATAATATCACACCGGCGTTTATTTTTTATTTTTGTCTAATATCCGAATTCTTCCGAGTTATCGATATTTTTTTTTTCCATTCATTTTTAACTTTTATATAAATTCACGGAAAGCCTGTTAATGCGGATACGACGTCAAAAACTCCGGTTCGCTGTGCAAGGTCGTTGAGATTTTTTGGCCGGATTACAGATCTAAATTTCTTTTCTCGATAAGCTATAATAATATAATAACTCATATGTAAAAAAAAAAGAAAGTTTTTTCGATCGTTGTCGTATCAGCTATTTTACACTCTCTCACACACACACATCGTCGTAATCCAGGCGTACAATAATGTATAATGACACGTGTAGGGACTAATATTTCGGTAAAACAAAATATAACTAACAGTGTGTTCATGACTGTGTACAGCTGCTTGGACATAGTTGTCCAAGTCGAGTCACAAGTGCGTAGAGATTATCATCGGTTATTTATTCGTTTGTTTTTCCACGGTGACACGTTATAGCGACACACGTGTATGTCGATGACTAAATATAAGATTTTCCAACGGTACATACTACAGTTATCATTTCGGGCTGTTCGTTTAACACCGGCGAAAATAAATAAAATTCAAAGACAATAAAAACTAAGGACCGACAACGAGTCAGATAACTCTCGAAGGAACACAACTGAACCGGATTTATGTCGCTTAAATAATTTAATTTCTTTTTTACAAAACTTGTTTAAATATTCCAAATGGTTGAATAATGAATTATAATAAAAAAAAAAAAAAAAACCGTTAAATTATCTCTCGAAAAGATTGTAAGAAAATTAAACATTCAAACGAGTTTCGGATAATGTTTACGAGCAAAGAATATAATACACTGAACTCATTGCAATCGTAGTGTAAGTGCTGTGCGTGAAGAAGCGAATATTATCGTAGAACTCGTATGAATAAAGCATATAGAAAATATAATGGCTTATGTACACAGGCTTATTAATGAAGTATGATAATATTATTGTTATACTAGTAAATTATCAAAAAAGTTTTTTTCCGAATCAGTAAGCGAAAAGAAGTTTATTCTTGAATATTCATTTTAGTCGAACCCGAGAATAAACTTTACAACACATTTTTTTTTAACATTTATTACTCTTTTACAAAACATTATAACGCGAAAAATTAGAAACTTGATTAAAAGAATGTTCAATTACGATGAGATCTAAATAGCTTTGAATGCGGTCATTAAGTTACTTATTAGATCGGCAACTTTTTTGCTTAAAATAATCTGCCACTAAATTCATGACGCAAAAACGAGATCGTATAACTATTAGGATAACTCGGAGTGTAATAAGGTCGCTGTACTGCCGTTTGTTATTGTTTCGATACGAACGATGATAAACGAAACGTAATATTATCGTACATTGTTTTCCGAGCGCGTCTCGAAATAATGTTCGATAAACGTTGGTAAATATTATAATATCGTTGCAAAACATGCCGCGTAAAACGCCTCTTAACGTTTACGTACCAAAACCATCATTACGAAATACTTGTGCTAATAACAGTAGAGAAGAGAAAAATAATGTAATCTTTCCTACTCATTCAGTATTCTCTCTTAATCGCATACAAGCACACACACACACACACACACACACACTTTCACACATTCCAAATTCCTAATACAGAAGTACCACAAACGAATAATCGGATAATCGGATGGAAAAAACTGCACGGAGGGCGATAAAGTACGTTTGTAGTGCGGCGCTAACTGGTCACGTTCACACGCAACTACAAATCGAATCAGTCCAAATAAACGAAGCCGCCAAACGTTGTAACATGTTAATGCGTACGCGTTCAAAGTGAAAATCTCAATATTAGCAGCGACAGTGGACGTATCAACCTGGTATAAACACACCCGCGGTTTCTCCGCAAAATGAATGTTACGAATGTTGTTGCGATGTCGGTGCGACCGGCGAATTTAGTTCCCGGCTAATATCCGCTGGGGGAGTGAAATTCGCCTGTTGCACCGGCCGTAAATTCGTGGTCGTTTCAATAAATCATAACACCGAATCCGATTATCGGATCGCCCACGCATGCGCGTGCGTAAACGAATAAGGCGTGTGCATATTACTTGGCAACTAATGAGCGGAACGAACGCGTAACGATTATCTGTTGTTTTTTTGAGCGACCATCGGTTATATTTCGCACACGACCGTGGTCGGCCAGCGAGAGTGGGCTAAGCGTCGAACTGCTTTATACTGCGCACACCGGAGACACCATAATATTATTTAGCCACACCGATGCCAGGACCGGGGACCATAACCGTGTGGCCTACAAATCAGGATGCACAGTTCGCGGGACGGTAACACAACGATCAGTGCTCAAGCTCAGCATTTTAACTGTGTACCTGTTGCACGTCAGATTGTTCGAAAAACCGAAAAAATAGTCTTTTAGTTCGCCGTTTCATTGAGCACTCGCAAACACTTTACGGTAGGCACGCGTCGCAAAACATTACCGACAAAAGCAGAATAAATGTATGTAAAAAAAAAAAAAAAGTCAAAAATCGATACCGCACGGTCATGAGAGAACGTAGACCGACGTACCGCGGGTGCGAAGAAAATCGAAAACCAGTCGCCGGACGACCTGTTTTTTCGCGCAACACGTGTCTTCGTGCGTACGGACGTCGCCGTGTATCGATGCACCTGCATACGTAGATATTGTTCATGCATAAATTATTGCCGCGTACTCGCGTGTCCGCGTATCACAATATCCGTGCCGTACATCGACGTCGGTTTGATGGATTTTAGGGCCCGGTGTTGAATTTTGCGTGTATTCATTTTATCTACTTTTGTACAATTTAATGAACTCAAATGTTTTTGGTGCAACATTGATTTTTGACGATAACAACAATAAACAGCCCTGTTCCGATAATGTTATGAGATTATTAATAGATAAATGTATATGTATCGATAAATACTATGCGAGTCCTGCACTGATCTTCCCCCCCCCCTCACAATTGGGCCCGGCACCGCTGTACATACATAGCGCTCGTCGTGCGGTCGGCCGATCGAACACACGTCGTCACCTGACCCCCATACCAGGTACATAGATAGGTCGCGGTACACGTATGATACGTACGTACAGGATGTTTGTGTTAGGTATACCGCGGGGCGGCGGCCCGTAATGACGGTGATTAACTCGTACGTGGTGTCAGAAGTGTTACGTGAGAGCCGTCTCTCGTACATCACGTCGTCGCCGGGATTTCGAAAAGACCATAAATGTGTATACGAATACAAACTTATGGATTGTGCGTCATTTGTTTATGCATGTGTGTGTGTGTTTGTTTCTCCGTTTGTGGTCGATGGGGGCGGTAAAACGAGTTACAATATAAAAATCACATTTTATTTGTTGATTTTCTACTCTCTTTTGCTTTATGGAAGAAGCCACTTTACACTCGATATCGATAGTATGCAAAAATACTTCGTACTGTTTAACTTCCTCGATGTACACAATTTTTAGATAATTAACATTAATAATCAGTTAATTAACAGCATTAATATTGATAGTATTCGTACTCATGTAACATTGCAGTTTTTGTGGCATATATAAGTCAATGGTCAAGGATTTAAAATATGTATATATATAAAATCGAACCTTCAAGTATTTAACTCAACCCTATAGATATACGAAATTTTTTTTTATAGAACCCTCACATTTTATTTTTTTAAATAAAAAAACCATTTCTATTATATCATTACATAATAATAATTGCATTTCGGATTATTCAAAAAAGTATGGTGAAATAAAATCATCGAAATAATAAATCTAGCTTATGTCCATAATATTCTCCATGGATTATGAAGTACCTGGAACTATCGCGCTATTATTATTATTTGTTATTTAGTACTAGGGGTCTCCCGCGGGTGTGTAGAGTCAATGTACCCAGTACTCATGTATTAAATGTCCATGTACCCGTGCTATATGTGTTCAAAGTACATGCATCCTATTCAGGTGGTACATACATACTTAATACAATTTTTTTTTTTTATATATAGATGGATATATACACATACAATATGTATAACATTAGTTTCGTATTAATAATGAGAATTATATTGTTCTTAAAATAATTAACATTTTGATGTTCACTAAATTTAATTTCACCGTCATAAAAACAATTTACAAGTAAAACATAACGAATTTTTCAAAAAAAAGATATGACAAAACCAAAACAGTTGTTTAATAACTAAATAATAATATATATATATATATAACTTTTTCAACTATAAAATATTCATAGTAAAAAAAATTATTACAAAAAAATAAAACATAATCAGAATATAATTAATTATGAAAAAGATATGCGTCGAGTGTTTTGTAACAATATTTAGAGATTTTGGTACAAAATTACCTACAAATATGTTGACGTGTTTTGGTGTCAAACCGTTTCTTTTGGGCATCACTACCCATCCGCCATTTAAAGAAAATCGTTTTGTTTTTATCGATGTCACCAATATTGAAAAACCAATGTCATCTCGGCAACTAAAGGATTTTTGTTTTCGTTAACCTTCCATCATTCGAATGCATCAAAACTTTACTCCAGTTATGGTTTTGGCAATTAAAAATAATACTGTGATGAAGCATCTCTGATGCCCTGACCTTCATCATCGTATTAAAATTCAAGAGCCCCGTTACTTTTTTTGGACACAAGCGTCAATTCAGACGATTACAAAATAACAAATAAACATCAACTCAATAAAGAAAAATGTTTTATAACGTACTAACGTCAGAACTACACAACGATGTTATAAATAGTTTTAAATAAATTTATAACAATGTCTAGACCTTAAATACATGCGTAGATTCATTTTTATATACCTTTATACCAACTTTTAAAACACGTATTATTAAACAGATGATTATTAATACATTTTATTATTTAAGGAACGGACTATGTGTACACGTGTTTATCCATAGGTGCCACGTAGGCGGGCACCCGTTGAATTTTTTTTTTTGATGTTGAGCACCCCGTATAATTTGATTAAACGTTATTAATAGTTCATGCATTTTTTCTACTCCATCAGAAAAAAAAAAAACAGTAGAAATATTTTAGTTAATTATGTGGAAAATTGTGTCATAACATATGGTTTTGTTAAACAACTATAAGAGTTTGATTTTTGATTTTATACTAGTATAGTAAACAATATTTTTGGAAGAATTGAAATTCATAGTTTAGAACTTCAGAAAGTGTTACTTAAATTTCCAAAACGCATGTCTAAAAATAAAATATATAACTGAACTAATCCAGTAGTAAAGATGTGAGAACTTTGATAATACGAGAATATAGAAAAATATTATAGATAAATCTAATGAGCTAAACATTATAGTATCAGGTTTGAGGATAAAAAAATTCCCGAAAAATTTTATTCAAGGCAGTTATCAGTAATCCAAATTTATTTTCATCAGACAAAGATAAATTCAAAGTTTATTTTTTTTGAGTTTTTGGACTTAATAACATAATTGAATAATATGTTTTAGATAAACGTGATTAATCGTTGTCTTGAAAAATTTTATTGGTGAAGTAAAAAAAAATTCAGATGCTACTACATTTTATGGAAAAATATTCATTATAAAAAATTAAAACTGCATTGAAAAATTTTAGTTGGTACTGCTAAGTCAAAACAAAACAAATCAAATATTGTTATTATTATTAAGTAATGCATACTTTCAATTGTAGTATATATTGTTAGTTCGTTACATATTAAATTCATATGTATTTAAAATTTTCTTTGACACATTATCTTTTATATATAAGTTAATAAAGATCAGTTTACTAAATACGTAAGTTATTTCAATAATGTTCATGAAATTTATGAAAATAATGATATTTTCTGTCGACCCGGTATAAAATTGTGTATTTTATATTATTAAGCACGTTTATTTAAACATTACATTCAGGGGGTCGATTTTTTTAAAGTTTGACTCCTGTATGTACATCAATTTTTTTATCTGTATGATTATACAATAATTACATAATACGTTATTTGTCAACATTACATTTAATATTTGCACAAATCTCTTTAGAAGAACTATTAAGTTCGATAAGAATGCATACTCGCTGCATCGATATTCCTATATTTTTTTTCAATCCATATTATTATTATTGTACGTTAAGCACAACGCATGGGTATCCGATCGAAACGATCATCACTTCACCTTCGCCTTTTATCCCCCGTCACGCGTATCCATGCGTAAGTACGGTGAAAATACAACACAATCCGATTGATCCCGTATGTGTATACGACGCAACTTTGCACGGCTTTTGCGATGAGAGCGCAATCCGCCTGCACATTAGGACCCGCCAGGATTAATCCGATCAATCCTCCGACGGCTGTGTCAGTTCGTATGTGTTACGCATCGTATGGTCCGCGCGTCCGATTGGCAACTCCATTCTCCACGGTGTGTACTTCTTCCGAGATATTGATAAATAGCATGCTATATTACTTATAATATATATTTTTTTGAAAGTTGTATATGCGTAGCAGTTATTATATATTTGTAGGTCAGATAAGTTTTTTATACATTTTTTTCCGATATTACGGGGAGAGGGCGTGAACTCCGTCCTGCGTTTGCGAGAAATGCGATATTTCCTTTCATTGGCGTGCTGCGGCCATCAACTTTGATGATACACATTGACTTAATAACATCGTCATAATTCGCATAAATACGCAGTGTGCTGACACATCATAGGTCCCTCGTGCAATACCCCGTAGTAATTAATATTTTACTCTCTACTGTTGTAATTGATTTCGGTCCGGTTGAACTCGATTCGATTTTTTACAACGACGATATAAATTCAGGTCAGTGTAATTTTTCCCTTTTAATTTCCATCCGTTGAATGGCGACAATAATCAACGCGGATATCCGTTAACGTGGAACAAATATAAAGAAAAAAAAAAACAGCGCCAAAGACTTGATATCTCGTTTGAAAAGCACATTTCATGCGTCATTATTTCTTTTAGTAATAACGTTTTCTTATCTTTTATTTTTTTTTTTTTTTTATAATTTTTCGACAGCTAAAAAGTCTACACAATTAGAATAGCGTTTCAGTCCATATCGAGCAATCGGTTTTTCTACCGAAATCACTTCGGCTGGAATCGGGATGGGTTTAAATGTTGTAGGGCTACCACCATCAAGATGGTACACGTTACCAGCCGTGGCAGATCGTTCCGTATTAGATTATAACGATTTCTAATCATTAATATTATTATTCAATTTTTGTTTTTATGAATACGTAATTTGTGACTCGTTGATGCTGGAATATTTCATTCCTCAATACGTTTACGGTACGGGTTCGCGTGTAAAACAAATAAGTAAAACGTTGAACATTTTCAACTGACTCAAATCACCGGGTTATTGAATTATTAGGCGCACTGCAGTGTCACACGCCTAAAATGTTAAATTCCTCGGTCACATTTTCTCAGCAGACACAAAGTGTTTGTTCGCACTCGCAGCCAGCGGGAGAGCGCATTTGTTTGTTTGCATTTCTTTCCGTCGAGTTATAAACGTTTTTATGCGTTTTGGTTAATGCAAATATACGCGTTGTTAAATATTTTATTAGGTATTTACTTTTCTCACATGTATCGCGTTAAACATTTACGCGTGTGTTCGTACAGCGTTTATCATTTCAGTTGAAACTGTTGGTCGTGGAAATAAATAAAAATGAATAAAAAAAAATTCCCATCATATTTTTAAACGCTCGTGGCGCAATGTGTTTTTATTATTTTATTTCATTTGTACGTGATTATTATACGATTGTGGTGGCCGGCTTATCAACGGAACGGCACACGACATCCCATTCACGTCGTACGCGCTTCGATTCTCGAAAAATTACATGTTTGGGCATGTTATTTCCAACGACGGTGTCGAATTAATTTTTATATTTTTGTTGTGCGTGTGCTTTCGCGTGCGAGCGTGTTTACACACATACACAACCTTTACTCTGCTTTGAGCGTGTATAATACGAACGTAAATTACACTTGTTCCGTCGAAAACGACACGACGTACATGGGGTGCACGTGACATTTATTTGAAGACCGTCGTATTACGTTGCTGCTGTTGGCCGTTGTCCGCAAGACCGTCCCTACACTTTGCGGGTCCTAGGGCAAACATATTTTTCGAGGCCTTCAACAAAAAAATAATGTTCACCCACCCACTTGTAATAATATCCACACAACGCTTCGTCAAATTTTTTTCGTTCGTTTCGGAAATACTTTCAATATCCAAGTACTAAAAACCAAATTAAAGTGTTTCAATTGTTTAAATCGATCACTTAAAGAAAAAGTCAACTCTCGACTTGGCCAAGAATTGAAAAAATTACATGTATATATATATATATATATATATATCTTCACTGGTGGGATTGAAAGAAGTACCAGAACTTTCATAATCAACATTTTTTTTTTTTTTTTCATTCAACAGTTCTTTCGCTTGTAAACTTTGTTATTTGGAAATAATTTACCTTTTGAAAATTCTTGTAAATTCAGAGCTAAGCGAGGGGTCCTGCCCTAGGGACCGTCCTGGTCATCGGTCGTCGTTTCCTTCACCGCGTAACCTAACATTACGTGCCGGACGTTTCGGCGTATCGCGCGCACCACGAGCGCGAGAAAAGGGTGGCAGGGCAGAGGGTGGAACTAGAAGAAAAGTCAACTTTAAAAGTGCTTGATTTTTATAACCGTGTTCTGCGAGCTTATTGCTTGCTGATGGGAATTTCGTTTTTATTTATTACACATTTTCGGCCTCGGAATATTATCGTGACGGAAGACCATGGTTAGTGGAACGCTATGATGCCATCCGCCGTTGATTCGCATTCCGAGAGTTCACTCTTTATTACGAAACGGAGTTCCGATATATAATAATGTAAACAACTGACCGCCAGTGAGCCCTATTGTCTCCTATCTCTACGGCTTTGTCAGCTTACGGTTTTTTTTTTTTTTTATTATTCTAGTCCCTCGGCGTGCACGCTATGAAAAAGTTTTCCTTTGTAACCGACGTTTGTGGACGAACATAAAAATGATATTGGAGAAAATGCTTCAAAGATTTTGTAGAATAATAGGTTACAATATTACACTATTACTTATACGATAAAGAAGTTTAAAATTTCAGTTATTTTACGCGTACCGCAGTTTAAAATTATTAATAAAAAAAAAAAAAAAACTCGATGCATTCAATTTTATCGGTAGTTCCCGTACAGTCTAAAAGAGTATACATGTAGTACGCGCACTTATCGTACCGGGTAATTTATGAAAGGAAATTTTTTTTTCTCGACACAAATTTTTGAACCGCATCTCGTGTCGTTACTGTACAGGCGTATAAACATTTTTCATTTTGTTATAATCATTGTACACTGTTACGTTAATATATTACATAATGTATGGAGGCCCATAACAACACGTACCATGGACAATATTTTAAAAACTTTTTTGTAACATTTGATAGACACACACTGTCGTTGAATCGTAATATCATCGCTTAGTATATCTTAAATAATTTGCGTACCATAGTATATCGGTATGCTAATTATACGAATATGGAGTTAAAGAGTTGAGTTCAAAACGTTGTCATTTGTTCAAAACATATTTTGTTTCGTCTTGCATCACGTAAAAGTTTATTTAACGTGTTAGAAAAAAAAAAAAAATGGAACGTTGACGTAATAAACAAAGCAAACAATAATTTATTAATATTACCGGATAGTAGGATTTAAATGTTCAGTAACGTATTTCGTTTTACACGTCACACATAAAAACGTGAGCGCCTAACGATAAAAAAAAAAAAAGGATAGAATAATAAATAAATAATAATTATAAAAAATTAAATAATAACGTTTTGTTCGCGTTACGTTTACAACAATTTAAAACTATTGATTTCCTCGAAGAGCATGTTGCGTCCAGAATAATATCCGAACGTTATTACCAGTAACAATTTCTCGGCTCGCTTTTGTCGCTCAACAACATAAACCGCAGATGACAGATAGAATAATTATAATTACAAATGAAATTATTTAGTAATGAGTTCTACTTGGTTAGTTCGTTTTAACTTTTGAGTGAATAATATTCTAGAATTGTGTACTAGTATTATTATTTTAATATTGAAAGCAATGATAATCAATGTAAAAAACTAAACCGTCTATGTTTAGATTTGGATTTGAGGGAATACTTTAGTACTAATAATCGCTTTGTGTATTGCAAACCCTTCCGATTGCGACCAGTAACGATAAAACTATCATATAACTCAATAATACGATTACTTGTACGGTATTACGTTGAATATAAGGTTGCAAACTATATATTATTTATTATTATATTGTGTATTTTAACATTATTGTACGTTTATGAAGTTTCCCTGTCTAAAAAATAAATAATTGATGATTACGTCTACGTTTCATAGTAAACGTGCGTCACGTTTACTATAATTAAAGCGACATAATAAGTCTAATTGGAAATATTTATATTTAAACCACTTTGAACATATAAATGTATCTAATTGTTCATTATTAAATACTGAAATGGTAAAATCATGCATGAATAATGTAACTAGATTCTTGACGGATCGAAAACTGTGATTATTTGGTATGTTCGTTTTTCGATACGAAATCCATGTAAATAAAATATTATTATCAATTTGTACAATGATTTTATAATAGTGATTGTTGTTATTGTTATTATCATAATTATTATAAAATATGGTTGTTTTATAATTTTTATGTCAGGGCGGTCTAATAGAACTATCCGGTATTGTAGAATTTATAATATAGATTCTATATCGTAAATTTCTTCGAATTGTGTTTATATATACATTTAGATGTTGATACCGAAATTACATTCTTTATCATGAGGTAGTGCAACTTAAATATGAGGTGTTCTGTATTGGGAGAACTATATGACTGCACTGAGCTATCGCTGTTTATTGATGTTGGTGTTAACATCACGTTGTTCGTATTGTATTCATCTAACTCAGGCAGGTTTAAACTGTAAATAATATGACAATATACTCTTCCGTTAGCATATAATTTATCGAAGACAGTATATATTGACGATTCGCTCGTCACAAAGTTTTCGCATCGAACGTACATCGCGACATGTATTAATGCTTTATATATTTTATTGCGTATGTAGATAACTCTGTTGCATGCATAACGCTGTGCACTCGAGCGCGATAAAATAATTAAATTAAAACGGTCCGAATCGGTAAAGCGATGGAAACAGTATAAAATAACCCCGGCCACCAGAACCTGACCGTTGCGGTTTCAACTTCAGGGTATAATACGTATAATACTGGTAACAAGACGCTTTTTGCCAAATATTTATTTTCTCCAACAGTACAGATCATTTCGAAAAAATAAGTGTATTTGTGTGTGTAATTTGTATTTTTTCGTTTGCTCTTGTGTACGGTAACATATTACAGTGAAAGATAATATTTATATTATAATTCATATTAAACTCGTAATTGTTGTAATTTGTTATCTCATTCCCGTTTTGTTTTAAGTGTGTAATCATATATTTTTGATTTTTATTGTTAGTGTATATTTTCTACTGCGAAGAACTGTTTATTTTTTTCATCATTTTTTATTCCGGTAGTTAAACAATTACAAAAGCAATTTACTTTTTAGCGAGATTTGCCACGAGTGGTCACAAAGTTCATATTTTCTGAATTATTTATTTTTAATCTAACGGTGTCTGCAGTTAAATTACATTTTTTATCTATCAATAAAAAATTAAATAATCTTTAATTCGAAAAATTCGATTTCTTATTTTTAGATATAAAATTAAATTAATTCCACACCAATGTTTGATTTTCTAAGAAAAATATTTTTTTTAGGTTATCTCATATTCCTTCTTTTTTTCACTGCGGGCAATCAGTCTTTTTGTTTTTTTTTTGTTTTTTTTTTGCAAAAACATAATACTTATAATTACGCGTATTTTGAAAAATTACCTCACAACATAGAACTAATTAAAATGCACCACTTTTAATTTTAATTTCTGACATTTTTCTTTACTGGGAATTGATTGAGCTTTTTATTTTTCGAGTGCTCGTTATTTTTTTTTAGCTAATTACGTCACTGTTGAACTCCAGTTCAGATGTAGAGGATCTACTGATGTTTTCACTACGCTGTATTTAAGGTGAATTTTTTTTCATTTAAAATAGCTTAAACGATAAGACTTCGGAAGACGATTTGCAATTTTTACCACTTTGTCTTGTTAAACTAAAAGTATTTTTGAAAAGATAATAAATAGTCGCTCTTAGACATTAGAAAGGCTAGCAATTTCATGTCCTAAAAAACTGTCTAAATAAGCATACATTTATGTACTCAAAATTAGCAAAATATGCCTTAAAAAGTTCAAAAGTATGCATTTATAACCACTAAACATCTAAAATATCGCACTTTAAGTATGATTATTTAAAAAAAATTATAAACAATTTTAAAAGTAACATGAATTATCCATTAAATTTGTTAATTTGTTTTTTAATTTAATCTGTTAGTGTCAACATTTAAAAAAATAGATTTTAAATACTATTCTTGAGCCTCATTGAACTGCGTATAATATACGTATATGTAAGTCGTACTTTTTAAATCTGAAACCTAATACTTAATTACATAATTTATGTTTACCTAAGAAACTATATTGTACTAGACGAAATATAAAAATAATACGAATGTATAAAATATTATTATACGCGTACACACGTCACAATAGCGACTGAAGCAGTCATCAGTTACCGACTCTCCAAGTTTCAAGTTACTATTGTTTAAACTGTTTAAGTACTAGTATCATAAACCTAGTATAAACAAGCATCGTTCAAAATATAAAATATATTATATTGTAATAGATTGTTTGACACATCTGTACTGGCATAGACATATACGAGACATTTCAATTGGCCTGGGGCAGAAGCTTCGAAAATATCAATTATTGTTTTCAGAACAACGTGATGAACGTCTAGAATCTAGTTATACGACCAATGGCGCCGGAATAAATGGATATTATAGTACTGCCATCGGTTTATAGTCAGTGCGAATGGCACGGTAGATTGAACGGTGGCATGTTTATGTTGTACAGTGGAAGGGATAGAACTCCGTCTCGAGAAACTCCTGCAGCAGATAGTTTGGCTGCACTAGAAAGTTTTTCGCCTAAACGAATGCTCGAATGTCGATCAGAGTGATAAGATTCGATGATCAGGAATTAATCTTAGAGGAAGAACTATTTTTCTAGCCTATACGAGAGCCCGTTCATTCAAACGTCTGGGAACCGTTTTGGAACGGATGGGTGCAGTAAGATATTTCAAGTAAGTAATGGCATCAACAATTCTGTGTACATGATTTATTGGTCGAATGGGAACTGCGGAAAACGAACTGAGAGTCGAGTCGCACAACTTATCCTTTATCATTTGAGTGCACGTACCTAACTTATATCACGTATTATTTGTGGATTTTATCTTTCCGATTCGTCTACAACCTTTCCATGAACAGTTCCGAGTGAAGATTTGAATACTGTGTATTAGTTTATACATGACTACAATTATTTGATTTCGAATTATACCGAAATACCGAATACAATCTTTCGGGATTATATTTTTCAGAACAAAATATATGTATATCATTCAGCTATATGTACAAATGCCGTTAGTGAATAAAACAGATATCAGTTACGGTGCGTATTTACCATTGCCATTCATCGGAATAATATTACTATGTAAGCATGTATATAATGTACATTTTGATCGAAATCGAAGTGTATACATTTATTCGAAGCAAACAAAATCCATCTTATTCCTTAAGATTAAAAAAAAAAATGTATTAAATAAAAAGATAATAATAAATCGTCATTTTACGTATTCTATATATTATGATGTAGTATTTTCACAACGAGTTACATCCCACATATATAACATTCAAAGTAACTTTCTGTCAAATAACGGTTACACTGTTGTAAGAGTTTTTTTTTTTTACATTTTTATTTTTTTCGTGAGAAGGAAATTTATCAGAGTCTGTAGATATGTAAAGATAGGCGTGTTTAGAATTTCGCTAACGGACAGGAATATAGCGATATTTTTTATGGATCCTGAGTTGCAAGATTGTTAGAATATTATTGATAAAAAAAAAAAATTGCATTTCTATTTGCATTCCAATTATTATTGATATTTATAACAGTAGATGAAAATAATTGTTTTAGCGTTTTTTTTTTTATTCATAATTATTTCACGGAAAAACGATTTATTGTTTCACACGAATGAAAATAATATAATAAGTTATCATTGATTACTTATGGTATCCAAAGATTTTTGTTTTCTCCTTTTCGAAAATCTTGCTGTGTTTTTCTACGATAATATAATACTAAAAATGCTCATTGTTATCATTATGTGTAATTATTACGTAATTTTAACTATATCCGACTTAAATCAATGATCTTTGATAGTAAATAATAGAAAATAGGATTGAAATTTCTTTAAAACACAAAAAGAAAGCAATATATTTTATACAAAGAATATATACCAATTAAAAGAACACACATTTGAATAACTAGAAATATTTTAAATCAAACGCGGTGAAACTTATTCGTTCAATTTTTTTTTTAATTTTAATTTTTTCTTAGTATATCAATATGTAAATTACATGCGCCGCTAACCTACTAAATAAATGTGGATATGTAATAAAATATACTAAAACATGTCGTACGAATTATAAAACTGTATTAAATACATCGAAAGTTATATCAGAATTTTATTCAAAAACTATTATCATTGCTTATTTTAATTAATACGAATCAATTACAAGTACCAATATATTTTGATTCAATTCCCTCACGATTTATTAATCTTAAACAATCGTTTTTTTAATACACAATTGTGTTCATACAAGTCATAATATTTTTGGTTGACATTTTTAATAAGATTCTTTAGAATTAAATATCAAATTTATTAAAAATATTCTATAATAATGTAAAACGATAATAATACAGATTTTTTCTACCTACCAAATGAGACATGCAAATGTGTAAATAAATATCTGCTCTGATTGTAATGTTATAACACCATTTTTCTTCAATACAACTGTACACTCTCGAGTATTTGACTTTTTTTCTTATTAAATTTGTTCCGATTTCTAATTTTTTTTTTTTTATCTAATTCAATCAAATAAATAATATACTGATAATATACATATTATTATAATTGGTTTTATTATTGTTTACGTACGGTTTTTACGATATCCGTATTATACAGTATTTCTATTGCGATGTACATTTAATAAATCTAGTAGTCTTCAATGTCGGTACATCATTCGTTGAAAAATTACATTTATTATATTGCACATCTTTACCGGCAGCTTTTTCATAAAATACAAACAGATCCACTTGGCAAGTTTATAAGAAACTTTTGGTTAAAGATGGTTAGCAACATGGGCATAACGAACGTGATGGCTGCTGAAAAGTTTGAAACGGTTGGAAGTGGATTCGCGACAAAATATTTTTCGTTGCTTTGAAGGGCAAACCAACCGTCTGCTTTACGCAAATTTTTCACGTATTCTCACAGCAAGGTATGTGTCTGATCGGAACGAATGGAATACAATAGATGTACGGTGACCGTTCGCTTAATGGACACTACGGCCAGACCGCACCCGACGGAGTATCCGTATCCATGACTTGTAGGAAGATGACATCCAAAACAGCCGAAGTTTCCGATCGTTTACGACAGAATCGCCCAAGTGGACGACAAGCAGTAAGAGTCGAGTTCCAAGCGAAAAATTCATTGACGAAATTATCAATGCTAAGAAATCGTTTGTTTGTTAAAAATTCGTAAATTTGTTTTCAGCATCACCAACACATGAAAACTATCTCCTAAATCTATTCCGATTCAAGATAAACTTTAATCGTGGTAATCAATATTTTTTGTAAGCTTCCAAAAACACGCTCAACGGCCGATGGAAATATCAAAATGTACCGTCAAGATCACGAAAAAATCCGGCTGTAATTCTGACCTAAATGGGCAACGGATCGCCGTTAAGTTGTCGCAGAAAAGCAATTACTCAAAAACGTCCATCGATTCTATACCTGAGAGTTCCACGGAGAAATCGAAAAAGTGCAAAAGAAATCCTGCGGCCGTCAACTCGTTCATTCGAACCGATTTGTTTGCAAACGCGACGAATCGTTCGTGCAAAAAGCCGGAATGAAAATGTTTAACGCCACGGAGGAAGGTTGTAAAGGGTTGAGTGCAAGAAAGATCAATACACTAGTACCGAAGGCGGACTCAGACGCTCAGGTTCTTGATGGCACGCTAGTAGCATGGTGAAGGAGATCTGGAGAATCGGTCACTCCTTCAAAGTTTGGGGTGGATGGGTATAAATATTATATTAATAAGTAACAAATCCAAATCGTTTAAAGTGTTTACTTTTACTTTCATGGGAAAGGGACATTGATATAAATCTAGAAAAAGCTATCAATCAATATGCGTTAAATTCAAATATATTAAAAAATGGTTTGTTGTTTAAATAAATAATTAGCATTAAATTGATATTAATGCAATAAATATTTTTGTATTCAGTGCAATGGATAAATATGTGCCACAGATGTTAGCGAGCGTAGTGAACAAATTTTTTTTGTATTTTTATAAAATATTTGGTGAATGGGTGGAATAAAATCTTTGCTTCTTGCGTTAAAAAAAGCTCTCCTCGCCACTGTAGCATGCCAACAGTAACTTGCAACGGTCGGTCTAAGAGATCCCGGAAGAACCGCAGAAGGCTCAACGGAACGCAGCAACTCTTCGTTCATCCGTCGAATTGGATTAAGTATTTGATCGATTGTCAGAGAAGTCATCTGTTCGTTGTTCTCCAATATTACGCTCAAAACTTTTATGTGGTGACGTCACGTCCGATATAGTGGTCATAAGGGGTGGACCGGAATAACATTGTAGTACCGTTATAGCCCGGGAAACTACCCGTAGGTATATTTTTCTGTTGATGTTTACATAGACATATAATATTTCATATCTTTATTATACCTTCGAAGCGTTTTCGTTTTTCTTTGACAATCGATTAAAATCAAATCATATAGTTTATTTTCAATTCAATCCATCATCAGTGAACTTGAACCACGATCAGTTATTTGTTTATTATCCTTCTTCACAACCGTAAAATATAGTCACCGCACACGAAACAGATTGTGTGCGGTGGTTATAACAAACCATTTTTTTTTTTTTTATACATATATATATATAGTATATGATGTATGTGTTTTATAGAACGAGAGAAAGGAGAAAAAAGTTCGCTGATAAGTATTTAATTAACTTTTTTTCGAATACTTACAGCCATCGATAATATTTTGCGGCTTACACAGACATCGCAGTCGTCAAAGGAACGGAAGAGATTAAGAAAAAATAAAAAGAAACTCTTCGATCACTGATTTAATGCTTTACTCCTCCGACGAAGAATCAAGTCTTGTGTCATTTCGTTAGGGTCTTAAAACGTTTTACTTCAGAGAATGTTCGAACGAAACGCGTATAAATCAAACACAGGAAAACAGAAACCGCCCTAGCCGCCGCCACCGAATCACGGGTTCACGGCGTACAACAATAGATCCGACGCTCTTTGTTTCGGATTTATTTTTTTTTTTTTAACACCATAAAAACGCTGTCGAATTAGCCCACCTTAACTCTTTTACACCAAGACGTGTAATAATAAAAAATAATAATAATCGGAACAGACGGTGCACGTGATTTTTGTGCGACCAACTGCGATCGTGTGCTACGGTGTATACGGAAACACAAACACTAGATATTCCAGAGCAGTAGATAGATAAATTAAGGGTTTTGGTCTTCCCGTCGACGGTTTAATAGGATTCAAAAGATTTTCCTAGTTCTTTGACGTTGAAACCCGTACGGTGATGCACTGCGCGCTGTGAATTTAAATTGTGATTTTCCGAGCACCTCGGTAGCCGGACGGATCGCGAAATACGAGAATAAAAAAACAACCCCGGTAAACACTACAGTTCCATTGCGTTACGCGCACGGTTCGACACGTCACCGGGGCGGAAACCCTAATTAAAACGTTCAAATGGTGCGTTGTCCCGGCGAACGGGACAGTACTCGACACACGAAACGTTGTATGCGTCATGACTTCATGGGAAATATACGATCGCAAAGAGACGCGCGAGTGTTTTCGAATTGAATTGCCATTTATTTATACGTGCACCTATGTAAAAGCGCACTTTCCGGGCACGTCAATTACGTTTAACTTTCCTTAATTTCTAAAACGGACACATGAGTTATCGCGCAGTGGTAATATGTTAATCAACGCGCATGCAGTAGCAACGGTTTATTACGATCGATCGGAACAGCAATAACAATAATAATAATAATAATAATAGTTATAATAGTTATAATGTTCAGATGTTTGAAAATAATTGCGCGTCAGACTTTCACGCGGTTTAACATATCGCGGTACATTCCCACGGTTGTTGGTTACAACGCTACCGGTGATATCGGACCGATCGATCGTGCATTATCGATTTCTTCTGAACATTTTTCCAAATTATTGAAAACGATAGATTATAAGGCGAATTATACATGCACACACACACACACACACACACACGGTTTAAAATCAAAAATCCACTCCATCGGTAACCTCGCAACCTACATGTTGTCCTTACACCCATTACGTCGGCGGAAATAAACGCGAACCTATACGGTACGGTCTTATGCAAAATAGTTGACCGCCGTTGTTTTTAAATAGAAAATTTGATGAACCACGCAATACGATATCCATACTTTGTTGTTATGTACAGAAAAATTAATGCAAACATTTTTTTGCGTTTGTGCGGGGTCTTTTGAAAAATGGGAACATTCGAAATAACTCTTCGATGTTGACCGTGACTTGTACGCACGGAAGTAAGAATACGAAATCAACTATATGTTTTTGAAGACAGATGAAAATTAATGCTCGTTAGTCGTTGTCTATCAGTACTCATACGTTCCTGAAATGGAAACGCGTGTCTTGTCCGACATTAACGAATGGCCAACAAAACTGGAGTCGTCTGTTACCTCTTCCATTATTTGTTCACTAAAATACGACCGCGATCGGCGTTATGATGGTTTCAGCTCCTGTCTCGAAGTCTCGAAAGGAGCCTCGCAAAATATTAAAACTCGATATCAGCAACGTATAACATACGTACAAATGGAAACCATCTTCATAAAAAGACGCGAACATAAATTTAAAGACATGATATTTTCCACCTTTGGACACTTAATGGCATCGTACAAAATATAATTTAGATTCTGAGTGAAACGATAAATATATTATTCTTTTCAACTTCAGCGACAGTTACTTCAACGCTGCATAATAATATCTTACCTACGTCGTCCGAAACCGAATGACGCGTAATCGATTTATTTTTCGCACACGTTTTATTTCGCGTACGTGGACGTAGCCGACGAAGGGATGCTGCGGCCGCGACTGGATTAAATTATCTCCTTTGATGTAACATCCCGTCGCCGACCCGGACCCGTCAATGTTTGGTTGTCACTTATTCCGGCACGTATTCAAAAACCAGTAACTTTGCACGAATCCCACCGACGAGATGTGCGGTCTAAAGGGCAATAATAACTAACAATGTTATAGTACGTAACCGGGTGGGCATGCACACGCACGCGCGTGTGCGCGCAACCGAAATCGTACACGAGAAATTGAAACGATATTCATCACGTACAAACAATGACCGTCTCTTTTGGTCGTCTATCGGATCCGTTGTCGGCCGTCGTCGAGTAGCATGTGTAACGTACGGCAGTTTGGGCCCGTCAGACGGTGGCGGTCGTTTTTAAACCTAAAACAACACACATGTGCTGTGACGATGACCACGATACGAATGTACAGTTTAAGACGATACGTTGCGCGTGGATAATTCGCGACGAAACACTCGACTGTTATTGTTTTGCCCACGTCAACAACGATCGCGTGAACTGATAATAGCTGTTAATAGTTTGTGATATATTTTTTTTTCTTTCGACCCGTGCCCAAAGAGCCAATGCCCGTCTGTTGATATTTTTTCTATACACGACCATAACTGTATGACTAGATTAATAACATTATAAGGATTACTGTTATTAGTATTATTGCACCCCGCACCGCAAAGTAACGAATCCGAATCTACTGCCTGTTGCATTGCTGTGTACAAAGAACATGCAGCTTGAACTCGATGGAATATTACTCTCGAATCAGAGGTGATTTCAATGTTTACCAGAGTAGATGAAAAAACTAACCAATCACCCAGAAAAAAAAAAAAGAAATGTTATTCGTTTCGTTCGATTTACTTCAGAATTCCGATTAAACGTTATAGGGTCCGCAATAAATTAATCGCTAAGTACGAACATAAATTAACTTGAATACCAAACTGTGAATTTTTACTAGATCAAATTTTGCTAAAAACTGCAATATTAAAATTGGAAATTGTCCTCTCATATTTTTTTATTTTTACTTTTTACAGCTTTATCGCCGCGACAAGTGTTCACGAGCAGCCTCTGACACAAGCGTTATGTCTGTTTGTGGGAGACCCGATGGTGTTTGGATGGAAATATCTCAAGAGTATTTCTGTTATGGTGCAATAAATGATACGTTTCTCTCGTTAACCAGAAGACGGAGAACAATATATTCGGTAACACTGCAAAGCGGCTTCCAACAAGAGTATATTTATAGTGTATCATAATATAATCGGACGGAATAGTTAACGGAAAAATAAATGATAGACTTACACTTTTTCAGATACCACGTCTATAATAATAATAGTAATGATAATATTTTGCGGTCGCGTAATATGGTCAAACGGAGAGTAATATGACCAAACCGAGATCGATCATAACAATCATTGTTATTATTATTATTGTTGTTGTATGTATGCCAGTGCCAAGACAATGATGCGTTACAACTCAGATGTGCACAAAATGTATTAGCTTTTGATATATCTTATAATATACATACGAGTACTATTCATGTATAGGTGTGTGTAAGTGAACGCGAACGTGTACATGTACGTGTGTGTGTGTGTAAGTGTGTATGAATTTGTATGCGTGCCGACGGGCAAACCGAAATTTCGAATGTTAAAAAGAGCCCCGCGGACGTTTTCTAAATCGATATTATATTGTTCTGATGGCGATACATCGTCGGGGCGAAATTCGGCGCGTTTTTGCAACTGCACACTTTCTTCTTAGCTGTGTACAATTATATTTAAATTTACGACTGTGTTGTACAGGTTATACAATGTACCGCAGCCTCGAGTCCGTTTGCACACGTTTATTGTTTTTGCCGACCAAAGCTAAGCGTTTTTAATTTTTGTTTTTTCTTTGCTATTGACAAACATTAGAAGAAAGAAAATGCGCACGTCATTTTTCGACAGACGGTTCGTATAATACTTAAGATTGATGTCACAATACTCACTTTTGTGTATGATCGCAATCGCAAATATTATACCACTACACACGGCCGATAGCGTTCAATTATAAAACAAGCAACGAGTGAAATTTCAAAACACAATTTTTTTCTGTCTATTATAATTATCGATCCTGGGGCTATTACGATTAATACGTTGTAGAGTATATTTTTTAAATTATTTTTCAACGACACGACGTGAGTGCGTTTTAATATATTGTCTTCTTTCTCTCTATTTATACCTATTTATCGTATTTATTTCAAACAGAAAGAGTCACCTCTAACGAATTTCATTAAAACATTGTGTTAAGATCTCGTGATACATATGCTGCAGCTGTTGATGTCGTTATTCAACATGCACGCGTATACCGATAAAAAATATCGACAGCACTCCGACCAATGATTCCCGATTAGAATGGAGTCTCGGACCCTACGTTGATTGCAAAGAAAATATTTGTTTTTGCGATCTCAGTTGATTTTAGACAAACCTTCTTGTTACAATATGAACCCGTCCACTCAGAAAAAAAAAAAATTATATTATTAAAATATTCAATATTAAAGGAATTTATTTGAAACAACCGTTAAAATATTTATTAATTCTATTTTCTTACTTTTATAATACTATTACAACTACCCATCACGAGTAATTTGAATTAATTGCATTGATTTTCAAACTTTATGGGACGAGTGAAACTTTTTTTTTTTTTCATTCATAATCCCGACCATGTGTTGCTGCACGCTTAATCAATATTTTCTCTTTGAACACAGCCGCGGTCCGCCTATCGTCGACCCCCGGGGGTCCGCGGGCCAGCTGTTTGGAACCAATGGTGCATTCGATACGGCGCAAACGAGCCGCCGATATTGTTATCATTTCCACCGCTTGTTGTTACCGTTAATTATCAGCACGCGTTCGTGTACCGAGACACGTCCAAAGGCGTGTGCCCGAGGCGTTTGTGCAGGTCCGCGCGCCATTCGGAAAACCGTCCGGCGAAATTATTGTTACGACGTCGCGATAGCATCGGAGAGCACGGCTGCAGCAGGTCTGCTATTTTTCAACGTTGCAGTATCCTGTTGTCTGCGCGTCGCAATAACGATATACGTAGAAGAAAAAAAATTAGAAAAAAAACACACGCGCCTAATATTATAATATATATTTAACGCGTTCGCCGTACGGTCATCACGATTTCGTCAAAACATTTGTAAAACGTACCACCGTCCCGCGTTCGGGACGGCAATTTGTTTTCGCCGTTGATTTGGGTCGCGCTCGACGTAATGCGCGGGAACAGACTTCGTTCGCAAACAAGCATCGTGTTTTCCAATCATTTTTTGCGTACACGTATAGATTACCGCCGGAGACCGCTTTATCTTGCGGTTAACAAATCCCATTTAGTGAATTTATTTTTCGTTTTAAAACAAAACCGAATAGTATACTACGATTGAGCGCGCAAACATTATATGGTTATAAATAAAAAAAAACTACAACATCAGCGCGCCCGTAATTTCATATCAGAGATAAAAATATCAAACCTAATGATTGGTAGTTTTTTTTTCTACTTTTATTATTTTAATGGAACAGCTGCATGTCTATACTAGGTGAGTAAATTAAATATTTTTTATTTTGAATTATTTTCTCGTTAAAGATTATTTTTTTGCTATTTTGTTGCTGATGTTCTGACCAAAAATGTAATTTTTTAAACATATTAAGAAAACAGTTTCATTAAATATACGAGTATAAGGCATGTGCACATGCTTATACAAAAATAATAAAAGTACACGTTATATTTTCCGTCTACTCCTTTTAGAATCTTATAACGCAAAACCGTTTTATAAAATACGTTTGTTAATTTTTACCATATATAAAACACTTTAAAAATGTTCAACGTAACACCTCAGATAAACCTCAAACATTATTACATTCATTAGTAAAAACAATTTTTCTAAACAAAATTTCCTTTACAAAATAAAAATATTAACGAGAGATTAATCAGATTTGTGTCCATAATAATAAGTTAAAATAATATGCTAGAAAATGTTTTGTTTCATTACGATGTGTTAAGAAAATGTAAATTTTTTCCACCATAATTATATAATAATATTAATCGATTGAATATGGATCAGTGTAATTAAACACTAACATGTAATGAATATGATGGTGATTAGTATTTTATGTTATAGAATTCGTTGGGCCTGTGTACATATCTGTACAATAATATCATACGAAAATAACTAAAAGTACTAAAATCGACGTTTCCAAGAGTGTTTCGAAAACTGCAAACGAAGATAATTATGCATAGGTAATATTTGTAATATTTGTCTACGGGAAAATCACAAAGCAGTAACCGTAGTGTGATATGCGTGTCCGACGTTTGTGTTAGAAACCATTATTATCGAAAAAGAACATATTCAAAGTATATATATATATATATATGTGTGTGTGTGTATGTGTGAGTGTATACATGTGTATATATTATATATATTCGATAGGAATTTCGTAACGGTTTTCCGGAGGATTTCGCAGAGTCTTTTCGTCCGAGGGCATTACTAGCGAAATTTATCGCGCTGACGGCTATATACCACCCCTTTCCTACCCACACGACGGTTCGAAGCGTATTATCCAGTTGGCGGACGGCCGGGCGTGGTGCGTGCAGCACATAGGGGATAGATACGTCGTAAATCGGTCAATTTATTACAATATAATAATATCGTACTCGACCGCTGTCCGCGAAGGAGCGACCCTGTTGCCGAAAACCGCTGTGCTCGTGGAAAAACGTCCTCGCGGGAAGATGATACCGATTCGTTTTCACCCGAGACATTATCGTACGGCGATCGTTGCGCGACGTATGCATTATGATATCCCGCGACGTGGGCGTACGCCGAAGAATTCGCCGCGACCGGACGACTCCACCCCGACGACGGGGTTAGGGGGAAAACGTGCCGTGTAAAATTAATGGAATCTCCGACTCGACCGGCGTCCACCTATCTGCAGGACCCGCGATGCGCGTGCGTTTCTCCCCAGCATTAGCTAGTGGGAAAGTAATGCGAAAATCCGTTCCTCGTTCCGTCCCGCACCGTCCATCCGGCTCTTTTTCGCTCACTTCGCCTGCTGCTTTTTACCGCTGAACACGCGCTGATACGAGTTCGGACTGCTATACGACCTATCGCGAGGACAATGGCGATGGGCTGCACGCGATCGTCGAGCGCCCGAACAACAGGATAACGGTCCTCGATCGTTACCCATTTCGCAAAACGTCCGGTGCAGGACGCGACGCGCGCGTATCGTACAGGTGTGTGCAATACGAGTGCACGTGCGTCGTCGGCAGAGAAACATTAACTAACCCTTTGCCTCCGCGCGCGAACATGGTCGTCACGGCCGAAAATTGTGTGGTGCCGAACGTCGACCACGAGCATGGGGACCGGTAAACGGATTCCCGTAACGGAGTCGACGCGAGACGCGAACCTTTTTCAATATTTTTATTAATATTTTTCTTCCTTTCCCCCCCCCCTCTCCATAATACGTACTTGTTATTGTTATTACGTGCGTTCGAGGTGAAAGAAAACGCGCACCGAAATTCCTCGGGGAATCTCCGTCGTCGTCGTCCGCGCGGCTCTTTGTCCAACAACTTGCGGTATGCACTCCGAGTAAAATGCGTCACGTAACAATGCTATGCGAACAACTGTGTTCAGACTCGCGAAAACGCCGAGATCCTAGCGTAAGCATCGTATGACTTCTCGAGAGATGCTAATGTACGTGCACGTGTTATATTAATATGTCATCTTTTCTTCTTTCGGTTTTGACGAATATATAAAACAGAACGTTAATCATTTACGCAGTGATAAGCCATTATTAACTCTTATTTAGATAGTGTTTTCAATTCGTTTAAACTATTAGAAATATTTCCAATGTATATGTTACGGATAAAGTAAGAAATTAAGCATTGTTACGCGATGTACGGGCATTGTGCACTATGTCCGAACATTTTAGGCAATGTAAGAATGATTATGTTATGATCATAAATTTATAATAAATTTAATTTAATTATTAAAATTATAATAAAATATAATATTCATGTTATTCATGTCAAATCAATTTTTTGATAAAAATATAATTCTTCAGTTGGAGATACCATACTGTATAATATATTTAAAAACTATTAATAGGCTACTTATAGTTGAAAAGTCTATTTCAATTTTATTTTTTGTGATTATTTAAGTACTTAGTAAAGTGTTTTATTTGAATTTTTGATATATTTCGTATTTCATCGACAGTGCCAAGTAAAATTGGGCACTGTATACAATTTATCCGGTCACCGTGCATATTGTCCGATTTCCTACTTTGCCCGTGACATATGCATCAATTGTTTATCATTAATTTATTATTATAAGTACTCAAACATAATATATTGTATTATGCATCATGTTTTTTTTTTATACATAGTTTTTATTCCCATATTGTTCCTCTTGTGTCAATTAGTCCATATTGTAAAACAGGGTGTGTAAATCACACTTATTTTCACACATTTTTTGAACATGTGTAACTAATTTTCCTATTTCTATAATATTTTCATTTAAGAGTGTGTTGTTGCTGTTAATATTTCACTGTTACCAGTTATTATAATACCGATGAAGTTCCTAAGTGTGAGTTTCAAATAATTTAGAATCGTATTGCATCTCCGCTCCGAAAATGTACTCAGGTTACTCGGATTTGATTCGATACTGTTTACATATCATAAATGGCAATCAACTTATAACAGTTCTTAAGTACGTTGTCTTGGACATTCGATAGTTGATCGGCTAAATAAATTGAATACTTAAGTTCACCTAAGATAAATTAATATTTAATGATTTATATAGCAGGTGTATCTGATGCGCTTATTTAAGAATAATAATAGTGCACACGATGATGAATTTCTACACAAAAATGATTTAAAAACATGTAAAATTTTGTAAAACTTAAACTTTTATTATAGGATTTATAAATGGAATATTGAAAATCTAAGTCCAATGCGCCCTACAAGAAGTCTTCGTTATTCTAACAAAAAAAAATTTAACGAAATCTGATCAATCTACGAGGCATGAGAGTTTTTCCTGTAAGACATGTTTTAGCGCAAAAATAAGGTCGCGCGCAGGCCCCTTAAACATTACTAATAACAATGTTCAAATTAATAACATATGCGATATTGCCATTACGTTTTTTTTTTGCCAATTCAAATGAAAATAATTGGATTTTTGTTCCTAATTCTCTGACTAGATAATTTCTTTTGCACATAATAACGCATTGTTATTGGGTAATTAATATTTTTTTTTTTCATTTCAACGATAAAGACGTGTCCATATTCTATAAGGTATATTTTTACGTGACTTAAGAATCTAATGAATTTTTAACAGAAGAGCAAAACGATTAACTCGTTGTGGAGTTTTTAATGCGAATAAATAATGTATGCAGTTTTACGTCTTTTCGTTATGATTTTATTCTACAGTAGCAAAGGTCTAATTATTTGTATTTTGGTTTGAGCACAGAGAAGCACGAGACGTGCATAATAATGATGAACTGGGTTGCTCTTCTTTTTACATTAATTTGCAATAAGAATAATATGAAACGTACTGCATACAACTGATTTACGTGTTATAATTACGAATAATAGTTGAACATAACATCATGCAAAATGTGTGGGAAAAATAAACCAAACCTATATAATTTATACTAATAATAATATGCATTTATTGAATTGATTATATTAACCGTATAAACTTTCCATTTCCCACTTGAGCTGATGTGGTATTTGATTCGTTCATTTTACCAACTATTTTGAAAAATTATGATAATAGATTTCATCGGTTTTTTTTTTTTTATATATATATATATATATACGAGTATAATAAAACCTGGATACTTTAACATAATTGGTGGTAATTTTTACTGTTTATTTGTTTATCATAAAAAATTATACGTAAGAACAAATCCTTTTATTTTTTTAAATCCGTCTTAGATTTTATAATGACATTCCATAGTAAATATTTTTTATGATCACTGCACGATTGAATATATTACTTAAGTAGTGGCAAAAACACCATGCTAATTTATAATCGCGTTACTTCAAAAGTTATTCACTCTCTAGACTATACAAAAATTTAATATCTTTCTAAACTTTCTAATTAACAACCATTTAGTCTTTTTTTGCATTTACGATTATACCGATTAATAAAAATTAATAATCTAAGTAATTTGATGATAGTTTAAGTAAGTTTCACTGTCTCGAATAGTATTATCAGTGCTGTTACGTACATATAAATGTTAAGTAAAAATTCTTATAAGCGTGAAAATTAGAAATAATTACGTGTATATTATTGTTAAATTATGATTATTATTTTTCCCAAAGTTGTTTATACGGTTATAAAATTATTGGTAGTCCATTCCAAGCTAGTTCATCAACAGTTAATTATGTATAAATTGTTGAGTCCATATTTTCACAACAAACCACCTATTCGCGTAATATGCATATGAAAATCATTGAATGCGATAATTTTGATTATTTTACGTGGACACTTTTCGACCTTTAGGTATGACACGAAATAAGAAAATGCCGTATTGTTTCGTTTTGTTTTGTTTAAATATGATGGTTATAAATTAATTTCGATTGTTGGTCTGTACACGAGTATTGTTTACTAACCTGTTATAATATAGCATTGGTAGTTAAATTATATTATTAATATAATTATTACATTACTATGTAGAAATAAAACACGGTTATCATATCGGTTAACGGTTAACATGGTTCCATAATTTATAACTTTGGCTTTTAACAAAAGTGCAGTCTTTAGTTTCCCATAAAATCACAAATTATTGAAGTGTATTAATATGGTCTGCCGACAAGGCACGGTTATGCTTTTAACTGCTAAACAAATAATAGACTATAATTTTTGTTGGTGTAACGGATCATTAATTGTATAACTGTATATAATGTACATATGAAAGAAATCGACATATCTTTACGTTTTTTTTTTTTTTTGATGGATATTTTATTTATTATTTATTTTTTACGACCCACTTATAATATCACGAAATTTCAATTTGAATTTTTTTCTTTAATTTTATAAAGGATATCAAGAATTATTATTGTTTAGGAAATAAGAAAACACTAATAATCTTTTTGGTATAAAATATTATTATGTTCCACGCAATATACGCAATGTACGTAGTCCTGTTATGATCGAAAACCAGAAAAAGAACAAGATTATTAAAACGTTTGAGCTAATGGTACTATTTCTGGATTTCTATGCACGATATGTGCGACAATATTGTAAATTTATGAAAATTTTACAAATTTATAACAATATTATTTGCGGAAATATATCAATAATTTAAAATACTCGAATGCACTATGGCACTAACCACCGTATTCCTACAATGATCGATACAAATAAATTTTAATATCTATTAATAATACACCATACTACTACAACTGATGATACATTTTTAAATACATAAATATATAACAGAGAGAATACCATGAATATAACAAATATTATCCAGAACATTAAACAATTTTCCTGACATTATAATTATTTTTATACGTTTCACCAACATTTTTATCTGTTTTTTTAATTTTTTTCTTTATTACTTTTATTACTATTATTATTATTATTATTACTATTCTTATTATTAACGTTTAACAATATTTGTTTACAAAACAACGTTCACAATTTGAATAACAAAATATTTATAATACTAATAACACAAGTTATTATAAATACATAGTATATCTGCAAACGCTACGACCACGTTTTGTTTGTTTTCAAATAATAAATATAACAATCGATCGAAACTATAATATGTATTCGTAATAACGATCGAAGTGTATGTACATAGTTGTTCGTAACTATGTATATCAAATTAAACTATATCGAGTGTGTGTATATGTTTAATACGACGGGCAATGAGTTAAAACAATCTATTCGCGTACATTTCCAATATTTGATCGACTATTTGAATTTCAAGAACCCTACGAATAATTTGACTGATACTCCCATTACTATGTTATATGCTCAGTTCAGCTACCAATGACCAATAGAGGTCCGCACATTATACACGTTGTATCCGATTACAATATTTTCAGGTACTTACTATTTAAAGTTACATACTATGCAACTGCGTAAACAGCGATTTACAAATGATTTATAGTTTCGGATATTTTGAAAATATCGTTTGCATTGGCTAGTGAAAATTTAGCTCGAGTAGCACGAGATTCGTTGTGCAACACGATTTGAAAACGCTCTAGGAGCGTGGTTCGGCGAACCAAATATTTGGCTCGGTCTCAAAGTCACGCCAAGGAAATCTGCCTTTAGACAAATATATTGAATGATTTGTTATTTATTTATGATGAAGTATTTTCTGTGCTTATTTTCGTTTATTTTCCGAAAAGTATACTCTGTTCTAACTCTGAGTAACAACCACGCGCACAAAGGTTGGTTCGCGTCACCACTCACGTGGAATACGTGAAACTTAATCTAAAATAAAACCTGGTAACCCGGACTCTAAAACCATAATGTAGAGAATTCTGTGTTCAAACCGTTTTGATTGTACATTTTATTTGTCGATAAATAATTGATTCCTCGTGTCTGTTGTACTACTTTTTAGGATTTTGTAATAATAGTATAAAATACGATTTAGACGACCTGTCAAGCAACTCCACATCCCTTTCACGGTATTAATACCATATCATGTCCCTTACACCGTCATCGCGTGTGTACTCTCTTGTAAACATATTTTTTGAAATATCTGTAATCACCATAATTACAACAGCGCTAATCAACGCACACGCCAATTCATCTATCGGAATTTCCGCTGCCACGAGAGTCGTTCTTTGACTCTCTAAAGGCCGTGAACGCGAAAACATGTGACGATACTGTGTCACGGGTTTTCGTGTTCAGTCAAATGTTATTACGTTATTACGGCCCAGAGTCGAAAACAATTACTTCTTCGTACTGCACACTCTACGACCAACCATACATTAACACAGGCGTTTTATGGATTTTTAACTGCACAACCGATACACATTTCTGAAATTTTCGTCTTGTTCTGTAAACATTTGCACGTATTAAAAATGTTTACACGCTATTAATGAGTTCAATGAGGACGAACGATTACGTAGGATCAATGTAAGGTGCAATGTAGGTAGACTCGGAGGCCTTTTAATGCGAAAATAGACTCGTTCATACTGACTTATCGGTATTTATATGTGTAAAAACTTATGGGCCGGGCAAAGATTTGGCAAGACGATTAATTATCCGTAAACGAGGATTTTGGATTAGTGCCATCTACTGACCAGTACATTGTATTCCACCTGCGCTGTTTGCGTTTTGGCGTAACGGCAGAAACTGGATATAATGCAAACGAAATCGGATCAAGCGTCATCATTGTGACCCATTGCTGTTTTTAACTGTGATTGCGACACCGTATTATGGACTATATTTGTTGTGATTGAATAATTTTTTTTTTGGTATTTCACACAAACCAAGTACGTTTTAGTCGTGAATTGTAGAAAAAAATGTTAAGTTTCCACCGGCTTTGTACTTTCCGAGAAAGTTTTGTGTGATAGAATTTACGTGTACGTCATGTTTGCATTAGCCCAGTGGGTTCGAGTGAAAATGAGAGACGATTTAATTAATCACTAAGGTTGTTCATAGGATCGTGTTATTTTTATTCGCATCAACTGCGACGTACTAAGACGTTGCTTATAAAAAAATTAATTTCAATTTGTAATAATCGCCTTATGTATAACCAAGTCGTATACATTTTTTTTATCGTACCAACAATGGTTTTACTTT
>JASXSY010001472.1:0-269691 GCA_034509805.1 Sipha maydis | reverse complement strand
TGTTTGTCGATAACTTGAAATGTTAACTTACGATAGTGTTAGGCGATTACAGTCGTATTTGAACTCGATAAAATTTCTCATCCTTCGAACTATCATTCTGACGGTTAATGAACGCAATTAACGATACCAAATAAACCTACATCATTCAAATCCTAGCCGACGAACGAAATCGAAAATATCGTACACGTCGTTTAAGGGATGCGCGTTTTGAATATGTAATATCAGCAAGACTCGGTACTGCATATTAATTCAATCCGGCGTATGTGATGTGTGCGCCCACGGGCGAGGGCGTGCTTGGTGCATTATTTACGTCCGGTACGAATAAAAGACGACGTGTAGGAAAAAATAGGGGGAAAAAATGTGTGTGAACGATACGGTGCAGAGTTCGATACTTTTTGCCGTCGTCTTTTGCAGTAGTATTAGTAGTAGTAGTATTTACAACAGTGTATTGCATTACCATGTAGTGGTGTAAAAATATAACACGGTAAAATGTTGAACAATAAAATTATTCATGCTGCAGTGGCGGATGGATGCGTTTCCGTCCGTCGGAAGAGGGTTGTCGGTAGTAGCAGGTGGGAGGCGGTGGAGAGAAAGACGCTAGAAAAAAAAAAATCGTTCGTCGACGACGCGGACGTAACTGAATTGCCTACGCGGAGTGCCGTCACACTCCGTTCGATCGTTTCGCGTTTCGTTCCGTTATAATATTATTACAATACACACTTAGTAGTATGTTTTATGGGAAATAATATTCGCAGACGAACGGATCACAAACCCACTCGGTGCTACTCACTCAGTGGCGTCGTTTAGGTGGAGGGGGGCATAGGGGGCAATGACTCCCCCTAGGCTTTTTTTTGACCCAATGGAAATGATCTCGAATGTACTACAGTGTTGATCAGGTTATTTGTTGTGTAATAATCATTTATGTTTAAATAAAATAATAGAAAATTAAATTAAAATTTAAAATTATGTTTGGTTAATACTCCTAAATTAATAAATAAATAAACAAACACTTTGTATAAGCAGGAATAAATAAATGCATAGCCTGGAGTGTTATTACATTTGTAAAGTACGACCGGTTTCGAATTAAAAATTTATCGTCAGGTATAAACAAAGTCAATAAAATCGCGATGGACTGTGAAAAAATAAAGGAAGGGATTCATTGAGCAACATTGGTCGTTTACATAGAGAACATTTATTTTAATATTCATGTACTATTTTGACGTGTTGAAAAATTATTAAATATATACCTACTTAATGAATACATCATATTTTATTTGTACTGATCTTTGGCGTTTTGTCTGCAAATAATCAACTGTGAAGTTATACGTATCATTATTCAAATGTTGTACTGTAAACATTTTTAAATTTTACATGACACCTGATAAGTAAAATTTCACATAATATAATATATTATAGATGTGGCGTTTGAGGATAAGAATAAGTATATAAATGATACATAGAAGCATGTGAAATGAGCGATTGCATACACATGAATGCGACACACATACACACGCACGTGTATATACATATAATATTTATTTACATTAAATTATATTGACTCTCTCTTTTTGAGTAAAAAAAAATCAAAGCTGCATAAATTCAACCGAAGTTTAAACTGGACGAAGCGACGGAACGAGTACTTGTCCATACGTTGCAGGAAATCCCGCAGCGGCATAATGAACAAAAAAGAAATTTTTGCGAGCCGTAATACTGATAAAACCGGTAAAAATTGTGACTTGCAGTTGGATTTAAGCAATCTGTAGACCTTATAAAATATGGTTTGTATTTGGCTTTTTTTTTTTTAACGTCGAATAATAATAATGATATTTTTATTCAAATAACAACAACTATATAATCAAAATAAAATTACTTTTACCCAACTGTGCGACGTGCACGATCGACGCGTGGACACTGTCGGGGAAAGATTCACGGTATCGTCGGTGTAGCGTGCGCCAGAAACTTGAACGCGTAACGTGGGAGCGAGCTCGTCGAAACTTTTCGCGAAAAAGTTTTCCAATAATGAATTGACGACGGCTGTGCGATTATGTTGTTCGCACGCGAGTACACCGTACGCGCGTGTGCTTTGCGTATTTAATCAATTGCATATCGATCGCGACACGCGCTCGCCAGATCGTTTCCAGTGGCGTAATTTCAATTATTTCTCAAGTAGGCTCTAGTAATATGCTCATATTAAACTGCTGAAACTACGGCTTATTTTATCGAAGTGCCGACTAACATGGTGGGGGAGAAGGGAGATGTGAAACTAGTCCAAAAATGTAATAATTTGTATTTGTATATAGTGCACGTTACATTTTTTTGATTTATAACATATCAATCGCTTTGTAAAAGACGTATTTATACATTGATGTTGAGCCAAATTTGGAGTAGCTAAACTCTGGACTTCGGCAAATGCATGAGTTGCCGTCTTCCATTCACAAATGACGCCACAGATCGTTTCGAACCTAACGCGTGTGATACGATAACACAATTGGTATTGGTTATCCATATTGATTATCCATACTGTGTCTTTTGAAAAAACATAAAAATAAATTAAAATTTTGACTTGATCATCCATCCAATATATTTACGTTTTTTTTTTTTTTTTTTAATTTAAAATAACCAAGACATAAATTGAAGTGGTTTGAAAAATCGCACTCTTAATAAAAGAACATAACATTGAAGAGGATAATAAAATAATATCTTCTTATAGATAATATATCTGAATTTAAAATTATCTAGATATAAATAGATACAATTATTTTTATCTAGATAAATATATAAGATATTAGGTATCTCTACATTTATATTTATAATACTAATTTAAAATTAAAATTAATTTTTATTTTTATTATAATATTGAATATTTACTTAATGACATATTATCTCAAGCATAAGATAACATAATATTTCACCGTACTTAAAGAAATATTTCGAGTAATGTAGAAAAAAAAAGTTTCTAGTGAACAATGACACGTGATTACACGACTGGGTTTAATAGTTTTATACGAAGAGGAGTTGCGCTGCGTAAGTACGAGTTTTTAATAACACCTAATAAATATGGACGTATACCGATTATTTAATGTGCACTATTATGTGGATAGTACGATTTCATAGCATTTGCCTATTGGTGTTCTGTAATGACAATTATTTGTAACACATGATCAATATACATAATTTATAAATAAATGTAGAATTTGGGACGATCGATGGAGAACGATTGTATACAGAGTATTAATAGTTAATAGGTATGGTATTAAGAAAAATAGATTTGACCTCATAACCTGTATAGGTCATGTTATGAAATCATAAATTATTCTCACTTCTCATACGTAATAATTAATAATATATAAATAATAAATCGTTATCATTCATATATAATAGTAAATTCTATGTAGAATTATTTTAGAACCATTATTTTGCATAAAAAGTAGTATAAATGAGATTTCATAATTAGTTATATATTTAATTATTTTATATTGAATGATAATATTGTAGAATAGTTATTAATTATTAGTTACACAATTTACAAATTATCTTGAAAGCTATAATTTTTATCGAGATTAAATTATGTGTCAATTTAGTTTTTTATCTAGATAAGATATCAAGTTTTTATCTGGATAGATTTCTTTAGATAATTTGCACAACACTGTATAAAAGCTTAGGTAGTTTTGGTCTATAATCTAATTTGTAACTTACGAAATAAATATTTATCATCCCTCTAAAGTTTTATAAATTCGCTGCCCCTTTGAATTTTTAAAAATTTGCTATTCTGGGTAACAGGAATCGTAACCCTTACCTAAACACGCCCCTGGTTAGGCTATGGTTAGACCGCATACCGTACGCAGTGCAATGCCGTGTTTGTGTGAATTGTGACGGGGAAATATTCCTTTGCCGGCTCTCGGCAAACCATTTGGGTTTGTAATTTACTCGACCTGAACACGCTCCCCCTGCGCTGCCATCGCGATTTCTTCTCAAGTTCCATAATCCGGTCGTTTCACATTATCATCGTCGTGCACGAGCAATCGTTGTTTTCGTCGTGTCACGATCACCGACAACTGTGTTGGTGGAATTGATAATTATTTTAATATAGGTTCACATCTCTCAACCGATAGCGAATGCAGTGAACCAAGAAGTAAATCCACTGTAAACTTTAACTAGGCTATCTAAATGCGAACTTATTGATCATTCGAATTCGTCCGGAATACGGATAGTTGCCAAAATTCGAATCCAATTAAACGATAACCGTCAGTTTTAGGTAATGCACCGTTGTTAAGAATACAATCTTTCAATGAATTACACGCATACGCGATTGGAGACAGTTTCTTTACGTTCTGAAATGTTATCTCATGACTCGTTTGTCCGTCAAACCTTTGAAATGTCCTTCGAAACAACATCGTGGAATTTAATATCATTCACACATCTAGGCATAGTCGGAAATGCTGAGTAACGTATTTTTATTAGATTTTTTGCACCACTCGATGAAAAAGTTTAGTAATTTACTTGTAACCCTCTTTACCTTTTTCTTAGACATCTAATTAAGTTTGTCTGATAAAATTCGTGACGTAAACTTGTGTTAATTTGACAATGTCATGTTACGAAACGCTCATCAAATTCCAAATTACTTATAATCTAAACATAATTCGTGTTGAACGTTTTTTACCGAATTAGTCGACGAAAACAACTTAAAACAACCAAAACTATAACGCGCTTTTTTATACCAGGAATATAAAAATCGATAGGCTGTATGTATTACGTTTACATTTCCATCCGGACTCATTGCAATTACGTTTTGTGAAAAACAGTTATAACAAATTAACTTAAAACTGCACTAACTCTAGGTAAAGTATGTTAGACTCGTAGATATACGCAGTTTTTCAAATATAAAGTCCATATCAAAGTATTTAATCACGTTCGTATAATACATTCACCTTCGATGTTAAGCATAGTATACAGCTAATAAATTTGCAAATTTCTCGAAATCCAATGATATTGCAAAAATTTGTAATTTAAAGTATATGGACCATGCACAATCTTCCATGTCAAATGCGTTTCTATTGTTTCTATTGTTTTCATTTCTATTGTTAATTTATATTTTACAGTTGTCATTGACAGACTGTCACCGATGTAATGACTGAATTTAAATTATGTATTTTATGTACATATATTAGTTATATTTATTATAGATGTAAGGATATTTTGATAATGAATATTTTCTTTAATAATTTTCCGAATCAGAAATAGTCCAGCGTACCAGAATAATATACATTATACTATTATACTCACAAAGTTGCCATCGTTTTGGTACAGTCTGGTGACGTTGTCAATGACGTGTTGGTCGCTAAGTTCTTCGTACGGTTGTTCCCGGGCGAACGTTAGTATTTCCCACAGCGTGACAGCGAATGACCAAACGTCACTTCTTGGTGTGTACTTGTTCTGTTTGGACGAAAACACGTGTATACACATACGATATTATAATAATTATGTTCAACGAAAATGTCAAATATCAAACCGCTATACGGTTGATTTTATTTTTATTGTGTCTTACCAATAATATGCTCTCCCACGACATCCATCGGATCGGCAGTGAAGGCCTTCCCTCGAAGTCGAAATAGTCGGCAGAATAAACACTTTTACTCAGACTCATGTTGGACACTTTGACCGTGTAATTAGGACCGACTAGACAGTTTCTGTAAATAATTATACACTTACGTCTTGTTATATGGTTTGAAAAAATTAAATGATTGATTAAAAACGAAGATAATGCGTGCGTCTCTCGAATACAGACGGGGAATAGAGACTAAGTGTATAGTATTATCTCGAACATTTATCATTAGCGATGATGAGCACGTTTTGTGCAACCTTTAATTTCTCAACAGCAACGTATTGGCGAACGTGTGATAAAAATAAGTAGTAAAGCAAACCACGAACGATTTTATGGCCCCCGGCTCCCCACAGAACAAAAAAAAAAAAAAAGAAGAAGTTTAGTTTTTAATTTATTATGTCAGCTGTGTTGTTTTTGTCGCCGCGGGCCAGTATTTTCTCAAGACGATGCGTCGAACGAAAAAATCCAAGCTGCTAAAGAAAGTTCAAACCACTGTCAGTAAGTTTTGTTTATTTTTGGAACTCATACGTGTACGATTTGTTTTTTTCTCTTTATTTTTCTTAGAAAATCGTATAACCAAAAACCAAACGGAAAACTCAATCATCTATATTAGAATTCCCGTCGCACGATCAGTGTAGTCAATAATGGGTAAGGCAAAGGTAATATGGTTAATGTTTATTTTCATTTTGTGTTGACTTTATTTTCGAAATCGTGTTGTTTGAACGCAATATCTCGCCATAGGGATTCATTTATGATAAGCGATTACAATAATTGATAGTTGAGCGACAGTAGGTTTTTGATAGACAAAGCGCGTGACTATCGCTGCGGAACACGTCATACGAAATATAACCGATGACTGTAAAAAGGTGTTACGATTTAAACACAAGCTGCGTTAGTTATTCGCTTTAAAGAAATTATGAGCGAGTCCGTAATTTGAACTTATTTTCATTAATGAATATGCGTGTATTTATGATTTAGATGTAGAATAATACGTGAACAACAGTAAATTGTATATGTTGTAATTTTGTCAAATCAAGTTCAATTTAATGTTGTAGCACTAGCTTTACACAAAAATAATATAACACCATGACGGTTAAAGATTACGAAATTTTTCTTTTAAATTGGAATCACCGTATTATATTAACCAAAAACATCATGGGTTTCTTAATGACGTTATATTTCCAATTTTACTTATCTTGTTTTTATAAATATTGTTCTCTACGATTTTTTTGGGTCAAAAAAACAATAATAAGGTTTAAAACTTCTTTCAGTTCTGTACATCGTTCAATAACTTATACAATTTGGAGATAAATAGTAAAAGTGAATAAAATGTCATCGTTACAAAACTGATAAAACCAAACAAAAATTATTGATGTAAGTATTAAAAATAAAAGTTAAGAAAGAAATACATAATGGTCAATCTAAAAATAATAAATTTAAACAATATAAGTATTTGCTATGTCTTGAATTAACCAAAATAAATGATTTATTTTTTTTTTTAAACTTTAATAAAAATAAAATAAAAATTGTTATACTAATTGAAAATATTGTAATACCGATTAGGAAATAATTTATTTAATAAAAAAAACTTTTAGTATTTGAGAAAAAAAAAACACTTTTTCTAAGCGCTATTTTAATTTTTTAATCATGTCAATAAAGCAAATGTGTTGAGATAATAAAATATGTTTTACAAGTACAATATAAAATATTCACTGACACCATGTGCATGCATTTTGTTTGATAAAAATATATTTAAAATCAATTATTTCTATTTTTTCAAATTATAAATTATTTAAAGTACATTTTTGAAAATATCAACATAAATATAATTTTGAATAATTATTGACATTTAGCTATATTTTTTTCTTAATCAACTTATAAGTATTTCAAAGTCAATTTTTTTCGATGTATTAACATCTGAATTCAAGTTTATTTTTGATAATCGGTGTAGTTCATGTTAAATATTGATATGGTCAAGTGGGTCTTTTCTTTCGAATTTCGATGATAATTTTTAATTAATTTTGATCTGGAGAGAGCTCTTTTTACTGCCATAGAAACTGGCAATGGTCAAACTATAATCCATGTATTCCAGAATAGTAAATTAAAGAAACTTGTGGCTAACCGTGTGGATTTTGAATGCAAATTAAGTGAACGAGAGATTTCCACGCAAAAGTCGAGTACCTGAGTTACGATTTGGATGCAACCCGATACGTATCATAGCCCGCCACAGCCAATCGTACTTAGTGAACTACTAAAACATTTAAATATCTTAAGCATCGGATGGTTATAGTTCGAACGTCTCGGGCATTTCTACCGACAGAAAATCGAAACTGCCCTCGTAGCCTATAATGTGCCTGTATACAATAATTATTCCGTTTCCGCTTTTACTCCGTTTTGTTCTAATGTTATTCCATTATCGTTGCGCACAATCGAACTGAACGCGACGCGCGTTTTCCATAATCGTAGTACAACGCACTTATGTCTCTAATACCACAGCATGTTCACGTGCGTATTGTGGGTTTAAACGCAGGCCGCGTCATTTGCATATTACACTTGTTTCGTGCCCGATACCGATTCGCCACGCGGGCGAGAGGATTACTGCCGCGCAGAAATCGTTCTTTTCGTTTTGAACGTTCACAACGTTATTAGCGAGCATTTTAAATTAAACTTTACGCCTGCCGCCGCGGCGTGCCGTCTCCATTTCATTCGTTTGCGAGTGCAGAAGTAACATGTACAATAGATAGTGTTTTAATAACACAAAAGCGAGCCGAAAGTTTCGAGTAAACTGTTATAGCGCGAGTTAGAGGAATAGTTTCGAACTCAACCTTCTTTTATTGTTTTATTCGTGTTTTAACCAACGTCTCTGTAACGTTAAACAAATAAAATAATAATTGTTATGATAAAAAAAAAAAAAAAACAAATAATAGTCCCTCCCCCAACTCTCCCTGAATCACTTTTCAGTCGGTGTACGCGACGAAATGTTTATTTTGAACTACAGTATTATAACGAAAACCGGGACGTTTTGAGCCGTTAAAATATTCGTAACGGTCGATTCAACACGAAGAAGGAATAAACGTAAAATATTCATAAAATGTAAGATCCAATGTTATTATACGTTTTTATTCGAAACGAGTTATTACTATAATAAAGATGTTAATATATTACAGCCTTCAACAAACGCAATTTTGACACTACCGTTGTTGCGTTAGTTAAAAATAAAAATAGATATATTATTAATCCTATTACTATTATTATTTTTTTTACTTTGATGATCAATCATATTATATTTTAACAGTGAAAAATTCAAGACATTATCGTATCGTATAACAACTTATTTATACTGTATGCAATTATTCTAGTCTGTCCGCATAAAAATGTTAACTTAAATGGTTAATGTAATGGAATATTATTCGCTGCTCAAACAATGCTATAAGTTAATTATTTTTGATTATCAGATTTAAGCTCGAGACATTATGATAATTTGATTGTCGTTGTTGGTAAGCAGGAAGTGATCATTCTCAATCTTACCTTCATAATATTATACTATCATTTACATACGACGAGTTTGAGAAAATTAAAAACTATAAGCTAAAATTTCGTTTTTGTCTAATTTTAAGTATAAACGGTTTAGTAAGCCGAAATAATTGATAAAAAGTTCTACAGAATCGCTTTCAAAATTTATATTGAATATTTTATAATTTGTAATTTTTCTTTTTTTTTGTACTTAAGGAAAAAGAAAAAAGAATCAAATAAGTTTAAATAATATTAGATAAATAACATCTCTAAATAAAACTGGTGAACATTATTAATAGATTAGTTAACTGACCAATGAAATGATGCACTGGTGGTAAAACTCCAAAATATTAAATAAATTGTATTAGTGTGAGGGGCATAATTGCTAACATTATGGTATAATGATAATGGTTTTGTAGATAAAATCTATCTGTAAAATAAATTTTTATTTTTTTTGTCAAAATAAAATATTTAATAAGATCTTACAAATAGAAAAATATAATTATTTATCTATGGAGCTTTTTAAGTAACTTAATTTGAATTAAAAATTATTTTTGAAGTATAATTTATTTATCATTTTATTTTCATAAGTTCATTTAAAGTAAATAATAATATGTTTTAGAGCTTATTTACAAAACAAATTGGATTTATATACTCTGAAACAGTATGAACACTAGGACGGTTGATATAAGCCACAATTATCTGTAGGTTAACGTAATTGATTGATAACATTACAATAAAATATTTTTGAGGTATAATTTTGACTTTATTTGAATCGAAAAAGGATAATTAATTAGTATGCTTATCAACAGCCCGCATTCCCGCAACCCCAACGACTAAAGTTTCTTTTATTCCTGTTGGCATAATCCACCACTCAACCATTGTATGCGTATGACACGTCACTACAGATTTAATACAAAAGGATCAAAATATACTAGGAATTTTATAATATACACAGAATTAAAGTTAAAATGATTGCTATTTATAAATTATGTTATTGATTGATTATTTTATGGTTAAAATGTTTCAATAATAGTGCAAAAAATAGAAAAAAAAATATGGAGTAGATAAGAAAATATAAATCAATTTTCGAAAAGATTATGATTATTGTCGAATTATTGGACCTTAAGTTAGGTCAGGATTGTTTTCAAATATGATATATATATATAGTTGTACTGCAATTATCTTTTGCTGAATAGAACAAAATGATATCTAAGTAACTAGTTTTAGAATTGTTGACTAATTCGTTGGAACTTATTTCTATCGGCATATTATATTTGTTATGTAAACTTCAAATTAATAGTATAATTTTGTTTTTTAAGAAAAAAAAAATTTCTGAAGGAAAGATCGTTATTTTTGTAAGAGAAACGGATATGTTGCCATTGCCATCAACTAGGTTCAAAGCCTTATGGTATATTAGTATCATCGAATGATTTAAATTTTTTTTATTTTTACCAACATTTTGTTTTAAAAACAAATAAATGTCGAACTTATAATATTAGTAATTAATGATTATTGTATTAAATTGTAAACATGGTAAAACGATTCTTTTATATCAGTTAAATCACAAAAAATATTATAATATTATTAAAGGTAATCACTTAAATTACAATCCGAGTTTTAATTTAAAATTTATAATATATTTTCGAACATTTTGTAAAATTAATTCGATTTATGGAGAGTCGTTCCTAAAATATAAATAATACACATAGTAGTTTAAATATACATAATATATATTATATAAATATAAACCAGAAATAATTCATTTATTTTTATTTTTATTATTAAATTTATTATGAACATTAATTAAATATTCCATGAATAAACTATAACAATTATTTGCACATTAATTTCTGACAAAATTAATTTATAACAAACGAAAATTATTACTGAGAATTCTTAATAAATACATGGATAAAATGTACTTGAAATATTTAAAAATAAACATATACGAGTAGATTGTTTTAAATTCTCATGATTTCACCGAATCTGTATTTTTCTTATAAAAAGATTTTGTCAAATTCCTTGATGGGTTCCATGAATTTTTGGTTAAAATGTCTGGCTTATAACAGTTTGTTATAAATTATATACCCCATCGTGGATCTTTTATACATAAAACTTTTATAAAATCAGGTACCAAGATAACATTTAGAACCGGAATTATAAGATTTAATAGTTGGATGGAACAATTGTTTGTCAAAATAAAAACCAGACTCATCAGAATAACCAAAGAGACGGTTTGAAAAAAAAAATTAGGTTAGAAAAAAAACTGCAATCAAATTTACTACAACGCCGGTTGTTACGTACGTTTAAAGACTACATGATTTTAATGTAATACTCTAAAATTATATTTAATAATTAAAAAGTTACTTCGGGTGGATTCTAAGTGATTCAAAAATAAATTGGTCATTTTGGTTTTCCTATACTATCATTATAATACTAATGTATAATGGTTGTAGAGTTATAAGTTTTTATATGAAGCGAAACAATTTCAATCTTTAATAAGCATTTCAATTCAAATTAAAAATTTAGTTCAGTAAATTGCATAATCATGGAAACATAAAAAATTTAAAATATTGTTTTTTAAATAACACATTTATTTCGTTCCTTAAACTAATCATTAAATAAATTGAATTTTAAATCTTTAGGTTTTATTTTTATTTTCCGAATCAAACGGGGTATATAAACAAACTAAAAAGAATTTAAAAACTTTTAATCCTTCTGCTATTTTAAAGTTGTGTACAAAATTTCAAAAATTTAATTAATTAAAAATAAATCTGTTTAAGATTGTTTTTACATTGACTAACTTGCTGCAGTTAATTAGTTTTCAAAGAAATGTATTTCGGTTTCTTATCCTGCTTTAAGATAAATACATTATCAATCAACTCGAAGTGTACAAAACTGCACATATTTTTCAATATTTAAAGAAAATACTGGATTTTTATCATTATAACGACTTGGAACATGGCAATCTTTTCATTATAATCGATTCGATAGCAGGAAAAGATAAAACACCATGTCGACATGAATTACACGAATAAATATAAATCTTAGAAATCATATGGCACAATTTTTTCATAATTTATTTTTATTTTATTGTTTTAAAAATACAATTTTAAACAACATGTTTAAAATGATATTGGTCAATAATAATTATATTATATTATATTCTAGACAAAAATTGTCTTTTAAACAATATATTATAGTCTTAATTGATATGGAGGTTTAATTTGAATAGTAAACAAGAAAATATTTTATTCAATAGTTACGGTCATTGTATATAAATATTATTTGAACAATTTTTGATTTATAATCTTACCTCGTCGCTAAGTCTCGGTGAACGAAATTGATAACCTCCAAGTATTTCATACCTGACGCTATTTGAGTTGCCATGTGCATGAGGCAGCCGTAACTATAAAAATTCATAAAATATTTTGTTAATCTAATTATTGTTTTATCATAATAATACAAAACATTCGCTATAAAAACCTCAAAGTTTTCGCATAGGGTGGAATCGGCGTTGCAGTCAGGGCGATGTGCTCCTGAAGAAATTGATTGAGGTCACCATGCTGCATGAATTCGGTTATTAGGCAGAACGGTTCTTCCGAGAGACAACATCCTAGGACTTTTGTAATGTTTGGATCTCTGATTTTCCATAGAGATTCTACTTCGTCGTAAAAATCATGTCTAAATAATGAAAATGGTGTCAAATCATATATGACGATTGTTAAAAACCAACTATTTATAACACGGAATCAATTCAACATAATCGCAAACAAGGATAAAAAAAAAATCATATTAGAGAATGAATGAATAAAAACAGAAAGTATAAAAATGCAATTACGTGTATTTTGCGAACAGTAAAAAAAATTTAACGTACAGCAAAGGGAGGATAGGGAATAAACACAAATGTTTATCGTTATTAAAGCCATTTTTAACACATTTGTGAGATGTCCCATGGTGTTCCTTTTGGTGACCGTATAATAGCGAGTTTACAAGGCGTAATGGGTTCATGAACTTATACGCACTTACACACACACACACACACTCACAAACACATGTATATGCACACACACACACACACACACACACACACAAGAACCCACTGGGGTGGATTATAAATCGCGAGCGCCCTGCCGGGAGAAAGATTTGGTCAATTAGCCGACCGTGTAAAATCGTTTTTACTTGGTAACTTCGGACACGCCTTTCCTCAACGACTTTACTGTGACCATTTTGCACGTCTTAGCAGATGGCGTTGAAGGTTGCAGAATTTCGTCGGGTAACGTTTTCATCTCACACAAATGGACCTGCACGAATACGACAAATAGTATTTTTTTTATCGCACACACGGATAACAATAGGCAGTGATTTTTATGCTACAAACGTCGATGATTGTAGCTCCTCGAAGTTGGAGTTTTTGACACTTACCTCGCCATAGTGCGTCTTGGTTAGTGTTTGGACAATCTCTAGGTAATCCCTAGGGATCTCCGGCGGTAACTGACACAGGGTGTCATCGGACCGAGTCAGCGGGCACGTGGAAGCGTTGCTGGCACCTCCACCTCGGCTGCTGCTCGATCTGGAAGACGTGGGTGGTGGTGATCGAGGCGGCGGCGGGGCATTTATCTGCGGAAAACATGACAAAAGAATACCATTGCGTTACTAAGGGAAAAAAGCCGGAAAACTTTTCAATTTTATTATTATTATTATACAATAAAATATCGCCGGAACGTTTATTTTCACGGTAAACTGCTATTTTTATCCTCGGTGTTTTGTTTGTTCTGTTAAGATATGTATTTTTATATTATTTCACTTAGCAAAGAAGGGACGGAAGACCCTTTGAGTTTGTAAATATTGTAATTTGTAATACAGAACAAAAATCTCGTTCCATTATTAATTTTTACTTTTTTTTTTTTTTTTTTTTTTTTTTCATAAACGCATACCGTTCACCCACTCGAGTAAACAAATACGCAACATTTTGAAAACCACTCGCATAGCTTGTATACGTGTCCAAATGTGTAAGTGTTCATTCTGTAATATAACAAGAATCTGATTTAAGCTAAACGTGACCGAGATCAATTCGTTCGTGACGTCTTTTATTTTTAATCAGTTCACTCTACAAATGAATTATTCCATAAATAATAAACAATTCATAAGTTATTATTGAAAATTAATAATTCAACTACGTCTTCGAATTTATAGTTTCTTAACCCTTAGTGTCTTGTTCAAATTCAATTAAAATAGAACACGTACCATATCACAGATTTAATAAGTTATTTTAATTTTATTTTGAAAACGAAACTATGCAGATTTTATAAAATGACTAAAATATAATAATAGCTATTTAAATGTATAAGTCAATAGGTCTATGGAATACTTTTGTTGTACTTGAACGGAAATTAATTTGTTTTATTTATTCTGTGGCAAGATAGAAGTGTGTTATTATACTTGAATGGTATAACTATTTCGATATTTGATCTGATTTTTTGATTTAGTTATTCAAAATTGCCAAAATAGTTTTGAAATTGGTATGTTTTTATCTATCATTTTTTTATATCATTTCATATTAAAACATAATCTGCGAAATTAAATTGCAGTTTATGATGTCAATATTTTTTTATATAGTTTTAAATGAAATAATTACTACAAAACAAATAGTTTTTCGTGAACATTGCACAAAATAAAAATAAATACCTAAATTCCATTTAATAACTTTTTTTGCTTTCATTTAACTTGAAATTCGTTTATGACAGTATAACAAAATATAATAAATTGTGTTAGTAATCATTAGGGCTCGGAAGTTGTAAGAGTTAAAAAAGGCAAAATATGCATGCAAATGTGCACGAAATTTTTTTTAAATATTCATTAAAAATATTAAATGTAAAAAAAAAAAATAGTAAATATTCAAAAAAATGATACTAAATTAAAAAAAAATAAAAAAAAAAAAAAAATTGTATAACTGGTTGGAATTTTGAAATTTTATTGAATTATAAATATTTTTTCGGAATTTTTTAAAGAAAAAAAAATACATGTTTTATAAAACCTATTAAGTTATTGCATTGAACCACCAATACTTTCTTAAGATTTGAAATTTTAAAAACTTACGATTAATTAATAGTAGATTTTTATTTCGAAAGAAACTTCTTTCAATTTTAAGTTAGAGATTTAACCTTATATAGGTTAAGAAAGAAAAAAAATCAATTTCTTTACAAATTGTATGATATGATGATATTGTATAATATGCGTAATATGCATACGGAAATAAACAAAATATGCACTTTTTCCCCTTAAATTTAACCAAATATGCAAAACATGCATTTTTAATTTTTAATTTTTAAATTCAACCTTGTATAGCTCGGATTTCTACCTTGGTCTGCCATAAATTGAAAGTATACAGAACAATATGCAACTCCTACAATTTCCGAGCACTTGTAATCATTGTATCTTCTCAACCAATGAAAAAGTTAGTACACTCAGGGTGAGGTTTAAAGTTCTCCTATGTATCATGTAACGTGATATAAATTATTTCTCAATGGTGATTTTTGTAATTGTCATCAGTTTAAGACCGAATACTTTTTGATAAACAGAAAAATATGACCATAATTAGATAATTTAAATTGTGAACGAATATTGTGTTGTTGAATAAACGTATTATTATACTACTTGTATAAAAAACATTTTTATGTTGCAACTGATAAAATAAATTATATTTGAGTTATTTTACTTGGACTTTTTGATGAAGCAGCACAAGTTGCGATTTCATATTAAAATGTTTTGTCTAGTCAAACGTTTTAAGTTTTGAACTGTAACGGAGTACAACAGTTAATTATGATTCACACTAGTCAGACATGTACCGACAGACACCGTACCGTACCGTTCCGATACAGACATGGTCAATTCATATTATTCAGACACGTACCGACGGACACCGTACTGTACCGTTAAAATATACTATACTTATTATTGTTCCCATACCTACATTTTTGCTACAACATCGTAAAATGACCGGATCAGACACGTGCCGTACCGACAAAACATTCTCGCGCGGAATGTCGGACGGACTCTGTCGGTTCGCTACGTGTATGAACGGAACGGAAATGTTAAAAATGTGAATTACTGTATTTAAACAAATATCAAAATATTTTCCGGAACGGTACGGTACGGTGTCTGTCGGTACGTGTCTGACTACTATCATACTTTACTGTTACTAAGCTTAGTTCATTCCGTGATTCAATTAATCACGGTGTGTAAGTTATCAACCACGGCAGGTACGTTTCGGAGTTAATTATATTATTTTATTTCCCTCATCCAAATTACCACGTGTATTCATGTTATTTTAAACCATTTCTACTAATTTATTTTATTTCTATTTTTCTATATTAATTTTTTGTTTTATCCGTCCATATAGAACGGCTCTTTCGGTTCACATTAATTATCTTGCCATCTTCTACGTTTACATTTTCCGAAAATTTCTATAGTCTCTTTCATCGTATGTAACCGCAGTGTAGTTCTTTATTCGAATTTTTAATCCGTTTAATTCTTTATTATAATTCACAGATGGTATTATTTGAGATCATTTTTCAACTGTGCATATTGGTCCAACTTATAACTAAGAACAAGAAGTATAAAATATTATATTTATGGCTCTTGGAATTTTGACTTCTCGAATAACTGCAACTAGTATACTATATTGTAATTTACTTTCTTTTTTTAATTTAACGGAGAAGCCCATTTTCATTTTTCCTTATTGTTGTGGTATTCAATTACTCCGGTTATTATTATTTTGTGTAGTAAATAATTATTTTTTAATAATTTCCGGGAATGTAAGCATATGACGTATAGTGTTATTTATGTACACTCGCATAAAAACTTTTTCAACATGTCATTAAATAGAATCAAAGAATATCAAGTATATTTTCTGAAAATATGATGTAAGATTATTATTCCATCTAATGCAATGGCACTATTATAATATAATGTCGATGCATTTCATTTATCACAGTGAAATACAGTTTTAAAAAAATTTCATTTATAAAGCAATGCGTTACGATCAATACTAGAAAATTATCAAGAGGCAAAATATTTTTATTCGTTATACAAGCTTTATGTACTATAGATATTATTTTGTTTTAATCTTTTCAAAATAAAAAAATGACAACTTAATGATAACTATCATTGGGAAATCGAGTAAAGTATAATGGATAAATATTACAAGAATGCTAATAATATTTTGGCTGTATTTATTGAAAATACTTTAAATATCCTAAGTATACTATTAAAATGTCCCCGCGATTTATGAAAACTATTAAAATTATTTATTATTATTCATATATTTATGAAAATTATTAAACTGAAGCACCTACTTAAGTTTTTTTATTAAAATAATACTGCGTTTGAAACGATAAATATAAAAAAAAAAGCTAAAACATTATATTTTTAACCATAAGAATACAAATATAATTTAAAAAACTACGAGCATAACAAACTAAATGCTTTGGAATTCAAATGCTTTTATTTCACATTTTATTTTTAAAGACGATCGGTCTTCCAAAAGTAAAATATAATTATTGAATAAAACACAAATGATACACAAAACGGCTTAAATTTATTAATTTAAAAATTAAATCGAATTTGGGTTACATATAACTACATTATGTTTTATCATAACGTAAAAATAATAATTTTTGGGTATATGAGCTATTGTCATTTTTTAGGATTAATTTACAAAAATTAAAAATTATATTACGATTTTTTTTTGGTTTTGAAGATGCCCGTAAGGGTGGATCAATAACTATTTTTTTTTTTGGGTTGAAGGCTTCTGAAATAACTGAGAATAAAAAAAAACTCATCTATTTAGTTGTAAAACGTGAGCCTATATTATAAAAAAATTAATAAATATAATCCTAGAGTCATCACCGTCATTAAATGTATATTTTAATATACAAATAAATTAGTAAACCATATTTTTCTATTAATCAATAGTAAAATTATTTCAATATAACATAATTCATTGTTGATATTATTTTATATTTTTTTCAAAATTGATTAAATTAGAGCATAAAGAATAATTTAAGTAGCTTCACTATCTTCGTGTCAATGAGATAATTTACGAGTTTTCGTCAAAACGGCATTGCTTGGAAAAATAACGAACGTTTGAGCATTTGGCGTAAAAATAAGGTTATAAAAAAAGAAGTATAAAAATGATCGTATATTTTTTGAAAATATTGTCTCGACGATGGTTCTTATCATTATATTTTTCTGCGGAACGCTCGTCAAAGACTCGCAATAAAATATATCCGAAAAGCTGTCTTATGATATCCGTTTGCGTCTGTAATAATTACATAAAAAGAGAGAGAAATAGCATTGGATATTTAATTTTTTTTTTTTTTTTAATTATTTTTATTATCGTAGATCGCATTTAAAAATAAAAAAAAAAAAAAAAATTATTTTTATTATTATTCGCCATCGGTCATTCAAAACAGATTACGAAAACTAAGCTTAGATCGGTATAATATATGTCTGTCTGAATATAACATTACATGAGTAGAGGATAAAGGGTACAAAATATTATTTATAAAACAATTTCCGCTCAAATCAAAACGGGAGCATGATTGAAATCGCGTCCAGTTTCGGTCATCTGAATAATAAACGATAAGCGACGGCCTATAATCGTTTCGCGTTGTTTTCCGTGTCTACTGCTCGTACAGAGAGCAGAAACGTATATTTAAAATCCACGGTGCAAATAAACTGTGCCAAATAAATATATTGATTACTGTAATTGTAAATATTGCGATTTTTCTCCTAGAGGGTGTATACCGCAGTGTACGTTAGTTCATATGGTATACACGCGCTGAAGCAAATTTTAAAACTAATATACCTAATGGAAAATACGAACCACCAGCCATGTTTGAATAATATTATAAATCTACGATTCCATCAATAGGTAGTAGGTACAGACGGAAATATTGCGTTGTATTACTGCCTTGCCTCTAGTGAAAGCACGGTAACGACCAAAATATCGAACACAATTTAATCCAGCGTCTAATTGTTTGTTGCACTTAGATAATTGATAGTAAAACAGCAAATAAAATAGCTCAAAGTTCAACTTAAAAATGTTGTAATAAATAAATGTTTAAATAAATGTTGTATTATGTAATCATAATATTTTATAATTTTCTTGAAGACATTGCAGTAAGCGGCAATACTTATAGTTAAAAATGTTATGCGGTATACGGTGTCAGAGCTGTACTAAGAATTTTTAATTAAAGATGGTAATGATAATATAACAGGTTGCGTTTAAACTAAAAAGCAACAAATTCTCGATTATGTAAAAATTGTTAAAACAATTAATTATTAATCACTAATTTTTAAAATAATATTTTTATTTATTTTTTTTATGTTGGTATTATTTTATTATCAGTTTAACTGTGAAGTAAAAACAAGATATTTAAATATCTTCTATAAAATATAAAAAAAAACAAAGGTATGTTTTCCAATTGATTTTTGCAGTTACCGTTCTTAATATTGACAATTAGAGCAGTGATGAAACAGTACAATATATTATGGTGTTAAAATTATGCATATTATTTTTTAAATAATAAATTGTTTTTATGGCTAAGAAAAATACTATAGACATTTATGGCTCCATCCCCGAAATCTGGATCTTTATGATTTTTATAAAATCTTTCTTAACTGAATATTTTGAAGAATATAAAATCAAAAATACATGTTATTACGTATAAAAAATAAAAATAAAACTAAAAACTAAAATAAAGACTACGATTGAAAATAATAAAATGTAATTTTTACAGCCCTTTATCATTTCACGGCGTAAATCATGGAGTTTGACGTTAAAAAATCATCCTGCGCAAATAGTTTACTGCATGATAAATAATTGTCTGGAACTCGACAAGGCGATGGATAGACGGATCCGAGATCGGTGTTCACTCATCGATCTCCATATCTTCGGTGAAAAGGGCGGATGATTACAGTATGCTCGATGAGGGTAAGCGCTTTTTAGGGTGTCAAATATACCACGATAACCCGGAAGCGGTGGATATGTATGTGTTAATCGTTTCAATTCGATTATTTGAATTATCCTATACAACATTGACAACGCGTCGTGGTGCGAATTGGTTATATTAGATTACATGGAGCCATTAAATCCTCGCGCTCCCTTCGATCCTGTCCCATAGCGATATTCCGATCCATATGTTAAACGCGTACACACATACACATACACACATTTACACATTAGTGTGTGCCAAATAATTACAATGTGTCACATGGATAAAGCGTTCGGACTGGAGCTATATACGAGGGAAATACTATATAAATTTATACAACTCACGACCCGAAAAACGACCGATCCTTCGTCTTATACAACGTGCATGTCTATAAATAAATATATATTTATAGGTTAGGATATATATATATACATAGCACGTGCGTACACCACACACCACCGTACCGCCGACAGTTAATAGGAAAATATCGTCCTGCAGACAATGGCCGGTTTAGTCGGAATAACGATTGATATCCGTCGAAATTGCGTTTACACACATCGTCGTCGGACATACTGTACGGTACGGTACGGTTTCGGTCGATATACGGATCCGGTACAATCGCGAATCGACCTTCATAAAGTGTAATCCTTTTGTTCCGCTTTAGAGAATCCGATGTCATCCATCTTCCTGTATACTTACGCATAGGACTCTAAATTCGACCGGGAGTATAGCAATCGCTATATTTGTGTAAAATAACATATTCAAATGTAGTGTTTAAATATCTCATTGGATACAGATATTCGTATGACATTTTCTGTATGAATATCTATAATTATACTTGTGATTTTAAGCGACTCTAATGATTTATTGTTTGTTGTACGGGTAGATAAACGTGAACACATTTTTAATCTATTTTTTAACGCGGCTATTTTTCTACATCTACAGTTTTAATCTAAAATAAGTTTAATAGTACCATTCGTGATCGGCGTAAAATTAAATAAAGTAAGTGTTTTCAATTATAAATTCTAAAATGTTAAGTATAACATTTTCAGTGATAGTATTTCGATTTGAAATAGGTAGTCTTAATATAGTTGTTTGGTTTTTTTACGTGTTATTTACATTACTTTGTAAAATAAACATTATTTATGTAATATTTGTATTTATAAAAAATTTTCAAGCTAATATCAAATATATTTATAATCTCCGGCGTGGTACGTTTGAATAAACATTTGTCGTTGAGACTGATTTTAATAATTAATTACTGTGTATATTATATTTCTTAACAAGATTTTTATAATATAATTCTAATAAGGAATCAAATTTTATTTATTTTAAATTTTAAATAAAAACGAGTTTCTAAAAACTATAAATACCAGTAAAATATAAAATATATTTGTTTTAAACAAGAGTCTTATTATATGAAGTCCCACGGCACATGATTCTATAATGTTATGTTTTGCTTTAAACCCGGCCTTAGGGACGCATGTTATTTGTCAACGAGTTTTATACAGCACGTCACTATTTATTACTTCATATTTTAATATACGAACATCATTCGAGTCCACCCCATATGGAATATTTTATAGAATATTTTTGGTTGATACATTTTAGTGACCCATTTATTTAATTCGAGTACATCTATAAATGCTTGAGTTGATCTTGTCCAAATTTGTAAAACAAATAAATAACAGCACTAGTAACGAATCTATCATTTGCTTTATCAAAGAAAAAACTTGCTCGATAGTTACTATCTGATCTTTTCGGCCGAATTTACATATTTATGATATACTTGTTAAGTTTAATTCAAAATTATTATACTTCAATAAATTATCATAGACAGTAAAACTTATTTAGTATATATGGTATAATAAGCGACAAAATTTATATGTTATTATTGATGTGGTGTATAATGGTTGTATATTATATAGTATTTTCTGAATTAGTCTTTTGACTTTATATTGTATATACCTATATAAAAATAAAATAAGACACTTGTATTCAAATGTTGTTATTTATTTTTTAATAGATTGTCGTGTTATTTTTTTATTTTTTTTTAACAGAGAATTCGAAAAAATACAAAATATACATTAAAAAATAACTTTCAAGCCAACACGTTTCTTGCTTTATCTAACATCATTCGTCTAATCACTGCTCTGCATTTGTTTAAATTTATTTCAATCACAATGATTTTCAAAAAATGTTCTTGGTGAAACTTAACATGAATTACAATTTATGTTGAATTTCAGCATGCCTCGTGCCATATTTCGATGAACATTTGTTTCAAAGCTTACGAAAAAGTTGACTCTGCAACTACAACTCTGCACTACAACTGTTAATTGCTATACCCACGAAGAAATAGTAAATCGAGTGCGTGATTAGGTACATAGAAGGTGTTAGATATATTATTGTATACTAAACGTTATAATAGAAAATATTTGGTTCGAATTACCTAGATGTACACGGTAATGGATGTTTTTTACATCTTGCCTATTTTAAAATTATAATTACAATCCCTCATATTTCTTAAGGATAACCAAAATATATGATTGAAGACGCACACGGCCGTGTACCATGCAATGTCTATAAAAATAATATAGTTGGAATTTCCACTTTAATGTTGTTATTCGTTGTACTCAAAGATATTCAAATTTATGTATACATTCGACCTCGTAGCAAAAAAGGCCAGAAAAATAAACCATCGTGTAAAATGTAAATCTATCGTCTACCTAACACAAGAAATGATAAAATATCAAATCAAAACATGGTATCCTAACAAGTTTTCACAGATATATCGTTCATATTTTTACACGTGCGTAAACGAATTGAACTGAAATCTATACAACTATTCGGTGACCATAAAACATGGTTGGAAATTACAAACAATACGATTATTCAAAAGTTTTTTGGGTACAGTCAACATCCTCGTGATTGTTCCTCGGGTGACGATAATGTACTGCTCAACTAAAGTTCGCGTTGAAATTGAACATTTATAATTTATTTAGCCAGGACACAGTTAATTAACAGCGGAATAGATATTCAATATTCAGAATTGTCGTAGATCCTAAATTTGTAATTGACATTGCATACGTTAAAACGGAATGACAAAAGTCTTTAATTAAATTTAATTGTACGGTTTCTGCATATACAGGTGGTCATTGGCGAAAGCCGTCCGCGACAAACATTTCATTCAGCCATTAAGTTTCCCAACTCACTGAATTAACTATATTTATAATACCTGGCAGATATCTGATGCGGCGTAATACTTCTCCAGCGTCTGGTGATGTGATAAAGTGTCGTCGTGTATGGACGGCTGACTTTTTAACGTTTTGGACGACGACCGGTGAATGTGCGGTATTGCGTATTCCTCTTGAGTGACGATATCTCGTACATCTGAAATACGTCTTACGGCTTAAATGACCAGTAGAATAACGACATTATTACATTTGTTTTTGATTTTTACTACTTTATCGAAAACCTCAAGTGCCGGGGAAAAAAATAATTTACATTGTTTTTAGAAAAAATGTCTTAATTAAACGATCAACAACCGAATGTGTTTTCAATTCGTGATATGAAATTTCTGTCCCTTATGCCGTTACTAAATAATGTCGAATTCAAATGATTTCTAAAAGAATTTCATACAACATTTATTTTTGTTTCAATTTATGTTTATAAACGTGGATAAGTTTGTCTAATATTCAAAGACTCAAAAACTACTGATTTTCACGCATTATCCGTGTTGAAGATTTAAAGCCATTGAAATCCTTCAGCAGCTTCTTTAACACCCCCAAAAATTAAGTATAAAATAATTGTTGTTACATTTGTAACATGGATAAAAATATGTAAAAAAAAAATTTTATTAATGATAATTGCATTTATTTTGTTGTCACATGTCATATTCCGTTAGATTGTATTAAAATAATATAATGCAATCCAGAAATAGCAATATCAGTATGGTATATAAGCACACTTTGAAAACAATGAATTGAAAATGATAATAATTACAGGACGGAATAGTGACGGATTGCGAAAATAATTGTAAATATTACTCTCGATATGGGTATGACAGTTAATTAATTAATTTCATAAACGAATACTGCTGTTATTGCAACTAAATTTCTTCGAAGCGTTATTTAATTTTTTGTAATAAATGTTAAATTAAAATATAATAAATATACTTTGTATTTACTTAACCGTTCTTATACCAAGCCATCGTAAATAAAGACCCAGTGTTGTTTGCATTGGTAGTCTTTGATGAAATGACCAGGTTTAGGTAAAATACTTTTTATTAGTACTTTTAAAATAAACTCAAATACTTATAAATTTAGTATTCAGAATACGTACTCCAAGTCTCAAATGCTTACAAAAACGGTATTCATTAAGTATTTTAAATACTACGAAATTAGTATTCCGGGTATTTTAAATATTCATTACTTAATCGAACATAAATAGTAATCAATAGGACGTACACGTAGTTTGTATAGGTCAACTGAATCGATATTATTCGTCATTAAATTTAGTTACATTATTATAATTCGTTTTTTGGAATTCAAACGATAGATATTCGTCGATGAGATTAAATGAAGGCTGAGCAAATTAATCAATTTGATTCGGTACCAACGTTAATTTTATATAGATAAAAAAAATAAAAAAATAGGCAAATAAAAATTAGTTAAATTTTCTTTTAAAATAAGACAATAAGACAATTAAAAAATATAAATTAAAAAATATTATATAAAAATAATGGTTAAATTATTATATTTTGGTTATTTGAGCAACTCAAATGGTGTAACAGTTTAATTTAATCTTGATATACATTAAGATGTATTTTATATGTATAGATGAATGATAATTAGCGATAACATAGTGTAAAAAATATGTTATTTATTTGGAATTAAAAAAAATTAGTCTAATGTTAATTAGTCTAAAATATGATTGATAATCTTCATGGTTAATATGCTAAGATAATTCGTTTCTGTATACTATTATGTTATGGTTACCTCATGGCCCGCGAAAATAATGAAAAAGAAACTGTATTTTAAAAATATTATTTAATGTTCTAACAGAACTAAATTATGTTTTTTGTATCTTCTAATTGTGATATAATATTTCAAAATTAACTTCTAAAAAAGTAAACAAAACGCCTAATGTTTTTAACTTTTATTTATTATTATTTGTTTTATTTGTTTTATTTTTTGATTTAATTGTTATTTAATTTTAATTGAGTATAAAAGATACATTTTATATCAAGAATGGTTTAAATTATGGACTTTTTTTCTGATACAAATTTTATTATTACCATTATTATTTTTATTGAAATTATAATATTAAATAATTACAATTCAATCATTATTATTATAAAACTATTATTATTAAGTATTTAATTACATGTTTATACTACATAAGAGCAACTAATTGTAATTGATATTTCGGATGCAAAATGTATAATTTTTAACAGCTGTTGATGTTGTGACTGATCTATCGGTGTAGAAACGACAAATAACAAATTATTTATAAGATAAAGATTTATTATACTTGGTTAAAATCTAATACAAAATTATTTATAATTTTTTGAAATAACATACAATTAATAAGTTAAGGTTCATTCAAAATTAATTATGTATCTAATTTATTAACAACAATAGTTAAGTTTGATTTTAGTTGCAACTTATTCGTGCTTAATCTTAGAATTAATTATTTAAAATATAATAATATACCATAATTTTAAGAATTATTCTAGAGGAAAGTACTAAGAATCTTAATGGAAAGTATTTTGAAGACTGCCCATGTTTGAAAATAAATATGACATAACAGAAATATTATACTGACGCACAAACATATTACTCTATTATATACGAGTATAAGTGAACAATTATAAACTTATAAACGATAAATTTGAAAATGTTATTAGAATCTTAAATGTATGTTTTCGATGGACGGGGAATGAGAAAATTCACAGAAGCTTCTAGATGTTTGATGCACAGTATTAATTTTTTTACTTCAGCTGAAAAATGTGTGAATAACAACTTTAATGAAATTTCTTTCGCTTCATATTTTGTCGCACGCCTGCCATCTACCTAATTGCGACACATTTCAACGTGGACTATATAAACAGAGACAGCAGGGGGGAAAAAAATAAAAAAATAAATAATAATAAAATTACATCGTTTTTACTGATATTGGAATGGTACTGGTGCAATATCAATAGCATCAAAATCGTACTGGTGTCACGCGTGTTGTCATTTAGTGAAAGAAAATAGTCACTTTGATAATATTCCTATTTAAATATTTTTTTAATGTAAAAAAAAAAATAGATAATGTTTTCTTTATCCATTTTTGTATTTTTGAAAATATTTTTATTCAGTTTGTGCTAATTTCATAATAAGAAAATGAAAATTTACCGGAAAAAAATTTGAATATTATATAATAACTATTACACTTTTTTTATTTTTAAAAAAAAACTGTTATTTTTGATTAATAACGGTTAGTAACGGAAAATAATCTATAAAATAAAAATGCACTACTGTACATGTTGAAACTAAAATTCATTGCATAAGAATAGTGAATCCAATATCAAACGTCTGTCTATTCCCAGATATTTAAAATACGGATGTGTTGATAATCGCAAAAATATTTGGTTTCTAACAGTGGCTCTCAAACTATTTTTTCAAGTATCACTCATGCACATTATAGTCCGACCATTAAAAGCCTATCGCGTACCACCGTTTGAGAACCGTTAATTCAAAAGATGCGAGTACAATAAAGTAATTTTTTTCAAATAATTTTTTTTTTTTTTGACAATTCAAAATCGAATAACAATATAATTTCAGATAATAAATGTGTGACTAAAAAATAAGTATATCCCCTCTACACTAACTGAATATTAATCACGAATAGACATTTCACTGGTAGTGAATAACTTTACAGTACGTACTATGATAATAATAATAATATACATTTGTGTGGATCGTATTGAAACCGAAATACAGAGAAAAAAATCCGATAACGGAAACGCTGATTTGGTGCGCATGTAGGCGTATTTGCCAATTTTTTTGGAAACGGTCCAAAATGGTTTTGCACGTTTTTATTTCGCTCTTGGGTAACATTACAATACATATAATATACGTATGCATTTTCAAATATCTATATGTAATAACTAGCACTCGTTGGGCATGAGCATTTTCTCGCTGTGCCGAAAAAGTTGATATTCGAAGAATGTAAACACTCGACAATTTAATTTTGCCGAAATGGTAGAATACGGTATTTTTATTGTTTTTTTTTTTGTTTTGTAATTAAAAATGAAATAAACAAAAAAAAAAAGTTACAAGATCTAGTGCACTGCAGTAGCTATTGTGGATAAATTATATTACGTGGGAACGTGTGCACAAAATATTTAACCTGCGATTTATGTGAGTACATATTGTAGTATTCGATGTTCAGTGTAGTAATTATTTCAAAAGCCATTTTTACTGGCACTTTCATAGATTAATAAAACAAAGCCAAAGCTTTTGTTTGCGCATTATTGGTACCGACCACTATTTGATTTGACAGCTTGTTATATATTCTTTTCTAGGGATGTATCAAAGAAATAATAGTTCTCTCGTTTTCATACTTTGAAATTCGAAAATTACTATTCACATATGTTGGTTAGGTTAGGTTAGGTTAGCTTGTGCACATACACGTTTTTGCTAGTCACGGATCTATTTCCAGAGAGGATTGCCAGAGCACCTTAATTGAATTTGACATATGCACGGGGCCGTTCGCTTTCGTGCCGAAATTTTTGAATTTTATGGTTCCTTAGTGAACCAGATATGGAATTGAACAATATTACACGTACCTCTGTATAAAATACAACGGGAAATGGAACCGCAAAAGAAACAACCCCACAAGGATTCCGTAAGTCTAATTTTTTGCTTTTCACATCGATCATTATGTACCTAAGCGTCCCGGGACCGTGGTGGGGACCACTGGAATGTTCGTTTCGTGTACATATTGATACGAAATCAACGTTTCACCGATTTCTGGATGGAAAAAAAAATCGTTTGTATACACTGGTCCAGGTTGTTGATCGATTTAATTTTTTTTTTGTTTTCAATTTTTAATTTAAGCTTTTTATCGTCGATACGAATAGTAGGTCAATCTAGTCAAGCGGACAATCGTACAAACGTCGCAACAGGTGCAGTGGTACGCGATAGATCACGGATCGGGCGGACGCGCGCAGAGCCGCAGAGAGAAACGTGCGGTCCCCGGGTCCCCTGTAGTTCAACCCGTTCGCCTCCGACGACGCGCGCACTTACCCGTGTAATCGGGGCTCAGGAGCACTGAAGGTCTGCGGGCCACTCCGTACGGTCTATGGTAATTGCTGTTGCTCTTGTCCGAATCGTCGTCCAAGTCCACTTGACCGTACACGTGCCCGTTGGCGTTCACCCGCACCGGCAGCTCCTGCGAACATACAAACGAAAACACGTGTGAGATTAACAACGATCCGCTCGTTCCGCAGCGCGTTGTACGCTTCAAGGTACGCGGTGAATATTGTGCAGCGGAACCGCGGTATCTCGAAGTCCCGAGGGACCGAGGAAATAAAGGAATTTGAAAAAAAAGAAGATGTTCCACGTACAGAAATGTCCGGTTATAGGAGTTCGAGATAACGAGGTCCTTCTGTGTACGCTAGTGTTGCGGTCGGCGGTCAACGTTGGTTTCAATACCGCCGTCGTACGCTTCTGGGTTGAACAATCTTCTCTTTCACACCGTTTACACGATTACAATCGAACACCGACGTCGCCGCTAACAAAGTGCCGTCGGTTTTTAATTTATGATATAAAGTTCTGTGAAATATTGCACACAACGTTCGGTCCGTCTTCGACGATGCACCCGAAACAGCGTACCTACACGAGGAAGTGGTTACCGCGATGGTTTAAGACACGACCAACGGTTTACGAGAATAGAAATTAAATTAAAATACGTTCGAATCGTCATTGAAAATGTAATGTACTGGCAGATATTCCAAACCGACATGTTAGCGTCGATATAAAAGAGTTGCCGTTTTATTGTTACATTTAATAACGTTTGCAGCATATTTTCATGGATCTCGCTACCCCATTAAAAATGTCGGCTTTGCGGTCGACGTTTTCACCCTATATGGTCTCATTTGTATTTCATTTTTATAATACGCGTATATATGTGTATCACGAACACTATTGAAAAGGTATACGCTCCCACGTGTATCCATTATGCATCGAATACACATTTTAAAATGGTTTTTGTTGTGAGCCGCACAAACGAAGTGTCGATTAATACTACGGGTTTGGATTTAATTTCGTCCAATTAAAATGGGGCACTACCGGATAGCGGTGGTGAGTTTAAAACTCGTTCGTATAAATTAATTTTATCGAATCGGCACGAAAAGTGATTACTTAATTTTAAATTAATCCTCGGGCGAATACTGTTTGCGTGCATTATTTCGTTCGTAAAAATCTATTCGCTAGTATACGCACATATTTGTAGGTAATAGTATACGCAGTACACCTTCGTAGCAGCGAAACCACAAGGATGTTGTCGAAAAAATATGAAAATTAATAGCACGTATATTGTACATAAATATATTTTATTATATTCATATTAAACTAATGCGTGGCACTTGCTTTCAGTATTTTATTTCAAACGTACGACATATTTTTTCCCTTGATAGAACCTTCTTCCTATAATACACAAATATGTACACAATCAACTTAAAGTGTACTTTTGAATGTCAAACATTCCGTATTAAAATGTTTTTATCTCATAACGTCGAGTTTTTATTTATTGCAAGATTCAGAAAAATATATGCATCACATAACGGTTACTATTCACTATGTTTTACACGAATAATATTATACCTGTTTTTAATTAATCGTCAGTTTGGTTTTGTATGATGACTATGACAGTGACGTGCGACTACAGTACAACTGAATCCTAGTATTCGTAAATGCCAGACATTTTGTTAGAAACTTTTTCACGATTTAAAAGTAATGTTTTTATAAATATAATTGAGCTTTTCTATTGATATTTCTGCTGTTACATTATGATATTTCGTTCTGAATGTTTAATTTTATCATACGTATATTATTTGTCATACATTTATACAAAAAAAAAAAAGAAAAATACGTAAATATTTGTTTTCAACCACTGCAAGAAATTCAATTCTAATCTTATTTTATTACGGTTTTTGTGTTTCACCCGGAACGAATATTATTAAAACGACGTGTTTGACAGATATCCGTTTACGACGCTACATAGAAAAACATAGTGAAAAGTCAACATTGTTATTTTAAATTCTCGAGTATTTTCTACGTTGATCCGACTTTGGTTTTCAACTCGGGACCTCGAATCAGACCGTACACGCAGCGGTCATCCATAAGCCTTTGCTGCCAACTCTCTTAACTTTCCGAAACAAATCCTCCTCTTGTCTACTACAACTGTAACCACTATCGTCATATATCATACTGATGTTTACGACGATGTTGGTTTACCGAGTTCAAATCTTTGCGCTCTGTCTACACCATAGTTGCCGATATTTTAATGTCGTGTTCAGCGTCTAAATTGTTCATTAAAGTACCACGTGGGACACTCGTTCATGTACACAACCAAAATATAACATCTGTATTACATGTTATTATAACAATAATCGTTATAATTACTATTGTTATTAAATACGGTGTGCGCGGTGCGAGTTTAATTATTTTTAATTTTCGCTCGGAATGCGTTTCACTCCCCGATTGTCGTATATTAAATTACGATACCCACCATATTTCGTCTGTGTATTATTATATTTTAACGTATACAACTTTGGACGTAATATCGCAATATAATTATGTAACTTTAAATTAATCCTGTTGTTTCGTTGGCTAACCATAAGGTTCATAGGCGTGTTAACGGGAGGGGAATGGACTATGCCTCCAACGAAATCATGCCCAGATAAAAAAAAAGTCGTGCGGTCTGTACTCAGTTTTAAATATATTTTTATTGTTTTGACATGCCAATGGTTATACTTTATGGTCTTAATTAAAAAATATTCCTATCATTGCGAGTTTTTTAACATAAAAAATAAATATTTCTTCATATCAAAAAAAATTAGGTCTCACGTGTTAAAAACTTGTTATACCCCCTCGGCCACAATGTCTAAACACGCATGGTTCACTTGACTGCAGTATAATAACATCAACGTAGACGTATAATTTTCCAATACATATTAATATCATTGTTATAAAAAGGTCCAGTTAAGATTTACCGAGTCGAAATGCATAATATAATATTAATAATATTGTTATTATTATTTATCATAAATACACTTTTCTTTTTTTTTCAAGTAATGGAATCTCTCTCAATGAAAACTAATAAGTTAGATGAATATGTGAATTATTAAAAATTATTATAAATTCATACACGACAATTGTATATATATATACATGCTGGTGTGTGCATATACACACTAACACTATTATACCAAGTTTTACAATCGTCATTAATGCGCGCGCGCACACACATATATAACGACTGAAATAAGCTCATGGCCCACTTTGAAAGTTATCGGAAATATATTATTTACTATAATAACGGAATTACAGCCATGGAAGCACTGTACCTACTGTTGCAGGTTTGAAATAATAATGTAATATGATATGATAGTCGCAGTAATTGAAGTGAAATCCATTTATGTTAGTAAACATTATACTGATCTATGATGGACTATTATTAGAATAAGTAATAATGAAAATGATAATAAAAGTAAATCAAACTACGTTATTCGGAGGCAATTATGTACTCAGGGGCGGGAGAGAGGTGACGAAAAACTGTATTAGTGTAATATTTTATAAAAAATACTTTACACCCTACATTTATACGCTTATTTGTTTGAATTTTTGTTGTCCTTTTGCCCTTTTTACGGCAGTTCATATGTTCATAGTATAACGCCATGAAATGATCAATTCAAAATGATTTGTTCAATTTAGATTTCAGCACATATGTACTGGACAGTAACCTAGTGTAAACGTTTAAAACGTGATCTTACCATTATTTTGAACACCTTAATCAAAAAAACAAAAAGATTCAATCCCGGCAATCAAAAATATCTTTGAGCATATTAAACAACATTTTATTTGAAAAATTTTCATTTTATTTTTTAATAAATACATATAGTTCTTACCTACTATTGGTGCTGCACAATATACTATTAAAACAATAATGTACTTTTATCTATGTTTTATTATTTTCAACCAATCTAAATAATATTAAATAAATAAATATCGGTTATTTCAATATTTAACGTAAAACGATAATCTATCATTTTTCATTTTTGTGCTCGCGGCTTATGTACTGTTCATCCCCCGGACCTAGCGTTATGCTACGGTTTTATACGCATGCGCGTGTGTATGTATGTCTTTCATAATTTAATTTAAATATTATTTAAATCTAAATATTTGTTACGAAATAATATTCGTGAAAATTAATAAAATAATATAGCTGCGTAAACTCCAGCCGACGATATAATATAAATGTGCAGGCGATATCGGCGGTGTGCGTTCATCGGCGCATGAACGGATATAAATAATATACTCTCGATTCTGCGAAACGCGGAAAGCCTCGCAAACAAGTGAATGCAATATTGTGTGTGTATACGAATAATCGAACGCTACACAAATTATATCGTTTTTAAACATAAATAAATAAACGCACATTGTAATTTCGTAATGCGAAATATCGCGTAACTATGTAATTTATATATCGTGTATACGTAAATACGTTTCACTCTTTCGACTGTATTGTAACGTTATGATGTGCATTCGTATTAGAAGTTTCTCATGTGTATTTAAGAGCACGAGAAAAGATAAGTGTTTTTATGGAAACGGTGTTAAAGTACGTGTTATTAAAATACTCGCGTGTTTAGAGGCCGCGTCCCATGTAAATACTTCGTATAATATAAAACATTTATTATATAATAATAATGAAAGTTTGTATTGTAATGCGTATTAAAATTCAATATAATTTATGTTTCGGTGTTCACTAAAGTCAATTATGGATAAAACCAAGAAAATTATTTTTAATTATTACCAAATTATTTGCGCAGAATATGAACTCTGATAATATTTTGATATTTGATATTTCTTTGAATATAAATTACAAAATAACAACAAAAATAATTTAAAATTAATTTCAAGGAATTTTTTCAAACGTAAATTATAAATAATTAATTATGAAGAAAATAAGAAAATTCTAAACAAAATATAATTATGAAAACTATACTTTTAACATTGAACATCGTAAAACATTTACCGACGATTTTGATTTTCTGGACTTTAAACACACGGGTAGATGAACTTTTAACAATACAAGTGTAAGAGAACTTCAAAACCAAATGTAATTAAATACACGTGTATTCATCTATTATAGTAAGTATTTATGGTACGGACTGCGCGTTCGCGTTTACATAAATATACGCACCAACCCGAAAGCACTAGTTTGTATGACAGTATTATAATATTATTACGACGTTTCCGCTTTAAACGTATATCGTTGTGGTACAAATGATAGTAGACAAATAGAATTCATCAACCATGTGAAGTTTGAGCATGGATGATATTTACAGAACTCAATGAATGGTATGTGGGTATGGTACGTAGTATAAAATAAATCAAAAGTAAAATTTAAAGTAATTACGTAGTATAGCACTGTTGTAGCTGACTCACCCGGTCAGGAGATAATTTTATTATTTATGTCTTGTACAACTGCTATTTCGATTTTAGGTTGAAAATATATTGATTGTTTTAAATATATTTATTTGTACTATATTAATTTACATATACCTTAACCGGTAAAATAAACATATTTAGTACAATAAATTATTTCTACTGTATCAAAAAAAAAAAAAAAATTATTAAAATTATATATATATATATATAGTCCAGAATTCGACCCTTCAAAATGTGATCTTTGAAAAATTTTATTTTGGTGCATCTGTTCATAGTAATAACTCAATTTCTCAAAATTTTAAATGAACCAATATTCTAGTTTTGACAATATGCTAATCAGATAGTGAGTGAGTGGAATTTGAATTTAATATATATATATATATATATATATATATATATATATATATATATATATTACGCTAAAATATTAATATATGTATTTCATTCAGGAGCATTGTTTATGGAAATACCTATGGAATCATATCAGTTATTTATTGAAAATATTATACGTATTTTACCATCAAAGAATACGATTTGAATGTTAATTTATTATTTTTTTATTGCTTTGACTGTCATTTGTACTTTTTAAAGTAACAACTTCTGCTGTCTTATCAGGTTTTAAGTATTTATAGACTGCACGCCCGTATATTATTTTTATATAAAATTTGAAGATTAAATTGTTGTTTATTATTATTATATATTATAATAATATTATTATTGTTATAATTATTAATAATTTATTATTATTATAATATTAAAATCTATTATTCTTATTATTATTATTATTTAGGATTAGGACATAATTTTTGGGCGAACAAAACGAAAAGTTTTTTTTTTTGATATTATATATCTGAAGCACTGCTGGGGTAGAAAAGCATTTTTGGACTATCAGAGTGAACTTCGTGAAATGGTTACGATTAAAAGATGACGTAAAATTGTTGAAGATAAAAAATGCTTCTATAAAGAGTTAATTTTTCGATTAAATGCAAGTGATAAGGTGTATTAATCCACTCCGTTCTTGTCACCACTATCGCAGTAGAGATACACGAAATAACGTTGTGAATATGCTATACTCATGCACCACGAGTTATTCCGTTATCGATTCCAAAAACCTGTTATATGGTTGGGAAATGACGTAATCTTGAACTATCCCAGTAACGAGTACGCATACGCACATAATCATATAAATTGTATTTCCTGTATTATCATCATCCCAGATTATTGGTGTATAGTCGACATTATCCAGGCAACGTAGACCTTATTACCAACCGATATTATTAGTATCCTCAACACAACACTAACTTACACTCACTCACACACACACACACACACACGTCGTACACGCCGCATTCGTTTCGAACGGATTACGCTTACACGGCGTGTTCTTGGAAAATTCTTCCATTATTAATGTATCGATTTCTGTAAAGGAACGTAATTCGACTGAACCTGAGACTACATACGAGTGTACCGTATCTGTTTTCCTCTTCAATAAATTATATGTCGACATTATATGGTATGTGTGTGTGTGTCAGCGGCGTCCTTTACCGAGGCTGGCCACGTACGAGTGCGTGCAGGATAATCGGCCGTTTCCGACCGTCTTCCGATCGCTTTTGTAATAATATTATATATTATACATGTGCATTTATACCTTTCTTAAGTAATATATATATATGAGAATATTTTATTTGCACACACGTGCGTAGTAAATGCACTTTTCGTCGCCATAATGATTTTATGGGTCGGTGATGTGAATTGGTGGTAAATGCGTACCAGCCGGCTTAACATTTTTTTTATAATTTTCAATTTTCACTAATTTCAATTCGCAGTGGGCTGAACGAGTAAATATTTACGGTATTTATTCCTCGGTTCATTTGTCCACGACGGCGAAACCTATAGGGAATAAATATTCTGTTAATATTCGTAATTGATATTATTTTTTTACCGCCGTAAGACCCCGTATATTAAATACCAGCAGGTATACTTCTCACCGCTGACTTAAAGTATTCATACTGATTGTACCGATGTATACTTGTATACTTGTATGGTTAAAGTATTTACGCACACTGAGTTCAACCTGATAAAATATTACGTAGTGTATGGTTGTACGTTTTTCAAATTAAATATTTTGTTGTACATAATTCCATAGTTTATTCTCATTTTCGTAAAAAATATGGTTTTAATTTAATATTCGATGGAAGGAATATTATGTAAATACAATATTCTAGTATACTACACTGACAAATTTTAGTTAGATAAAACATCCGTTAATAAGTTCGCTGTATTATACTTACAAGGAAAATGTAATTATTTTTTAGTATAAATTTAACAAATCACTTTATGAATTAACGTTGAAAACTGATTTATTTTCTAAACAGAAGATGTACAAGATTTAACTCTGTAAAGGGTTGTTTTTCGAATATAATAGTAAACATATTAATATTATTTAGAGTGTACAGTTATTTTTTATCCCTACAAATATATTAAAAATATATAGTTGGTAATTATATTCATATCACGTCTGTTTCATTCTTTGCAGATTCAAAGACAAAATGTTCAAGCAAATGTAATGATATTTTAAAAGAAAATTGAATAAAAATAATTGAAAATTAACCCGAAGAAGTTCCATTACCGGTACTTGTTAAAATACCATTATATATTTACCTAAAAATAAAACGTTCTCGTATAATTATTGGTTATAAAAATGATTTTCAATCCGCTACAAGAAATGTGAAGTTATACTACAAGATGTCTACAAAGTGCAATCATAGAACATAAAAGTATTAATTAATTTTTTAAATCCAATCAATGATTATATTTTTTTGCTTGTGTCAACACTTTTTTTGTAATACAAATACTTAAAATGAGATTTATTTTAATGATAAAAATGTTGGGATATTTAACAGAAATAAAGAGTGAAATAAATATACCACTAAAATTGTATGTAAGTAAGTCTGACATTCATGTTATTGTGGAGGCGTTAATTAAATCATTGATTCGTTTAGAAAATTCATTCGAAGACACTCGTCGTTTCCTAGTATTACTGTGTAATCGTTTTCGTCCAAACGATTTTTGTGTGCCGCGCTTGTGACAATTACCTTAATCGCATTTAATTAGATGTATGACCACAGTTGTCTTTGCACGTGCCGGATGTAACATGTATTTTATCATTATAAATATTGTTCAACTTCTCACGCTAACTGTGTAAATTGTAAAAATATCTTCCCCCTATTTGTTTCAATATACCCATACATTCCTGTGCTCATAAACTGTATTCCTATATTTTCCATGCAAATATACAGAAATTATTAATGGACAAAAATGGGATAAATGGGAGGTAATAGGAGGAGGAGAGCGAAAGTTAAAATTTTTCATCGAATACAAATAAAATGTTTTATTAGTCGTAGTAATATTTATTGAACTATTCACCGACGTATTTTTTATAACTTGAACATAGTATATTTATTGGCTATCGTTATTGAATGTAAATTAAATATTATATGAACATGTTGTATTCATTTGTACAAAATATGACGTTTACATTTTGGCTATGGAAAAAATTATTAATTTATTTGGCTGACGTATAAAACATTTAAATGCCCCATTATTTGATAATTCGTTCAAGTCGTGTCATTTTCAGCTGCCATCCATTTTTATTTTATATTTTCTCTATTTACTCGTATATTTTTTATAATGTATTCTACACGCTACCGATTGATTTTTCAGGGAAGAACAAAAAATATGTTTGCAATTATCAATACTTATTATTATTACTACAAATACAATGTCACTGCGTTACGTATACAATTTAAAAATATGGTAGCTACACGGTTCATATAAAAAGGTTGCTACATGATGGAAATTAGAAAATATACAGGAAAAGTTGATGAATAGTATAAATATAAAGAAAAAAAGGTTATTATATGACTTTAAATACATACAAAAACACATAAATACATTTTGTTAATACTAATTTATGTGTATATTGAACTAGAATTATTGAACTAAAAAATGTATTATAAAGTATACAATAATACGTAATTTATTTTTAAGATGCATTTAATAAGATATTTGAGCTGATTTTTTGAAAGTGTAAAAAAAAAAAATTCTCAAATTTGTGTGTAATTAAATTTAAATATTCATCAGATCAAAATCATCAAATAGATAATTGATCAACAGCACAAATGGACTATATTATTCTTAGGCATTATTAAACATAATATTATCTATAGTATTATTCGGGTAGAACTGTATTGGAATAAATATGAATGAATTAGTTGAATGCAATTATTTTATTCAAATGCAATTTGAATACAAATCACCCGTTAAAAAAATAAAGTTTTTTCATTTTTTTTTTCGTGTTAAGCTACTCAGATTATTCTAGTGAAAACAAATGATTGGTTTATGTCACGAACGCCCAGAGGAGGGTAGTGCCATTGCCTCCTCTGAGATTGTTCATGTCAGTTATAAAATGAGAAGTTTTTTTTACACAAAGTCGGTCCCGACTCATATCCGATATATTAAATTAAATAAAGTTATCTTTTGCTTGTACATTATTATGTTTCTGTATTTGAATTAAAATTGACATTTTACACCTTAAATTAAAATTAATTTATTTTATCAATTTTAATTAACCTCGATTTTTTACAATATTGTTAATGATTATCTTGGAATTTGGTAGATGAAAAATGAAGTGGTAAATCTTTCCATTGCCAATATTAACTTTTTCTTGTTTACATCACTTGTAATTTGATGAAAAAACAATTATCATTTTTATCGGACTTATAAGAACATTTTCAGTATAGCGTCATCCACCGAAACTCTGATCAAACGTGAATGTAATAATTCGTTAGTATTGTGTTCGAATATATTTTGACTGGTGTAATAAAATGTTGGAAATGTATTAAAGCAATTTGATAACACTCGGTATTTTATATATTTATAATTATAATATTAACATTGCACTATTCGTAAATAGATTTCAGTAGTTTTTCTTTTTTTCCTTTTTTTTTTATTAGCGGGTACAATGTTCTTACACCGTTTCGCGAAAACGAAGTAATCAAGTCTCCGATGACTTGGTAATTTTTTCTTTTTCTTTTTTAAATATTTTTTTAAATACTCCGAAGTTAATCACGGCTGCAACGTTGCTTACCGGTTAATTATGCCGAGAGAGATGGGGCGCGCTTCGGTCCATGGTTACCTTTGAATCCGGATTCGATTGATATCCGAGAAAACGTATTACAGCCGTTTGGTAAAAGCAGATTATTCGAGCCCGACAAAATGTAGACTAAACCATTAAAACATTATACTAATTGGCGCGTGCCCAGTAGTATGAAAATGTATACGCGAAAATACAATTTCGGAAGATTGCAAATCTTGTTGCGTGTTTAACCGCGGTATTATAACGATGACGGCTGTTAACGTGTGACATAAGCCTATGTGGCCTAGCTGGTTACGAGCTACGCGTTTCGATGACGTGGCGTTCGAACGTCAAAAATTAAACACGCGCGTCTGGGAAACGTCAATCGCTGCCGAACGCGTTCGATTCCGCGATAGTGCGTACGACTCTTTTAGTGATGAGAAGAAGTGAACGATTCCTTCCGACTTAGTCGGTTTAGTTACTCTATTGTGGTGTAATTAGTCATTTGACTGATATTTTATTCGACTAATTTTTATTAATAGAATAATTTCTATTCGACTTATTTTCATTCGATTAATTGAATTTTTAAATGTACTTTTTTTTTTTATTCAATTTTAACCAACTTAAATATATAAAATATAAATTATACGATAATATCGCAAAAATGTTTTAAATAGTAAATTGTAATTAAATATTTATTTTCATAAAATCTATGTAAAATATTAGAATATAAATCTATAATCTTATAATTTTTTAGAATAACTTATGTACATATAGATTCAGGACCACAGCGCAACAATATTTACTCCTATTATAGACTTTTGTTTATTATAGTGTGTGTGTGTGTATGTATGTCATTATCAGTAAAAATTGTTTATGATTATTTTTGATTAGACTACAAAGGGAGTTAACTTTAAATTTCTTAAAATTAATCGGTAGTTCAGCTTCGGTATTCTGCATTCTGTAGTAGGTGTTCAGTTGTTAGTCAATTGTCTATTTACAAAACGATTAAACGAATTTCAATCGAATTAGTCGACTAATTTTATTTATTTATTTTAGTTGGCTGTGCAAAATGTAGTCGAATAATTAGTTGGTAGTACGTGATGAAAATCGACTAATAGCCTATATGTCGCTTCTTGACCATCACTCGACTCTATGCAAACCGTACGGATTCATTTTTCGGCGTCTAAACCTTGCGTTCCTGAAATGCGTATTGAGCAACAACCAGCTTTGCCGCACGATTACATTGTACGCGGTGTATGGATACGTGTATAAATTATATTACGAAATACGTGGACGCGATACAATGGGTACACTGTGTTGCCCGGCACCTGGAACCTTTGAGATTTTCAATTACCACGCCGTACGCAACCGAAATCCCGTGGTCGTGACGATCGCGTGCACCGTATAAGTAATAACCTTTGCACGCCTTTGCACAAGCGTAATAATAATAATAGTGTAACGCGGTAACTTTGCCCCAAAGCACGTTGCACGAATAAGCCCCGTCGAAGTTCCCCCGTCAATATTTATATAAAACTAAAGTTGTATTATCGAGTGTCGTATTATGTGTGCGAGGAATTATTGCATAGAACGCGGAAGTTTAGGCGGTCTCCGGCGGATCGATGAAAATCAAAGTCAAGGAACTCGTGAGGGGAGGGGGGGGGGCAAAATATTCGGAGAAAAAACTCTCGAGTAAAAACCAAGAGAAAGTTCAATAAAATCGCTGTACATTCAAATAAAATGGACGCACCTATGACCAATCACAAAATTATACAAAGTCTTGACACACCTACTATCGGGCTTCAACGAGTGTATTGATGTAACTTTTATTGAAACGAACAATAGAAAACAAAATTACATTATGTACAATGACGCAATATTTCAGATGTTTCATATGCAAGCAATAAAATGTTTTGAATTCTTTCTGTTAACATTGATAGCAAAATCATAATATAACAATTACATTTATCCGTAATATTTTTTTTTTGCAAGAATACGATAAAAAATGCCCGTTTCTCAGAATCTTATAGTACTTCACAAAAATTACAGATTATAACACTCCATGGAATTCAACAAATATATTAATGGTAACTGATTGAAATCCATAACCGAATTTACTTTGAAGATATATTCGACCTTATGTCTTATATGTTAGTATATATTTAACGTTTCATTAGGGTTAATATAGAACCATATAAAAATAACTTTAGTTTGTTATCAATTTTTTTTATTAAATGTAATAAAGTGAACGTATACTTGTTAAAATATAACGTCTAACATTCATAGAAAATGGAAAATATTGGTTCAAACTTTTGAACTATGGAAATTCAACAAAATATTAAAACGTATCTACGTATAAAATGTTGATAAGATCTTATATATGTCCGAAAATCATGAAAAATTTATTAGGAAAAACTGAAAAATTAATCGATAATGTAAAAATTGGGACAAATTTCTATGCAAATGGATTGCATTTCTAAGTAACGTAATAATATAATAGTAACGTAAATTAATAATAAAACCATTTTGGTATTTGTCTAATTTAAATGTACAATAAAATTATTACAATAAATGAAAAATAAAATGAAATAAAGTTATATAATGTTATTTACATTTGCAGTAGAGTGAATTTTAATTGTATGGTTCTTTTTATTTTTTTATAAAAAAAAAGAAGTTTTTATGCGTTTACGGCAAATTTTTAATATAATACAATCATTACGAAATTCTGGTTAAGTTTTCTTAGTAATTGAACAGCACATTTGTACAGCATGTATCTGCTGTTTTGTGCGGCACAGTTGTTCACTTCTTATATGGTATGGAAATTTCGTCAGCCATATAAACGCACGCACGCTTTCATTATGAAAACAGATTATTTATGTCTTGTTTAGTTTTTGATGAACCTATATATATATATATATATATATTTATATATGTCTTTTTTGTACATCACGATAGTTAGATATTAATTAGTAAGTAGTGTACCATCTTGAGCTTACAGCCTAGCAGGTCAACAGTGATCAACGGTGTTTCGCGATGAATACGTTATTTGGATTCATACATGCATGTATTTAAATAAAAGAAACAGTTGGAATAGAAAAGGAAATATGATATAAGTGAAAAGAGTAGCCGATGACAAAATAGCATGTACGTTTTATTTGTATGATCTGATGGCCATGGTACAGTATTTTTGACTGTCACGTAAGATAACTACAGCATATACTCGTACGTATCTTGATGCGATTTATCTCTCTCTCTCTCTCTTTTTCTCTTTTGTGTGTTTGAAAAAGCGAATTAAGTTGTGTACACAAATATTGTACGATTTTGTATAAAATGTTTAGTAAGTATAAAATAAAACGTAATGTATAAAGAAACGTAAAAAAAGAGACTATTCAGAACAAAAAAAAATGTATAATATATATGTAATCTTCATTTTTTTTTCTATCTATAGTATACACATCCTAATAAACTGATATGAATGGGTTTATTAGGATGGATATTTTTAAGTTCTACAAAGTCATTTGATAAAATGGACATTTTTTTTAAAAAATGGAACGGTTATTGGGTTTTGCATGGGATATTCATTTGTGGATTTTGATAAGTATTCTGTCACTAACTTAAAAAAAAAAAAAATCACGAAACTTAAAAATACTGAATTTAGTAAAACTTGAATTGCCTTAGAATGGACACAGAGCAAAGCAGTTAGTACAATAATTGTTATATATATATATATATATATAATTATTATATCCATTCTGATTCTTTAAAAAGATATCTTTTTTATAATTTTTTCATGTAATCGTGCTTTCGTTTAATTTTAATTAAAATTTGTTTATAATTTGGATATTTTATTTTTTATAGCGTGGTTTTTAGAGTAGTTCCTAAGTGATATAATAAATCATAACTAAATGAGAAGTATAGTTATAAATTCTAACAATACGAATAATAAAATGAAAAGCCATAAAGATAAAATAAGACGTATAAAAACAATTAAAATGTATATTATTCTACATTAGGTGAATAATAAAAAGGCTGTAGGTGGATATCAAATATTCAATTTATTGACTTAAGACTAGATCGGTAGAGTTGTTAAATCTTTTTTTCGATTTTTCTTTGAAGGTACTCTTTGACTAAATTATTGACTTCTCCAGATGCAAGAGTGCGTCCGGGAATTCCTTCATTTTTACAACAAATAGTTGCATTCCCCTTGATCGGTTTTTATTTTGTTTAGTGTCGTCTATAAAAGACAAGAAAAATCGAATAAAAGTGGTTTTGTATCGGGTAGTTTATGACTAAAGAGGTATTTAGTGTTTAATGGTTGATGATTTGAATTCGTATTCCGATCTACGAGTATAATGTTCGTTGAACCATGAAGTATCTTAATGTATCGAAAAATCGAAAGATTCATGTGGCAAAAAAAAAAAAAAAAAAAATGTATAAATAAATAAATAAATAAAAAAAATAAGACAAAAATATTATCGATTTATAAATTTGAATTGTATTAACCACCAATATCTGATGAGTAGACAAATGTAGAAAAGCATATTCAATCGTGGCGTTGGAGTTGCGGGATAACGATCTAATATCTTCATAATAACAGTACTTATAAAATATATATATAGTAGGTTTTAGTAGTAGAAGGTTATAGTAAGATTTTTAGCGAACTCACACAGTAGCTCGCAACGACTTCTGGCGTATAATTTATGTACACAAATGTCACGGCGATATTTCACCCAGTGCGATCCCTGGGACTTGGCTTCCAGGGGCGGCGAGTGGGTATAATGATATTCGGCCATTCGATACGGGTACGCGGCGTGTAACGAGTCACCTCTGCCTGCCACCACTGACAGAAGAGGAGTTGCAGGATTCCTCGGGGACAACGTCGACACACAGTTATACCCTAATTACTTCGGTTCTGTAGCCGACGCTACCTCCTACTGCTGTCCGTCGCGTGTCTATATACATACTAAATAGTACACGACTTACCGTCGTCGGTACCACAACTCGGTAGCAGTACAGTAGCGGGCCTTCATTGCGCATTTGGCGAAATAAAACTTTGCTCTTTTCACGGCTACATTACTATTATTGAGCGAAAAGAAGTTCGTGCGGTTTTCGCTTAAACTGACAAAAACGTTATGAAAACGTCATATTATATCTCTCGCAGTAGTCTACAGCGTTTCCGTTAAGAATAATAAACTTGTTATCTCAGTACAACCCATTGCGGTGTACAAGTACATGATCGATGCGCACGTAACATTTTAATTCTGACAGGTACACGAGTTAACGAAAATTGTTTTTTATTCATTAGCCAAATTACATTTACATTGAAAAACAATAGTATTCACATGAATCAGAAACCATATGTTATCCGATTCATTAAAGTAATAAATTACAAATATAACGGGTGAGTTTTGCGCTCTAATTGTTTCTCCATCTTTGGTGACGATCATCCATGTCACAAACCTCTAACTACGTATCTGCTCGGCAGTAGGATCGGGGCCTAGGAATTGAATAATAATAATACTATATTATTACAACACGAAACATAAAGGTCGTTGCGACAGAGACTGCTGCTGAATTACGTGTGGACACGGTTTGAGTGAATTCAACAGCCCACATTTTCAAACGAATTCATGATACACTTTTTCCCTACACACAACCGCAAGATCAAACACATTTCAAACCTCTTCTTTCTAATTTGATTTACATTTTTTATTTCCACAAGCAAGAAATCTCTTATGCGGTGTGATTTCAGTAACCGTTTCTTTTTATTTTCTTATTTTCTAAGAAACAAAACTTATAAGATAACAAATAAATAAATATTAAAAAAATCCCAGACCAAGTACTGCAGTTAAACTTTGTTTGTCGAATAAGACACTGTGCGCAGTCGTATATTCAATATTCAATCAGAAAAAGTTGCTGTTAATAATACATTTTCGTTTATATATTCACATTTCTGACCATTTTCTCATGTATGATTAAACAATTATTTCAAATTTATTGATACAGAAAAAATAAATCTGTGGCTCAAGTCCAAAGATCAAATAACTAGAAATTTTTGTTACGTTTAAAATTAAAATAGAATATAAATAAGAGATAATAAATTGGGACTCATGAAATTAGAATATAGTTAAACGTTGTATTGGTTATATCGGAATCACAGTTCGTTCGATGCGCACATCATGTATGCACGTTATTTGTATTTGTTTATGTCTTCAATGTATAACATTTAAAATACATATGCTCTCCAATATTTTCCGTTTTTCTAAATGATTATTAAAGTAATGATGTATGCAATATCGCGTGCTTACTGAGCATCAAATTCACAATTAAGAAACCTCACATAATCAATCGTGGACTTTCATGCGTCGTGTTTCGGACAAAGTACGGTAATATAGTGTCAGACCAGAAGTATTTAACGTGATGACTTAACGGTCTTGTGTAATCAACACCCTATCGGATTTGAACGTGCACTGTGCCACGAAGATCAGAAACTAGATCAAATAACAGTTTAAAATGTGTAAGGGAAATTTCAAATGACGTCACGAGTTCGGAATTTTAATGCAATGTTTTATTACAAGTGGCTTTTCACATGGGTCGTTATGTACATTCATACGTACATCTGTGCATACGCGTTATTCGATAAGAATTTAATTACCTTTTATATATATTGTTATTACTTAGGTGGGGAATAAAAATCAGCCTTGTTACCGCAAACATGTATTATAATATTTAAACGTGGTTTATATGCGAAAACGTTTCATCTGATCTCGAGTCGTATTGGCGGAAATGGTTTTGCAAGTTTTCTGCAAATAGTGTTTGAAATGTTTTAAATTAAAAGCGTCCTTTTTTATGTGTTGATTTTATAAAATTTTACATACACAGTAGTTTAAAACAACAACAGTTACCCGTTTAATTGGTTTTGTTTCCCAAGTCTGGCCGTGAGCACTATCAATTTTTGCAAAAAATTAGATTTTCGTTCTACTGGTTTTTGTTAAAACTGTTATTTTGGAGAAAGGTCATTATAAAGTTCGTAAAAAATTTAAATTGAGAAAGGTCAGGTTAATCATAAAAAACCATTAAGCTAAAAGTTTATAGTTACAAAACGATCGATTAATGTTAAAATTAAGATTAAATATTAACTTATCTTAGTTACAAAAAGTCAACATTTTTTTAATTTGAGTCATTAAAATAATTGCAAAACGATGTTATGAATTCTTAATGTATTACTTTCAAGATAAATATTTTTATAATTTTTATAAAAATTGTTAAGCGTTTTAATGTAATGATGATGAAAAACTATTTGAATTATTGCTATAATGAATAAACTACAAATTTAGGTTGCATTTATTAAAGTTTATAATTATAATAGTTATTTAGGAATTATTATGGTATTATTTTAAAGTGTAAAGTCATTAAATTAATTTTCGAAATAATTTTTGGATTATTGTAATGCTTAATTTTACATAACCCATCCAGTTACTGCGTAAAAGCAGATTATATTAGCATCCAAAAGTCAATTTATTTAGTGCTTTAGTAAGATATTATGGTTTTAAATAGTCGGGGAAAATTAAATAAATCTAAAATAGTTTAACATTTAAATAGTTTACCTCTTTTACACATTATGAATCTCGAATTGTAGTGATCGTTAAAATAAAGTCAAACATAAAAACATTGACAAATTGTACTACGATCATTTACTCGTCATGTTAGTATTATGAAGTAACAATACATACAAGTGGATGTTTAATGCCTAATTATTTCATAATGTCTTACGATTAAATCGAATGGTTGTTAGTGTTGTGAAATACACGAATCTGTATGCAATTGCAATATTACACCGAGAGCGTTGCATTGCTGTTAATTATTCGATCAGTTATGAGATCATACATTTATATACGTAGAATCCGTGTAACATGTTGATAACATGTTGTAGTGACATATCAGGTGTAGTGACCTCAGATGTAAATGGTTCCGGTAAAACTTAGTGTCCTATATGAATGTATTAATTTTTATCGATTTCCTATAGGAATGTTATGACAGTTATTTTCATTAAATTTATTTATTTATTATTAACTTATTATTTTATCTTTAATGATTTTACTAAATTTATAGAAGCTATCTATATATTAAAACCGGTAATTTTTACAAATTACATGACTCTGAATAACAATAATAAAAAATAAAATAATAAGTTAATAATAATTATATCTTAATAATAAGTTCAATAAAAATGTTTGAAAAACTAGAGAAAAAATTGAGTATAATTTTTATACTCGTATAAACAAAGATAACAGATTTTTTTAATATAATGTTGTAAATTAAATTTTATAACAATAATTGAATGATTTAAAAAAATGCTATCTTTATTTTTTTCTGTATGTATTGAAATTATGATTTAGTAGAAGACATATGTATCCGTAACACATTAATTATAATAAAATATTACGTTCATATTAATGTATAATCGAGTTTTTTAAATTTCTTTTCGTCATTTCGGTTATTATGACAAAATTTACTAGTCCCTTGAATGTCATAACAAACGGTTCATCCAAATAAATGAATAGGTAGTTTAATCAAAACTTGTTTGTAAAATATATTATCAGTGCCATCAGAGAATTGCATAATGTTTACGGAATCGAAATATTTTACTTTCGTTCACCCCAGGGACAGTGGTTTTCGCAACGACACAAGAATGTAGTGACAAATCTAAATATTGGCGTGGAGTGCTACTAGGTCTGGGAACGAGTCAATGGGTCCAGTAAGCAGAGATGGGTTTTTATCACGGCTACGGGCACTAAAAGTTGACCGCTCCCGTTAATTTAACGTAGCAGTACCCGTACCCATTTGAAGTTTTTATTTTTTCTCGTTCGTAGTTGTTTAGTTGTTGTTTTTTTACCGTTTCATTTTGGAAAAATTTAAAGAAAACGTACGACGATAATTTTTACGAATCATCATTGTTCGGGCAGTCGAGTAAATATCACATCGATTTTCGTAACCATAAAATAAGGATTTATTTTTTTAAATTATTTTTTTATTTTTTTCATACGAATAATGTTACTTATACCGTCGGTAAATCCACCTTTGCCGGTGTGAGTTTACGAGCTGCGTGCGGTGCTCGGGACTTACCGTCAGGTGTATGGCCGGCGGTAGGTGCGGTTTGTCCGCGGTGCACTCTTGGAACGACGTACTCCGACTCCGACGGGACACTTGCCGGATCAGGCGGCGCCGGCGGACCACGACGAACGCCACTGACGCGCCGGCCAGTACGGTGACCGCCGACAATGCGCCCACCAGCAAGCCGATCAGACGGCGGCCGCCACCGATCTGGCCGGTCTCTCTGTTCTTCGTGTGTTGCGGCAAGCCTGGAACACGGAACGAACGTCAGTCACCGAGGTGGAACAATAATAAGGCAGCCGAAAGCGGACGGCGCGGAAATGGGGATCGGTGGCGCGGAGGGACATGTGTAGAAAAACCACAGTGGAACGTCGTGCGTTAGCACGCAGTGTTCCTGTGTTCATGTTTTCCAACAGGATTCTGTTAAGACGGGAGGGGAAACAAATGTTACGAGCAACTGTTGTGGATTTCTTCGAGGACAATTTTTCATCTAATCGACACTTTCCTTTGTACTTCTCTTCCAACCACCCACTGCCGTATTCGCTCAATCGACCTATTCCGTCGTCATCCCTTTTGACTCGGCCGTGAAGGAAACTGCAGCTGTACCCGTAATTAATATCAAAGCCCTCGTTATTCATAACTCAATTGTTTTGCAACAAGGGAACACTCGGGAGAAGTGGCGGTGGTTATGAATGGGTAGAGAACGACAAAGTGAAAAAAAAAAAAAAAAAACCATCGCAACGTCATTCTTTTGTAGACAACTTATATGATTCGAACTCATGACTCGGTGTCGCCTCAGTGGATAATCGAATTGTATCAGATTAAAATTATTTAATTGTTTAATGTCACACAAGTGTGTATTGTTGATGAAAATAATTTAGACGACAAATACAATTCGAATCAGAAATATGAAACAATAACTTAATCTCCATCAAAATAGATTCGCGTTGCTTTTAGATTCTAGAAAGTTATGGAATCTTAAAGACACAATGGTTCGTTTGTGGAATGCGTGCCCGACATAGTAATTTAAGATAGGTTAGTGAGTTCAACTCTGATTTTTTTATATTATCGGGTAGTGGAATTATTCTTTTTATGTTTGAATAAATATACAGAACGGTTGATAAACATACCAAAAACAATAACTTTAATTTATGGTCTAGAATAATTATATGGATTTGACAATATTTGCATATGGAATTTATCCTCTTTATTACTATTACTGATGATTTTAACTGTTTCAAAGAAAGAGAAATAAAAAAAATGTATATACTCGTATATATACAAAAAGTAAAAATATTAAACAATATTTTGGTTAAAATACAGAAAAATATTAATCTATATTTTATTTCGATATAGCTAATGTCAGTCATGAGTAGAGCTACGATTTTGGTGACTTTTGCATTTTTTTTTCTTTAAGTGTTATACAATTCTAACCAAAAACTAAATTTGTTTCGTGATATAACAATGTAGAATATGTAATTTTTATTTTGCATTTTTTTTGCATTTTTTGCATTTTTTGTGTTAAATGCATTTTATTGCATTTTTAATGTCATTTTTACGTAATATTACAAATATTACGTTCATTTTGTGTATTTTAACTAATTTTTGTTTATTTTAAGCTTTTTTAATATGTTTTGTATAGGTAATCCCAATTAGTACCTATAGGCAATCACCTACTCCAGTCCATTGATATTGAAAAAGGAATATAAGAGTAAGTAAGATAAGATTACATATCGAACGAACCCAAAATTATATAGGTATACAATAGTAGGTTTAGTAGTGAATACGACACGTACCTATATGGTTCTACACCGATCTGTACACAATACTGAACAAATAATATTACGACTTATATTAAAAATTAATATTAAAACTTTAAAAATCTTAAAATATATAAATATATTTTTCATTAAATTATTTTAATATATGATTTTATTGATTTTTCAGAATAATTATACCAGGAAGCGGTTAAATTCATAAGTGAAATTTATACCTATTTTATTCATAAATCATAATTATTAATTAATATTTTAAAAATACATTTTTTCCACTCATCTAAGTACATTTTTTGGTCATTTTTGCATTTTTTTAATGCATTTTTGTATATTTTTTAGGTCATTAAAATCCTAGCTCTAGTCATGAGCATTAACAATTATATTTGTTTACATATATTGAATATGAACCAAAATGAATTATGTTTATTATTCACGAATTAAAATGAAGGTATACTTGGCCACTGGGAATGCCATTGGTAGAAACTATTTTCACACGTTCGAGACATTTTTCCTCGCACAATCACGAGACCCGAACGATTGATTGATTTATAAAGGTAAAACGCACAAAAATCTGGTACTTACTGCTGATAATGATTACTCCCTTATAAGATTATGATTACTCCCTAACCTATAGCTGCAGGTTTGTCGCGTATATTGTAATATTATACTCATAGTAATGGATACACGACTAATATCGATCAAACTCTTATAATTTAGCATTGATCCGAGGACCTTTTGAATCGAAGAACAATAAGTTATACTTAATATGTAAAACAAGATCCAGCCGATGCCACGGACTGCCGGTTGGAATGAATTATACAATAAAAACAACACTCGTCGTTAAAGAATCGAAATATCTAGATAGTCAACAACTCGCATTCAAAACGCCATGATAGTAATACAGTTTTAATGTACACACTAAAACATTATACACCCGTCGTTTCAACATGTTAACATATACAGTAGCGGGATGTAATCTCAAAAGAATTGGATTACTACTGTGTTCTACGAAGGAACATAAAATATTCAACTCACTGCTAGTCAGTTCTATTATTACATAGCACTCACACGCACACGCACACACACACACACACTCCACAGTGTAGTGCAATATGCAATTGCTCAGAATTAGAAATCAACTAGTATAGTTATAATTAAGAAAAGTTTTAGATTTCCTTGAATATACATTTTTTTAGTGATACTAAATGCAATCGGAATTGAAAAAACAGAATTGTGCCGTGAGAGAAAAAAAAGTGAAATATTATTAATTTTTTTTATATGTACAACCGTTTATGATTGTACGTTTGAAATAGTATTATTATATTAGTAAAGTTCGTAATTCAACTAAAATTAATATAAATTGTAATATTATGTGCTATCTAATGTTTTATGAATATCGATTACAAATTTGTACCGCATTAAGTACTTTTATTTAAAAAAAAATAAATAAAATTTGTATTTAAAGTCTCATTTAAAATTCTTTTCGTTTTTAATTATATTCAAGTTTTATGTATTTTAATTATACAATCGGTAAAGTATACTAAATCTTACTTATTAATCTGCGGACGTGCGGTTAATATGCGTTATAAACTTACGCAGTTTAGATACAATTAAGCAGCTTGCTTATTAAATTATGTTAAAATCCAAAATCTATAATCCTCGGTAAGCAACTCTGAGCTTGATTAAAATCTGTCATTGGCACATCGAATCAGGGATGAATATTTTTCTTATTGTAACGTTCGAGAAACTAAGTTGTTAGCATAATCATACTGTACGAATATATTTTATATTCATAACGAATAGCTAAAGAATATTTTTTATTCAACTTTACAATTTTGGGAATGGTATTTTATTCACTAATATATATATAAATATATAATACATGTTTTCTTTAAATGGTATTTTATATATTTAGTTATACGATTGGGAATTCACTTTATTTGTGTGTTCACGTAATATGTAAGATGCGAATTCTGAAAACGGTGAAATGTAACGTCGGCTAAATAATAATGCGGGAGAGGCAACTTCTCGGGTGACGGAAAGAGAAAGGAAATGTATATATATTTATATACTTGGGAAGATAGAGAAAAACGTTAAAATAAAAGTCGCTTTAAATCGTAAATACAGCCATAACGTCCCAAAATTTCGACCAGGTGAGCTGTTCTATAAGAGTCTAAAAGTGGATGCGGGGAGTTGTTTTAGCGTCTCGGGCGACCCTAAAGGATAAGCTACAGACACATGGATCTGTTAAATTATTGCCGATACGTTTAAATAAATGGTCTCAGATAGGTTCTATAAAAAAATCAGCGTATTCAGTTTGGATGCGTATACTTTACTATAACTTAGGACGCTATTTTTCGATTCCCAAACGGCGACGTAATTTCCGAAGGTTGATGTTATTCAGTTTGGTTCTTATTATTATGATTTTTTTCCTAACATCGTTAGAGTTTATTGAATAAAAACAAAAAATAACATTGTTCACAAAAAGAAAAATGAAAATAAGAAATATCTATATGTACAATAATAAAATAAAAATAAAACATGATTACAATCATCGTAGTACTTACTGAAAAATATATTTCTTTTAAATTATATTGATTTTATTTATAATTAAATAAAAAAAAAAAATACATTATGAATTGTATAGTTACGTTACATATGGTCATATAGTATATGTTGTTCATATAACATAAATCGATCTGAAATATTGTCGTAGGGAACGTTGTATGTAATTTATTATGACTTATTAAATACACATTTTTAGATTAATTTTCATTATGGTACTGTACTTTTTACATTGGAAGGTTGATCGGCACTGTATTGATTTGCTGTCATCATGCACGAGTGTAATAATGATAATAACAAAACGTTAAGTAGACCAACGTCGTGTTGACCGTCTGATAATGGTATTTTATCACTCTGGCACAAACATTATATTGTTTGTGTTGTACCATTGTAATATGTAAAACCGATAGAAATAAATGCACGTTTCTATGAATAAAATGTGCGAACACGCATATATATCTTCATTTGATATGAATTGGGGTCGTATTAGTCTTCATTAACATTTTTATAGCCTAGTTCAGTGCAAAATGGAAACATAACAAATACTCTTTTCGCATAATGTTTAGATGCTATACACGGTGCATGTTATAAATATTTTATACGATTTCCTCGAACATAAATATCGGGTTATTTCTCTCATCCTCGGATATATTTCTATATATTGTAATATTTTCCTTTTTTTTTTTACTCCTTTATTTTTTTTCTCTCTGCGCGGAATTTTTTTTCGCTCTAATCAATAAAAACGTAGAAAAGCATTAAGTTGGCGATGCCGGAAAAAAATCGCATTTCTCTTTGTCTGAAACTAAAGTTTTAATTCCACGAGAAAACAATCTCCGACACGTCGAAAATCGATTTTCACGGTGTTTTTAAAATTAAAAAATGTACCAAACATAATTAAGATAATAATAAAAAAATTTAAAAATAGAATTTCAATTTTTCCTTGAGCACAGTCAATAGTATTTGATGATAAAATATTTATTGTACAGATATTTTGTCTCGTCAGCACTTTGTATTATATATGCCTACGTGTAAATTTCAATGTGAATGCACTAATGAATTGTCATAGAATTAAAATCGAATAAATTAAAACGGCCGTGTGTTAATAATAAACCGTGCACATATACATGTTTCCATTTGGCATTATAAATTAAAAGATTTGTTTCTTCGGGTTAAGATTTCATGTCATCGCTTTCAAACAAAAGCTCGCGCGGGGAAGCGTTTACACAATTTACATAAATATGAATTTCATTATAATCTTCAAAATCGCTTCTTATACGGATTAGTTTAAACTTCTTTGAATATATAAACACGTTGCCGAGCATGAATAAATCACATAAATATATTATATACGGTGCAAGTGTAAATATATATATATATATATATATATATATATATATATATATATATATATATATATATATATTTATATATGTATATTTTAAATATGTATGTGTCTATGTGTATGTGTGTGTGTATGTATCGTGTTATTCTATTAACGGCAAAAACTGTTTGAATCGTCGTAATGCATCTAATTGGTAATAAGCTAAATGTTCAGGTGGACCAGGTTATACAAAACACGTTTGTTTCCACAAAATATTAATATTTATAGTAATAATGATAATGTGGTAAGCAAAATATAATGTTCTTCGAGGTGGTCAGTATTGTGGTGTTAGGAAAATACGGTTCGATAATTTTCATCCACAAACCTACCTACCAATATCTACATATAGAATAAATGTAAATTAATATTAATATGTATACGCACATTATTCACATACAGCAGGATTATACGTTATTGGGGTCACAAAAACGCGTATGCACTCGTCGACACGAATTTCTATGCAACAATTACGATCGTAAACGTTCTAAAAGTATTAAAAACTATAAACATTAAATTTATCGGAAAAGGGTATAAATATTTTCGTTTATTTATTGATTAAAAGAATGCCAAGACTCGTAAAGATAAAAAATTTATCGGCACTCGATATGCAACCCCATAGAGGGAACAACAACATGGCAGCCCGTGCATAAATATTATTATCCAACGTATATTGTGTACAATAATGAGCCGACGGCGATAATCCAGAATATTCTCTTTGTGTTAAAAGTCCCAAGCAAATAATATAACATAAGATAATAATATTATAAATTATTTATGTGTACTGCAACGCAATTTATTGATAAGTATTTTTTTTAGATAACAATAAATTAGTATTAAATTAGTAATAGTATATTTTTAGATCGCAACGATATTTATTGCATGGTAGTTATTTTAATTTGGTATTCAAATTCAATTTTATATAACGATATATATATATATATATATATATATATATATATATATATATATATATTATGAGGATAGACAGACCAGTTAATGTACTCTGACTATAGTATACGCGGTAATAATAATGCGCTCGGAACGGTCCACCTTAAACTCGTCTATTTTACTAGCGTTTCAAAAACGCATTAAACTCTGATCCTTGTAAGGATGCCTGCCCGTACCCAGAGGAGTTGTTTCCTTATACATACACTATATATGTATATAATAACGTTACGCGTACCCGTGAAATAACAATTCGGTAAGCTCTGAAATTTAAATTATACGCGTACACGGTCATACAGTTTTGCAACATTATACCATCGTGCTCTAACCATAACCTTGGATTTCTCTCCCTACAATGCTACTCGGTAGAGCATAACACTCACGATACCATTTTATCGAAACGTAGAAATGCGTTATACTTACGATTGTTATTGTTTTTCAGATGGTTGATATAAATATTATTTTACATTAATTGTTAATGTTATGCACATATCTTAGTATAACTCGGCTGAATGGTAATTAATCAAAGATATAATTGTGTTTGTTTAGCTGTTATAGACAGTATTCAAATTATTATTAGCAATTTCGTGAATCCCTACTATGCGTATTTCTTATCATACTGACATATTATTATAACTAAAATAAATAATGACAGAAATAGTTACTATAATTGTTAGTAGAAGTTTTGTCTGACACAAATGCGTTGTAATTGTATGATTTATGATATACCTAATTGGATATCTGCTTCTGTGAATACGTCAAGTTAATTATGTACTCCGTGATTTTCTTTGATAACTTTCAATTTACGTTTGTGTCGAATTAAACATTCTTAATCTTGTTTTATTAAAAACTACAATTATATAACACCTAAAATCCAAACAATTATTTTTAGTAAAACGTATACAGCATCATTGCAAATTAGTTGTGATAATCATTAAAAAATATATATATATATATCAAAACTTCATTATTAAATCTTGATTTAAACAGTTTCTGCAGACGTAATTCCAATTGTATCTTAAGTTAATTGTTAGAAAGTATACAACTCAACTGGATTAAAAATTAATTTATATAACCCCGAAACTTATGAACATAGTTATGTATTCAGTCATGAAATTTTTAGTATAGTTACAAATGCGTAATTCGAACTGGGGGAAATTCCGTCTCGAAAACAATTAAATTTTGAAATTCGTGAGAAGGGGTCATGCGTGCAAGTACGTATCTGTCATCTATTACCGTGGCTTGATAATGCATTAGTCCCAACGACAATTCAAAGTTTTGTGTAGTAGTCAGCCTACCAGGTGTAATGATGGAAATACGGAAACGGGGAACGTACGGGAATAATTAAATATAAATTTAAACGGATCGTCGAAGAAAACAATGAGGAAATACAAGCCAATGACAAGCTATAATGATATTTTGAGAGATTTTAATCCTTCCTACAAACAAAATGCAGTCTAGTGTGTGTGTGTGCGTGTGTGTGTTTGTGTCTTAAAGTGGATTTTGGATGTAACTTACACTTTTTTTTAAGTTTCAATAGAATACAGATGAGCAAAAACGAGTAATATTTTTACACTTCTACATATTCGCTGAAAAAATATGTTACGGTTAGATGTTTACAGTTTTATCTACTGTTGAATTCACATGGGCATTTTTTAATAGCTCTACAGAATACGGAAGCACTAGTCCTTCTCAAAAACCGACACGGAGAGGCATTGTTTAAAGTATTTCAAAAATAAATCCTTGTTGTGTCCCTGAATATTATAATATTATTTATAATATATTTAATACTTAACTTAAACATTACATTTTCCGGAAATAACTCGTATTATGTTTCAATGATCAAATAAACCTTCTTAATTTATTACGTACGCAATTGTTCGGTGAACAGTTATTGGGATAGTCCTTGGAGAGGCAAAACACCATTGAAGCATAATTATCAATCGGAATAAAAGTTTAAACGGACTTCGCTATGGACGCTATCGTTTTACTACGAGCAAAAACGATAAACACCAAGTGTCTATTGCTAGCGGATTTTGTACACAGATAAGGAGATATTATCTTATGATGCGTGTGGTTTTCGACCTAATGGGTCATCCAAATGGAATTCTAGTTCAATGGTTGGACATAAACTCTTGATTGGAATTTGAATAAATCTATTAAAATATGATGTAGTTTTTCAATATAAATATGATTGAGTTCATAATTTTGAATGTATCGATCATACAATAATAATATTTTGGCTTTTCGTTATTCTATTTAAACTATTAATACTATTTTCATACTGTTATCTTTTAATTGAAATGTAGATCCTGAAAGGTAAATTTGTATAAAATATTGAATTGCTTCAGATATGTATTATTTTCCTTATCTGTGATCCTTTTGAAAACATTATGTGTTTTTATATTAGAAAGTTTATGAAAACTACACATATTATACTTAATCATTTTAAACAATCTTGAACGGTTTGTTATAAAAATCGTAATGAACCACTTGCATGCAGAGAATTTTAATAAACTGGACTGTTTTACGAAATGCATCATTGTTTTAAAAATTAAATGTTTTTGGCCAATGGTTCAGCAATAACTTACACGTTGCACAACACCAGACTGATGTGTTATTTGTATTCAATTAAATCTCACCCGTGTTTGTTGTACATCAGATGTTTAAAAAGTGTACCCTTGTCTGTTATGAGTACATTGGATCCACGTTGTTGTGTAGTAGTGATATAAATTTAGTACGATTTCGCTCGATGCAATGTTATTAATAGGCTTACTCTATTCTGGTACGAGCACATCACGTGACATGCAGCATCATCATTAGTAGCGGCAGACGGGACCGTTGATTTTCGATTGAAAACATACGGTGGTGGGAAGGCAGAGGAGTGGGTGGGTTATATTCGTACGTAGCAATCGTATTTTTCATTCGCTACACGGGTCGGTGTATCCCGAGGTTATATATACATTTATACATACGAGTACATTGATACGACGAAATCCGACGAGATAATTCACGTCCTAATCCATCTCGAGCACAGCTACTGTAATATCCAGTAGTTAAAGGGTATACGTATCCTATATATAAATGTGTATATACGTACGTACGATGTTTCGGACAAAATAAAAATACGACTTCATTAGTCGGCTTGTTTCGGCTCATTGAAAGCCATTTACCTCCTCATACCCTCCAGCCGACTTACCGCCAACAGAGCATATATATATATATATATATATATATATATATATATATATATATATATATATTTATATATAAGACCAGTGTGATTATATCCGCGTGCGTGCAACTTGCATATATATATACACACACCTCCTGTCTACAGCGCAAATCATTAATCCGATGACCATTGTCTGTTCCGAATGTGCTCCGAATCCCTTTACCGCACCATATACTTAATGTCCTGAATAATTCAATTCAATTAATGGCTACTCCTATTTATATATAAATAAATGCGCGCGCGGGTGTCCTCGACCGTTCCACACACTCTAATACACTCTCGTCCTTTAATGGGCTAACGCACAATAATAATGTAATCGAGTTGCACAGAATCATGTGTTGTTGTTTCCAATTATATTAGATTTTGATATGGTATCATATACTATATATTGTCTAGTAAAATAACTAACGAGATATATGTACAATAGAACCCTTACGTGATGTTTTACGCTTCCGTTCGTGGAATTGTACGGAAACAATGTTACGCCGGGATGAAACTAACTGTAAAGCTGGGTTGGAGATGCAAAGTTTTTGTTAAATTCATATTTTCATCGTAAAAATAAAAATAATAATACAATGCATACACATAAAGAAATTACCTCCAACAGGTGTGTTTCGCTCTTCTTTATGGTCCGCCGATTTAACTTCATCTCTTTGTAATTCGTTACCCCCGTTATTCGACTTGACACTATTATCATTCGGGAAGAAAATCGGCTCCTCTGCTTCCTCCGGAGGCCATTCTCCAGGCAACACGACTGCAATTCAAAGAAAGCACAATGTATTACAATGGTGACAATTTAAATACTTTTTTTTTTTTTTATGTTTATAAACACCTATACTCGTGTGGTTAAATACCGTAGTACATTAAAGTCTTATTAGTTTTCAATGTTTAATGGGCGAGGCATTGTATTGTACATTAGCATAATAATTGTATTACTATACTTTCATGGTATAATTTAATATGAATATTTACATAAATAATAAATATTAATATTATTATTTGTATAATTATATTATCGCATATTATAAATATATGTATATATTTATTATTGTTTTATTTTATCATATTATATATTTTGTAACAAACAGTCAATGTGGATATATAAGCTGCTAAAGTCTACGCAATTTTAACCTTTTGTACACGCGAAGTTTAGTGAAACTTCCGATAGTATGGAAACGCGAAACGTCATAATACGTAGACTCAGTGAAGTTGATAAGCAAGGATAAACAAACCCAAAGAATTATTTCAGAAAGTACGTAATGTGATATAGTAGCAGTACAATGAAATGCGGAATGTTCGAGTGTAAACATTGTTAACCGGAAGAATACAATTGAATAGTACTCGAGAGTAACTGAAGTACGGAAAACGAAAGAGTGAAAAACGGGAATGAAATCGAATAAATATGATGCGTATCATTTTTTACAAAATAATATTGGTTTTCGACTATTATATTAGTTTGTGAGTTACTTTTGGCAAACAAATCGAATTATATTATAAACCCTCTGAAATAAGAAAACTATAAATACAATACCGCGTATGTACTTGTATTATATGTATACTGCAGTGGTTGCTGGTATAGTTACGACGACGTCAAACTACCACGTATTTTTCGGCAAATTAAAAGATTTATCGCACACTAATTTAAATGTACATTATTTTAGCCGGTCCGGTTACAGCGAAACGTTGAAAGTAAATAATTATATATTTGACGGTCGTGAATAATACACTCCAGGTCAATGAAGCTTTTTTCATTCGTTATTGCCATCAACGTTTTCAAACAGTATTGTTCGGTGGAACAGGACAACGATAAAGTAACACCAATATAATTACCGATATTAATTCAACCAGACGAAAAGAGTTCGAGAGAACGAATAAAATACATCTGTTCGCTAAACACGAATTCCCACTTCCAGGATTTTTTTTTTAATAATAGCATGATTCTAACGCATCGGTACAGCGATCACGCGATATCTACGAATATAAATCGAAACGACGTAAACAGACGATATCATATATTATTATTATCATCGGTTATATTTATTCTCCTCGTTTTAACGAAAACAACAATTAATAAAAATATAATACCGCAAAATGAAATTATGTTATCCGAAGATTAAGATTTTTCAAAAAATACCTGCAAATTCAGAAGTTTTGTTCTGTAGTAGTAACAGTAAGTAATTTCATCTGAACAAGACTTTATTTAAATATGTATTTAAAAATATATATGAATAAATAATGTAAATATAAACATAAATAATATGATGTGTATAAATAGTGTAAAGTAATTCACTGGGTAACTTAAAACTCAGTCATGTACTTCACTATATTGTATAGAATAACTTTTTATTTTTATGTCATCCAAACTGCAACATGGGAAAATTAGTAATTATTTATTTATTCTTGGAACCTTATTCAATTTTTTTTTTTTAAATTCTTACTTTGTATTTGTAAACAATTGTATTATTAAAACAGTTTTTATTATAACTATTTATTGTTAAAATAATTCTACAACCATCTGCTAAATATTCCAGACTATTAAATGGAAATATTGGGAACAAATAACATTTTTTACTTGAAAGTCTCGATTTTCATATTTTTTTAAATATTTTGATGAACATAAATCTAAAAATGTGACTTATTATATATATAGATAGCATAACCGCCTCTATATCTATGAGTTTTATGTATATAGTTCGTATATTATACCGATAAAATTCTAAATAATTTTTCGATATGCTTTTTAAAATTAAATTATATATTTCTAGGCAATAGGTACAGTCTTATAAATTTTTTTTGAAACAACTCTATTCATGTGTTATCCATTTTAAATATTTAATTTCAAATATTTCAATAATAAATATAATTTAATAAACGTTATCCAATTTTAGGTGCCATATGTATAATATATTGAAATTTGTATTTTCAAAAAAAAATATGGTCACAAATTTCTTTGATGAAGAAACGTGTTTATTATACTAGAAAACGTTTTAAAACAAAATTAATACAATAAACAACGGAAGTGTTGTTTAAATTCTTAACAAAGGGTAGACTATGGAAATAAAATTTGAAAATTCTATATTTTTCAATTAACAGTTATATAATCATGACTTTAAGTTTCCAAATAAATGCAATTTTAATAATTATAAATTATCATAAGTGAAGTAAATTTTATAAAAACCATCGAACATATGTCACACGAGGAATTACAAATAGTGCGGTATTTCTTTAGTTAAAAAAGTTATTCATTATTTATTTTCCACGAAAACATTGATATTTAGTTCGACAAAATTAATAAACGTGGTAATTCGACGTTGTGTGTGATTTAAATGAAAAACCTAATTGTAGTTTCTTCTTTAATCCATCAGATATCGAAATAATAATGTTAGTTCTCGAGGAACACTCTGTATGCACATTATACACCATTAGCACACAGACTTACCATATATATGTAGATAATATCGTTACTATTCAGCTGGTAATTGGATTTAGTCGTAGGCGCTCATCAGCATATTTTTGTACTCCCATTATTTTTATCCTTGGTTTTTCTCGGGCGGATAACGAGGAAACGGCAATGGCGATCGGATAGAGAACCTATCGCAGAACTGTGTAAAATACCGAAAGCGTTAAATAATCCGACTTCTATCTGTACGTACGCAAGAATATATAATATGCAAATGGGCGTGCGCACGGCTTTAATGACAAAAGGTCGGCTTCGGTGGCCGTGTCAATTTCTGGACGAGAAACGCGCCGGAGAGGAAAAAAAAAATCGGATCACTGATGAAAACGTGACGGGAATATTGGCTTTGGGGGGGAAAATTCACATTCGTCTCACGCCTTAGTGGTAAAAGTAAGAATTGGCGAAAAATAAGGGAAAAAAATGTCACGAGGAGTAATTTCTCCAAGCTTATTTTCTTCGGGAGCGGAGGAGTTCATTATTAAATTAAGTTTTCTCTGGTTCCGTTTTAATACGGATGCAGGAGCTTGGTGAGAATTCGATTTCTTCGCGGGGGGTCTTGTGTGTTGCGACGAAGACGACGTCAAAGCGTAAAATATTATACATGGTTACGATTCTCGCAAAGGACTACGTCTCTTGCGTCTCCATTTCCCTCTTCCAACAAGGATTCGACTTTGTGAATAACGTATATCCGGCAAATAAAAGCATCCTATTTGGGGCGAAAGACTTGCAGCTTTATCTTGTACGTTACGGATTTCATCATCGAGAGTTATTAATTTCACTTCCTGGAAATTGAAAAACATGGTATAAAACGCGCACCTCAAGCAGGAGAATATCATATTAAAATAAATGTTCGCAATTTGATACGACGATGACGACATCCACGCAACGCGTAATATATCGTTTCGAAACAAAATTGCATTTAACAGTTATTATTGAAGAGCGCAAAATTGGCCTGATCGATCATTGGAGATATTTACACGGTCTTCAAACCGGCGCCTAAGTTTCGCAAGTATATTTCGTGAATATTTGCCGGTTTCGGCCGATAGTAAAAATACCTAATTGTGAATCGATTCTACGTTACCCATCCAAGATGTTCGAAAACTTTAAAAATAAATCTGTACGAAAATTATTTCTAAGTTTCAGTCACGATCACTTCAGCCTTTGTCTAAGTTTTTAAGTTAGAACTCTCAAATTGTTCTATAACATAAAAATCAGTATTAATTGATCAATATTAATTATAACTCATTAAAAGAATATTCAAATTAATGTTTTTTGAAATCATTTAGGTTCAGAGACGTTAAAAATAATAACCTAAATGGTTCTTTATTTTAAACTGTTCTAGAAAATGTATATTTCGTCTAGTACTATTGATATTTGATAATTTATTGTAGTTTCAAAAATAAAATATTATTAAAATTGAACGATTTAGTATTATATAAATTCTTAATAATTCAAATTGAAAAAACTGAATTAGTTTAAAAATTAAACTATCGATTTTTAATGTTCAATTTGGGAATTTTTTGTAAATTTAATATAAACCAAACTAATAGTATTGTTATAAAGTAATTAAAAAATGAAACAGAAATTATATAAATGTCCTATATTTAATTACATGGTGTAATTTTATAGTATTTTTTATCATGAAAAATATTAATTAATCTGGATTAAAAATAGGAATTATTTGGTATTTATTTCTGAGCACTTTTATTTATTTTTAATTATTATTATTAATTTTGAAATCGATTATCGGTCATTACTCACTTTAGTACATATCGCCCACCGTGGTTTTAAACCAGTGGACAGCATGAGACTTAAAATTGGATGATCATATGATTTTATAAGTTAGGAAAAAATGTTCTCAATCAGCGATGTTTTAAAAATTATTTCAAGCCATTCATTGGTTTGCGTTTAATTCATAGTATAATTATTTCGTTGATATTTTAGCGAAAAAATTAGTCACCGACGTGGGTCATGAATTTCAATATCAAATACCACTGATCAATTAAACAACATTGTTCTAACAAAATCAACAAAAATGTATACATAGTCGTATCAGAAAAAGATGCATAATGATAGTTGTTTGGCGTGTTGAATGTAATATTAAGATAATCGCATTGGTGCGACGCTATTATTCGGTGTACTAAGATCGATTTAATTTGTGAGCGTTTCTGAATCAAGTAATTCCTTTAAGGTAAATTATACACCGTTATTATTTCTTCTCGTTTTAATTAAGCAAATCAAATAGTAAATTAAAGTATATATGATATTCATTATTTGTAGTTCTTATTCTGAGATTCTGCGATTATTTAAAAGTTATTGTTTTTTCAACCACAGGCCAACATTTTTTTTATTTGTTTTTTTTTACGAAATGATAACATAATACTATTATATACACGTTTAGCCTACATACAATGTAAATACTCGTGTATAATAATATTATGCGTACGGTTTGCTACAGTTACGGCTTAACATCATTATAATAATATGAAAGCGATTGGATTATAAATGTATTATATTTTATAGACTATATATTATAGAATTTACGGCACTGCGGTGTTTTCCATAATGTATGTATAATGATATGTATATAATATGCATTAAATATACGCTGAAATTGGGGTACGTCATTATTAGTTTACATCAAACGCGTTGAGCTTTTGACCCGGCTTTTGATAGTTACGACACTCCTTCAGCGTAAGTCAGGGACTGGGGATTGCAGAAAGGCCGGTTTTCGGACAATTATCGATAATTAGAACTTGGAAAGCCACTGTTATTGTGTGCAGGATAAACGATTCGGTAAGAATCGATTAAATCTAAACTATCTTTTCTTTATTACAAATGAATTTTTTATTTCGAAAAAAAATGTTATAGATACGTAAAACTAATAATATCACATATATTTATATACATGTTGTATGAGTTGTATGATGACAAAATGGTAACCAAGTTGTGTCTGGGGCGAAATCGAGATTAGCTGTAACATTCAAATATTGTGTAGTACACGTGAATCGGTCGAAAACTGAATTATTATTAACTATAACTGGAGCGTGTGAAACGTTAAAGCTGCGATATAACAGTTTATGGTAACAATATGATAGCCGAGAAAAAAAGGGATGATACAATTCCTCTAATTATTTTTATCAATGCTATAAATTTTTTGATCAAAAAATCTTAATTGTAAATTGTTATATGATGTAAGAAAACATTTATAAAAATATAATATTCTCCAATACATATGTCAAGAGGATATAATAATATATGAGGAGTAAATGTATTTACTGGATTCAATAAGTTTCTCGCCTATTTAGAACCACTTGCCGTAGGATCGTATACGTTTATATCATCCTCGGAGAGCATAGTGTTGTAAAAATGGCAGTGTGCGTGTATACTGAAGTAAATGCTCGTCAAATAAATAGAAGAGGAGCTGTCCGATAAGAGCTGTGGGTGGGCGGGAAGATAGTGTACGCGCGGCAGAGCGTATTTGACGTTAAGGAGATAAATGTACAACGGGGCGGTGACGTTATGAATGGATCGAAAAGTCGGGTAATAGAATGGAAACGGAAGTTTAGCGAATGCCCTCGGTGGTAATGATAAGACTCTGACACGAAACGGTGCGGCGGCCGTGTCAGAAAGGGTTTCAAGAAGGATATAGACGTATTAAATAGGAATACTTCGGAGTGAGTTCAAAAGTGACAATAATTCAGAAGAATGACACAGCGCCACGGCGCCGCCGACGATAACAATTTATTAGACTAACTAATAAATTTGAGCCGTTCGCGGCGACGGTGAGTACTCACATTGTAAATTCTACGTGCCACGTATTGATTAATCGTACCGATTATTATTTAATTATTACGTGTATCTGTTCATATATGCGCGGAACGTGTATTATGTGGCGAGGTGCTTGGAAAGTGCATAAAATCGAAAATACCTAAATACAAAGGCAGTTACTAACTGTATAGCGAATTATTGGAATGGTTCACAATTAGTATTCTATAGTGTGAATGTATGTATTTATGTAACCACATAAACCATTCTATATTGGTATAATTTATACTTCTTGGTATTCAAAAAAAAAAAATCACTTTAATCTTATAGTCATGCACCCATGCCATGATTTATATACATTTTTTTTAGATCAGATTTTACATCTACGAAATATGATATCTTTTTGCTATAACTCTCTATCTTCATTCTTGTCATTTTTATCCTTCACTTCCCCTAATATAGTTTTCTTACTTTACTTTATTTACGTTGTCAAGGAAACTGGTATTGTGGTAAGTTAGTGCCGTCAATATTCATAATTTACTTACCAAAATGGAAACGATAATAAGAGAAGTTTCTTTATTTTTAAATTAAAGTAAAACTTACTTCCATGAAAAATAACGTGGTAAATGCGATATTTTTACTGATTCTTTTCATTAAAGTCTTCAAAGGAAATAATAAGATTACAAACTATTTTATTTTCAAGTGTTTAAAAAATAAAGATTTTTAAATCTAAATATTTTACTAAATCACGAATAAGCAAATTAATAGGTTAGACGAATGACCTTGAATTTCACTTGTGAATCATAATTTTAACATCGGCTATAAACAGAGTTTGAATTTAGAAAATTTTACATATTTATTAAGAAACCACATTCATTTTTGATAGTTAAAGTTAGTAGTAAAAGGTTTTAGGCTAACTTGATGTATTTATATGTCTACACAAGTACGTGTAATTATTTCAGACCAATTTAGACGTTCACACAATAGTGTTGAAAATACATCCAATGAATGAATAACTTTGTTAAAAATTAAATAATAAATAATAATAATAAAAAAAAAAGATTGTCCAGAATTAACAGATTTCATAAATGTTTAACAATTTTTCGAAAATCAAAAATGTAGACTGGGATTGATCTATTTAAATTTAAAAGAGCCGTCACATTTATCAACTATAGAACTAACCTCTGCATGGGTATGATGAGGCACGTGTACGTTTACGTGACTGTATCTACTTCGCGTGAAGAGAATTTTACCTTCACCCTACATATTGTTTGTACATAATATGTTACCTAAAAAGTTTATAATTGTACGATCGATGCATAATAGCGAACAATGTATTTTATACACATTATAAAATGGCGAACATTGTTATACAAAGTAGACACTTAAACCCTTTATGAAAAATTGCATTACGTGCCTATAACATATACTTCTATATTCTTCACAAATGTGAGACGATATTTTTTATAAACTACAAATATACTACGCAATATTTTATACTATACACTATACATTTGTTTAATTTGTAAAGAGTATTGAGTACGATATGTATAATGCACCACAGAAGTTTTACTACTTTAACTTTGAATATAACACACATACTCACACACACACACACACACACACACACAAACTCAATATAGATATGAAAATTAATATTTTTTTCGTAAACGTTTAGATTTGGTAATTGACTTTTCATATAGGACATGAAATAGTTGAGTCAAGATGTGTGTTCGAAGTTATGAAACACGTAGAAATATTCATTACTGATAATGAACACAATTATGTAGATATTAATCTAAAGATGGTTCAAAGAAATGTAGATTTATCGTAGATGATGATAACGCATTTATGTTTTGAAGTTGAACATGGCATAAAGTAATATGTAAAATCTAAGAACTAGACATTATCGAAATCGTTCGATTTGTCCAAAAACAAACCCAACAGTTTGAAAAGAAACAATTGCACATCGAGATAATATGGTATTGAACTTATAAATAAATAAGACCTCTATATAAGACGTTTGTCAAAAATTATTGTAAAAAATGTTTCTAAAATTAAGCTAATCGTTTCGGCGATGAATCAGTACGATTTAATTTGTGCCTGTTGTAAAATTATACTAAAAAACAATGATATATTTTGTATTATAATTACACATACATATATTATGAAAATATTCTTAACTTTATTAACCGAGTAAACATTAGCATATAAAATGTCATAATATTAACTTTATTTTTCACATACATGTATTTATTTGTATGAAAAGTCTTTATATTGAAAAAAATCTCAAGCATACCATGTGGACAACTTGAGCATATATTTTATTTTTGTAATTGCCAGGAGTGAAATGGTAGGAACAAAATAATAAAAAAATAATAAGGAAGGTTAAGAAAAAGGAAGATAAAAAATTCAGCTGCGAATTTTTATGACGATAGTTTTGACTGCCAGGTAAGTTCACTATTTATTATATAAGGACGCTTACCGATAAAGTGCGAACACAAATATTAGCACCAACGAAAGTAATATACACCGACGATGCTTTTTTAAATTAAAAAAAAAACTTTTTGCTTGTTATTCGGGGCTTTCAAAACTGTTAAGCGAGCAAAAAAAAAAAAAAATAAAAAAAATAATTTAACTAGGTATGCAGGTAGTACATATCGCGTGCGATCTCTAATTACGGCATGTAGTGTGATAGAATAAAAAAAACCAACGAGGTACGTTTTTATCAGTAGTAGTAGTGTGTTTTTAATACTCGACGGAGGAAAAATCCCTATAGTAGATTATTCAACGGACGGGAATAAAGTATGTATACACCTACGACACACGTTGTCGCGTTAGAATTGAAATAAAAACTACTCGAACGGTTATACCGTCTCCAATTAGAGAAAACAGAAAATAGAGCTTCGAAACGAGTTGGTGTGCCGAGAACACTTTACCCATAACCAGCTGCTTAAATTAATTAGTGAATTTGGTCTTTGAGTTGATTCTTATCAACCTCTTGCCTGGTGCCACTTTTGTTTCCATCAATATGTCTGCACATACGACGTGTTGTTCAATTCATACAAGATGTTTATTTTTAGTTTTTCATGTATGTATTTTTATGTATACAAAGAGGTGCCATTGCGCTTTCCATTCGCTGTCTGCAACGGTGCACGACTGAACGCATGTTATATTTAATTAACAATCAGTCTGGGAAACACGTCGGATAAAGAACGTGTGCACATTGCGAATCATTTTTTCCCTTATTTTTCCATTTTTTATTTATTTATTTTTTTCAACTTTAACTCGGAACGCGCATTATGCTTCGCGGAGAAAAATGACAAGACGACGCGAGACAGACTATGTATACAATCTTCGTCATTATTAATAAATAATAACATGTACACAGATAGCGGATGCTGAATGCTTCACGAACGAACGCCCATACACACACACACACACACACAACTATTGTAATATAGAATGGGGTTGGTCTACTTTATTCCCTCGCGCGCGTCCTCCTTTTGTTGGTTCGGTACATTATTATGGTAGGCGCGGTCCGTTGAACAGACTTAGCGACGAGCTATGTGTATTGTAGTTGTTGTTGTTGTTGTTGTTGTTGTTCAAAGTCCCACGCGTGTAGACGACTTCTGGATTTTATATAAATTCTATACAGACTCGTATATATTTCTGCTCCCTTCGTATAATACAATCGTCATAAGGTGATCCGCGTACGCCGTATTTGTGTGCGTGCCTGACGTGTGAAAAATATGCTACAACATTTTGTCTTTGTATCAAGAACCTGTCACCATATCGACCGGGGCGCCGAGAGGATAGAAAAGAAAAAATAGTTCTATAAAAAAAATCTGAGAAAAGAAAATGCATATTTATTGTAAATTATATGATTTGGCTTCAGTTTTATGGATTTAGTAAACGAGGATGGGGATGGAGGTGAACGGGTCACGAGAAAACACATTCGACCTGATGAAATATAAATATTTTCGTTGGGATATAAATATGATATATAGACATATTATGTGTTACCCCGTTGAGCGTGCATATGTTGTTGAATCTTTTCTTCCTTGGTCTGCAAAATTCAATAAGCCGGAGAAAAATCTGTATGAACGGACGTATTAATCATTTTGAAAAAGTCAAAACGACTTGAGACTCGTGTGCTCTGCACAAGCACATATTATTATTTCTTCGTCATTTATTGGTTTACATATTTACCTGGGCGCGCGTTCCCCTATGCGGAAAGTTCAATATTGGACTGTGCAAACACACTCTACTCGGAAAGACAAAATTGAATTTCCATCGTTTCTTCTCTTCTCGTGCTTTGTTGGTCCTTTGGAAATTACGAGGACTACTGTTCGGTAAGTTCGTACAATTTATGTCAATTTATTTATACACGTATATAATTTATACACTTTATTTACTGACACGAAATTGAGTCTTTCTTTCCCAATAATACAAATAAAAACGTTTCAATGTTTTAATGTTGCAAACGTGCGCATAGTACCACCATCGGGTAAACGATTTCGAAGCTATCCGATAAATTGATTAGTTTTTTCTATTTGTTTTCTGCTTTCGGTGAAAAGTCAATTTTTTCGATTTCCTTTATTTGTTTTCAAATGTCAGTGTTTCCTATACTTATTTTATTATTATTCATTTTTGAATTGTTGTTCATACTTTTACTATTACTATGTATGTATACCGTATGGTATATTGTGTTAATTATAATTTAATGTTTACGTGTTTCGATATTCGTGTACTCGTTATGACAACTTCAAACGTAATGGGTTATAATATAATATGATATAATATAATGGTTATAATATAATGGGTTATAATATATTATATTCAACATTGTATTATAAGTCCACAGCAATAATAGGTACGTTTGATTACCAATGAGATGTTTGAAGTTAAATGTTCATATAAATTCACATTTTTCGATTAATCTATAAAGTGGTTGGCTTGTGATTTAGTTTGGCGACTATTTAGGATTACGTTTATACGATACATATTTGAAAAAGAGCTTTAAGAACTCTAAACCATTAGTACAAATATACAATTGAGCAACATGTACGTATGTTTGTTGGCGTTACCAATAATCAATAAAGTGTATTCGTTGTATGTAAATAAAATCAGGGCAATTCATTAAAAAATATTTTTTAGCGCAATCAATAGACAATAAAATTATTAATAAATAATACAATCTTCTACCAATACACGCATTACACTTAAAGCTGGTAGATATTTATTGTATTCAATTGATACGGTGTTATATATTTTGTGTACTGCATTATTTATTTATTACGTAAATAGTTAAATTTCAAAATAAATAAATGTATTTAAGTTACAAAAAAAGTATAGTATTATAGACGGATTGAAAATGTCGTATATTTATCTGTCATAAATGCAAAATCATAAAAAATATGCAACTGTCAATATTAAATGATAATTTGTAATTATTTTCATTAAGTTACTTTCGCTACACTCCTTGTTACAATTTATGAATTGAGGAGTGAAAATTGTTATTGTTATTAATAATAATTTTTCTAATTAGTTAATTTTTCAAGCTTATAAAACAGTACACTTTTTATTTTAATAAGAAATTTCAAATTATTCAAACTTTCGGTAAACGGAAAGAATTGTTATATATTTTATTGGTAAATACAATTTTAAAACATCAACATTCCATATGACTTGTATAACATTAAAAGATTATATTTGATGAAGAAACTTATATTTTCAAAATAGATATATCGATTTATATAATTTTTAAAATATCATATTGTGATAATCTTTAAATTATGAAGTTAACGTAATTTTTCATTTATATTTTTTCTGTACTTACATTATTTTTAAATAAAAAAGATGTTACATTTTTTGTTAAAATGTCTTACCATTTTATTTTATAGCATAATCCAACATAAACTTTTTATATATTATAATATAATTATTTTTTCTGTAAAACACAGTTTATTTTTTTTTAACATTATTCACCAGAGGTTATTCTTGTTGCACAGAGAAAACTTTGAAAATCATAATTAATGATTTTATGTATATAACGTTATAAAGGATTATAAAGTTTTGAACATAAATAAGATTTATTCATCAATATAAGCCATTTTTATACGCTTTTTTTAATGCATGGATTACATATGTATGCAAAAATAATGTCTTGTACATTATATTTAAGTGTGTCAAGATATAAATTGTCGTGATTTGTTATTAACAGTTTTGTATTTTATCAGTCTCATTAAGCTATTCTATAAATGGAACACATGACAGATACGTAGATACGGTTGGGAACATTTTCCTTCACTGTATATTTTCCTCCAAGTATATTTTTCATTATTCATTTATTAACGGACTAACATTTTTAAAATAAAACTACGAACAATACTAGTTACTAGTAGTGGGTCGTTACTGCTGTACTAATACGGTACAACTATTTTGATCTGCGACTAGCGCTCTCTCGGTGCGCGGGCCGCTGAGTGTATTATATTATTATATAAGCTTTGACAATTTTTTGGAGGAAAATAACTCCGGACCGTAAGTACAATAAAATAGTGTTATAACTTCCAACGAATTCATATTCAGGGAAAATAAGTTTCAATCAAATGTTATTCTAGTTGGCTTGTAATGTAGTATCATAGCATAAATACCTTATAATTTTTTTTATAGTGAAGAGCGTATCGAATAAAATACACGAACTGTGTGAAGATTATAACATATACATATATATTGGGCGTTATATACATAAGAAAATAATGATGAATTTTTTACAAAATAACGATTGAAGTGAAATACTGTGTATTGTGATTATAGGAATTTAATGACAAATAACTCAAACTTCAATGCATTATGAAACAAAAAATTGACAGTTTAAACTACTGTTTTCAAAATGAAATTAAGTTACATTTTCATATATCACTGTAAGAAGTAAAAAAAAAAAAAAAAATAATGGGGAAAGTATTTAGAATAACATAATGCCATAGATGAATTTATACCACTTTTAGAAATATAATCAGTAACGCGTTATTTAAAATTAAATACTTTTATAAAAAAAATGGAAATCGATCTTAAAAATAGTTCATTCATGTCACACTATATTTTCCAATCATAAAGCCAGGGTGAAATATTAACAAAGAGTATTTTATCAATAAAAAGCCTAAATAGTTAAATTTGACGAAAATAATTAGTAACTAAGCAAATACTGAACTTTGCATAATAAGAAAATATTAGCTCGATAAATTCGCAGGCGTTTTTGTTCTTGCCATGGTTTTTGTAGGAAATTCAATATGTCAACATTAATTATTTTTCCGATAAAAATATAACGAAAACTAAACACTATTTTCGATTTTATTTAATTTTCCATTAGTATAAGAATTTTAGGACTTTTTATATATAACATCTCTTTTGTATACTAAAGTACTACGCAAAACTTTTTTAAACTAAATCTGAAAACAATAAAATGCTTTGGTTGAAATGTGAAACACACGAAGAATTTATTAGTGATGGGTTTTTTACGAGTACGTTTCAGGTAGTAGAAAACTAAAGAGTATCTTAAAGTTTTTATTATATAAGTATAAGACAAAAAAAAAAACAAGCATTTAAAATAGATGGCTTTGATTTTTATAGTTTTTGACTATTTTTAAAGAACCTATTGATAGGATTTATAGCATATTATTAAGAAAATATGCTAGATATGAATCATTACTATGTAGAAAAATTATAGCGTTTTAGGTCTTTATTTAAATATAATAGTTAATTTATAACATTTCAATTAAGAATTTTCCAGATTTTGTAATAAACAAATCCTTTAAAAAAGTTAAAAAAATCTTTTACTTATATTGAATATTTATTGCTATTAATTTTTATTATCAATGTGATTTTTAGAAATTTTTGACATATATTAGAACAAATAAGATCTTGAATAAAGTTGTATAGGTACATATGATTAATCAAGCTCAACTATTTTTATATTTGATCATGTATAATAAAACTCACCAATAATTTGTATTCTTAATACTAAACCAAGACTTCCAGTTCCGTTAACCGTTATATTTTTTAGGTCTTAAGAGTTGTAAACATTCCTAAACGTGCCATTGCAGATTAAAAATTTTAAATACAATATTATTATACTCGAATGCAAGAAAAAAAATTAACATAAAATCAATAACCTGAAATTATATTAAATTGCGAATTCCACTCAGAAACATTTTTTAATTGCAGTGATTTATCAATGCTTTTAAATCCAGACACACCCTCTCCAGTTAACTACCCATCACTTTATCTCGACAATCTTCTGTACCAGCACTTTTTTGAATTAATGTATTTCATAACAATATAATAAAATAAATATTTTCGTTTTTCTAGAAACCCGGTCAAAGATTTCAGTGTACTTGGAGTAATTTTAAAATAATTAACGTTGGCATTTAAACACGGAAAGCAAATAATAACAACATAGAAAGCTATATCTAAAATTATGGTTGTACGAAACTGAACCGTGAATTTATAATATATGCACTTGTATTTAATGATAAAAAAAAAAAAAAAGAAAGATTTTCATAGATCATTATTTCAAAAAAATAAAAATAATATCGACGTCCAATAAGAAAATTATAATAACAGCACATAAATGGCCGCCGATTCTCGATTTTTCGAGTGCTTTTGTCCGGTATCATTATTATTATTATTATTATTGTAATTATTTGTACGTAGCGCCAAAGGTGTGGCCGAGATACACATTTATGCGAAACCATAACCGAACCACTAAATGATCATCCTCTCTAATCATTGTTTCGCTGCAGTGCCATTAAACGCTAAATGTTACTTCGCATCGTACCGGACGGAATTTCGTGCACGTATCAATAATTGTCCGCACGCAATCGCCGCAAACCGTTTACGCTCAAGATTAATATTATGTCTCGGGCTTCGGCTCTCGGCAACGTTCGCATTTTGTTTTAAACGTGAACAGCTTGTGCGTATAAAAAAAATTGATTGAAACGGAAAACGCAGATGTGCATAATACCTATATCCGTATTTCCAAGGTTGAGCAAGTCAACTGTTTTACTTTTAACTCGTTAAGTTACTCGAGAAAAATGTAAGTTAAGTTTAAAGTTATTTTTATTTTATATTAAACTTGTAAATGTTACAAGTTAAATGGAAAAAATAAGTGACATAATTTAGTTAATAATAAATGACTTTGTTTTTTATATTAAACTAATCATCATAGCTCTTGTTAAACTTAAAAAAATAACATAATATTGTAATATATAGGTCTTTATACATAAAAAAAAAAATGTTAAGTTACTGAAGGTACTTATATAAGACGTAGGTGCATTATGGTCCGGACATCAACAGATATTTAATAATTAATAATAATCTAATCGCTTATAGTAAATACGATGAATTATTAGTTTGAGTTACTTACACCGTTACCACGGAACAAAATATCGCTCTACTTTGTACGAATGAATATAAATGTAACAAACAAAAAATGTAAATTATAAACGATTAATGAGTTTACAATCATATATGGGATATTGGGTTTGGATATGTGTTTTTCTGTTTTCAATAATGATTATTCGTATAGCCCTAAGCTTTTATGTTTGAACTTTAATATCTATAAATATTATATTCCGTGAATAAACAATAATTATAAAAACATTATAAATTATTATTCATTTCTCATAAATTGTTTTCTACATTTTCACATTTTATAATTTGTATCAGCCATTAATTACTGATATTCATATGCGTAGTCAGGGGGCTGCAGGGTATGCCACTGCATACCCTAAACACTCAAGAAAAAAATAAATTATTGCCAAAACCTTGGTTTAATTATATAATTTATAAATAATAAGTGCTAAATACCCACAAGTGACAAACTGACAACACTATGTTGGACTCGTATTTTTAAATTAATTGATTTAATATTTTCTGTAATATATACGAATATATAGTCAAATTTTGCATACTCTAAACAAAAAGTCTGGCTACGCCTATGCTGATATTCATACAGATCTTAAAATCCAGTCATACTGCAGTATTTATTTCAAATCCTTCAACAGTCTATAATCTTTAGAATACCTAAAATATAGATCCTACATAATAATATATAGCATAATATTTTATATTTAAGATGATAACTCGTATTATTATTATTATAATATTTTTTTTTTTTTTTTTTACTGCACAAAACGTTATTATAAATCTTTGAGGTTTATACAAAGAAAAAAAAAACTTAACGTGACCATAGAATATATTAAATCGTTGCGTTGGAAAATACTTTAAAATAAAAGAAAGTAACTTATTTTATAATTTAGTTAAAACTTACTTAAATTTAACTTTTTAACTCGTTAATGCTTAGACTTTGATACTTCAATTAGTGTACGGATCGCACTCACTACTGACGTATGTTACGTACTTTACGACACGTAACCTAATGTTCTTGTTTACCGCAAACGTTTTGCGAATAATCATTTCACAATCTATGTGACTCGTGCTCATAAACACGCAATTGATTCGTATTCGAAACGTTTCCGTCTCGGAAAAAACTGTTTCGAGTGAAACACGTGTTTGGATACATGCGGTGCGCGTTAAGGTGTAAATCGTACGAAACGTGTGGTTGTAAGCATCTAAACGGATTATAATAACAGTGATGATAAAAATAAAATAAATCGTTGCGTTCTTGTTGGACGCGCCCGTAAATTCACGAAGGAATTGAAAATATCGCAGGTAAACGGTGCGTGAGTATTAAAAAAATTTCGCATTGTCATAAACTTTAAGAAGCAGCTCGGTCTGTCTTGATGAAAACTTTCTCTTTTCTAGAATACGAGTACTACACGCACACAATGGACTCTGCCGACGAGTACAAACCATTACGGCCGTTATTTCCATTATAAATATATCATTATAGTATTTTACATTTTTAATTTAATTAATACGACAAAACACGAAAACAAAATGATAATAAATCACGTATATCGTGTAATTAACAACAGACATAAAAGAACAGGGTCGAGTAATAAGAAACCGAGTACGGCCAAAACGACGTTATCAATTTTACTAATTTATCGTCCGACTGTAAAATAATAATTCCACAGACCTGTAACGCCGGTGTACGCAGTGTTGTGCGCGACGTAAGTTATTATAACGCGTTCATAACGGCGATAACTATTGCGGCTACCGTCCGTGATTGACGAACGTAACGAAAATTCGTCACGAACAGTCGATGGAGATTTAACTGTCATTATCCAGAATGAAAGAAAAGGAAAAACAAAAGAGTTGAAGGTGGCTGGAGTGGATTATATGTGAATTGTAGTGTTTAGGTAAGATATGATTTAGGTTGATTAATCTTTATCTTTGTTCGAGGGAGGGCATTATGGGTGATAATGGATCAAAAGTAGATGACACATAGTTAACATGTTTACGTCAATGAAGGGTGAAACGAAGAAATAATATTTAATATTAACAATAACAGTTTTTAGATGGATATAATATCATGATCACAGTACACATGAAACTTCAAACATGTATGGAAATATTTCTATACTATACTATGTACTCCTCAAATACTTCCTTAGCGTAGAAAATAATAAATATTTCATTGCTGATTCTTAGAGATTACACTAAATATGTATACATGTATCATTAAACACCGTTAAAATTATATATAAACATTATAATCTAATACTGCAATGTTATGTGAACGTACATAAGGTATACGAATTTTTATTCGGATTTACAATAAAATACTCAACGGATATATTTGGGTTGATAAAATAAAATTTGTTGGTAGTAACTGTATTGAGAAATTTAAATATTTCAGGGTTTTTAATTTTAGTATTCAGTATTGAGGTACATAGCGCTACAGTTTAGAAGTGAGTTTTCGAGTTTACGATGTATAAAAGATGCTTTTCCTGTGTGATGTGCGCAATAAACAGTTTATTCGTTTATATACCTTAATCTAGACTCATTTCAAACCGACGCGTCGGACGATGTATTCGTGTAATATGTTTTTAAATTAAAATCATCATTTCGTCAAATACATTAAATATTTATGGAATAAGTGTTTTTAATGTATAATGTGATTAAAGTTTTTATTATAAAACGTCGTGTATCATTCAACAAATTCAGAGAAAACGTATATATTTTGATTCCAACAATCTTAAATTAATAAGAAATACTATTGTATAATGTATAAGTTTTTTATAATGCATTTATTTATAAACTCGTAATAATATATTACCATGTCAGATCTTAAAATAAGCGTACAATATTTATAAAGCACAAAAATAAATATTCATTTACATATTCGAATTTCTAAAGCCGTAACTAAGTTTAAGTTACAGCAATATATTTTAAAATATAAATATATCATAAAAATATAATAAATCATAAGCTCGTTCAGTTTGGCTGGTTTTCATGATTATTTTGAAACTCAATAAAAATTATGTAGTTTAAAAAAATTGTATCTGTTAAAAAATACTAACAACTTATATATTTTTTGAAAAATTCTTATACTTTTTTATTTTTAATATGTGTGAAGACATATTAGTGTACCGACTGCAGATATAAAGAAGATATTTAATAATATAACATCTTTGTAAAGGATACAAAAACTGTTAAAAGAAATATTATATTTTAGGCATGTCAGAGTGTCACTAACTCACTCTCAGATAATATAGTAAATACTATATACACGGAAAAGTATGAGTGCCTAACCCAAAATCAATATTTCGTTTTTCGAATATTACACTATTTTTTGACGCTCACTTATATACAGCGTTTTTAAATTTAACAAACCTAAGATGAGCATATTTTAAAATCAAATACGTCTCGTGTAAAAATAAAAACACTTATATACAAGAACACTGTAATGTATTCAGAACGATAGATGTACAGGTGAACTGAAACCTTAGAACGAAAAAAAGAAAATGTTTCCATTTAAATTATGGTATTATTGCTCCGCTGGTAATTGAAATTTAAATCGATGCTACACCGTACAAATCAAAATTTTCATTATTCATAATTTCATATACATTTAATTTGAGATTTATAACCAACTTATTCGAATAACGTAGTATAACATTTATTGATACTTTAGCGCGAGTTTTTTCTTAATAAAAAGCTCCAAGAATATTTTTCGAAAATATTAAAAATAATTTGCTACCACAAGGAAAGGCGAAATACTTCTTATGACCGTCGTGTACCGTGGTGTATCTAACCAATGGGATAATATTGGGTAGTATAAACTGAAATGCAAAACATTGTTCCTTGTCTAACTTTACAATGTTCTAGATCTAGTAGTAAAGGCCGAAAGTATTATAGGATAACTAATTGAAATACGGACTTAAACGTTACAGCTAGTCTGAAAGATGCCATTTTTATATTCGTTATGATTATTGAAAAAAAAAAACGTATATGATAATATTGATAAAATATCAATCATACCAGACGATTATGTTATTAGGTGTGGTGTTTGATTTGAAAATTGTTTTATAGTTATTCGGCATTTCGTGTTCTGAAATCTTATCGATTATGACGTCATATTTGTGACTATGACAGTCACCTGCACGTTTGATTTTCAATCGGTCGAAAGGCTGTGCTAAACTCGTAGAACGACTGGCTCAGACAAAGTGTTTTCCGAACGCGAGAAACAACACGTCATTGTAAAAGCAATACTCGTGTAGGGGTTGGCCAGCTATAGCTCAGGATATTGGTGGGCGCAGCAGCAGAATGTTATTGCGGTTTTATGCGAACGGCCTTTTTCCCGTCCACAACATCGAAACACGCGTCACTGACCTCCTTTCCCGTATTAAGTTGAACACACACACACACGCGTTTTTCTTCGACGCTCGTTCGAATGCATTGCCCACGCGCACGCATGCTCACATACGGGATGCTCATATAGTTGTAATTTACATAATTGTACCGAAACCACGGCTGCCGCGACGACGGTAAAATATAAACCATGTCGCTTCTACAGCGTGTGTGTGTGTGTGTGTGTGTGTGTGTGTGTGTATGGATGCATGCGCGCGCGGAAAGCAACATACACACAACAACGTACATACAAATCTACACGCACACGCGTACATAGATATCCATAGTAATAAGCTAGATGCGTTACTTCCGTTTCCCGTGGGGAAATCGACCGAAATGAAAAGCAGAAATATCCATTCAGGTGCCCAGACCATACCCGCCAACCGTACACTCGAAACCGTCGCCGAGCGTATCCATTGTTAATAATGATTAAAATTCACCCTACACACAGTTCAATCAATGCCCATTGTACAACGCGGTGTACCGTTTCCTCCGCGGAGCGCGTGTACGTCGACGACAAACGAACCGCCGCCACCGCGCTCGCGACGGTCGCCAACGAGTCGGACGGGCCGAAGGACTCGGGCGGCGCGCGACTGACCTTGTGCGCAGATGTCCCTGCGAAACGTGACGGTAATAGGGCTTTGCGGCACGCGCGAAAACGGCTGACGTGCGCGCGTACACAGTCGCCGGACGTTTTCTCCCGTCGCGTCGTTTATTACATAATGTTAGCCGTTCCCCGGTTGCTGACGGACGGCTGTTTGTCAACACGGACGAAATCGATATTGTTTACCGTACACCGTGTGCGTGCGTGTGCCGCGTCACGACCGACTCTGTACCAGCGCGAAGCACCGCGAACCGCACGCGTCGGCGTCGATGCAATTAACGTAATGGCGTCCGAGCTCTGCGCCGTACCCGTGATCCGTAACCGTTTTCCCGATTTTTTTCGTTTAGCGAACAAATACTGATCGTCTCCCCGGTACCAGTACGACTGTAGTAACACGTATCACAGCACACGCGGTGTTGCGATACGCACCGCGCGCGCATGATTGGGACGAATAAGCGCGTGACGTCGCATTGCTCATTTCTCTATTATTAACCGAAACGGTACTGCTCTGGTCCTGCGTTTCATGTCCGCGTGGGCAGACGACTTTCGTTCGTTCTGCCGTCAGATAATGCCTTCGGGTCAGAACGAGACGACGAGCGAGTTTTAAATCTACGTTCAGACATCCTATTCCACGTCGATAATATCGCAGATTTTCGTTACCGTTTCACCGGTTCCCGTGAAAAAAAAAAAAAAAAAAAGGTTCGATTCTTTAATTATTATGTTTATTATATCATCTTTCGGATCCCGTCGAATTTCGCCAAACGTGTATAGAGCACGATGGACCGCGACCGTACCGGTGTCGTTACGTACCGACGGATCCCCATTGAAACGTCACCGCTGTGGCAAGCAAACCCGTCAACGTCATTACCACGGCCAATACGTTTATTAGACCGACGGCGATACATAATTAATTGGTGGACTTTGTTGGTGTAATGGACCTGAACGCCGGATTGTAGCCACTCTGAATGACTTTTGATCCGTCGTATTGCGAGTTAATAATAATATATCTTCGATGATGTATGTATATTCGTAAATCATATCGACGCTGCAACAGTAATGTATAATACTACAATCGCATACAACACACACACACACATAATATATATACTCGTTTATATATTTAATGCGTACACATACACAAATACAAATACACTGAATGGACGTCCTGCATACAAGGGTCAGAGTCATAAGGTGTACCACAAATCCTCAACTACTGTTATGTAAACCACCTTAATTGAAACTGTGTGATAAAATATTAACATTTTCCTGTGTGCGTGGTTTAATGATGTTTTACGTAGCGGGTTTTCGATGAAAATTGTAATATTTCGTTTGCATCAAATGATCAGTTCTTGTATTCGTTGCATATATTGTATTCAAGACAACGCGTGTATTACGGATCACGTGGGTAAATGCGTTCCCACTAAAGTGTACAGTTGGGTATGATTATATACAGATGAAATAATAGTTACAATAATCAAACAGAATAGATAATACATTTGAGAGAGTGTTTGTGTGCGAGAGAGATAGACAATTATATGTAATATGTTTACACAAAACTATATGTACTTAAAAGATTTCCATTATGTATTTTTAAGTTTTTTGTTTAACTTACCTACAAAAAAAAATAGATTGCAGTTAACTATAGATAAACATAATTTCAAAATTGATAGCAGCAAAATCAGAGACACACTTATATATTTTTTTTTACAAATATCCATTTAAATTATGCAGTGTTAAGTTCTCCAGTTACTATGCTAATGTAAATTGGTAATTAAACTGATGTAGTTCTATCATCTCTTGTAATATTAACGATATCAAGAATGTACGTAACTAAATTAATTCTATATTATTATCATTTTTTCTTTACTTTATTCTTATTATTGTGAATATCTCAATCTCCAGATTTATATATAATTATTAATTTATTTACACTATGTGCTTATAATACAAGTTTTTATACTTATACATTGTACGTATTTTTTTATACTCGATGAATATAATATTATTTTACACATTTTTTTTTCCGTATTATAAATAAATAAATAAATAATATAATAATAGAATGCGTGTTACATCAAAGCCAAAAACATCGAAAGAAACAGGCAGCTTTGTGGTTATAGTATGTACGCGAACGACCGCGAAAACTTCATAGAATCGCAAAATTGAAATATTTGAGATTCCCAATTAATTGAAATTCTGATGTTTCTGTGCTCTCGAACTGAAGAATAAGTTATTGTAACAAATTGTAATCGATTTTTGTGAGCATATTAATGAGTTCTCGAGCACATAGATTATTATTTTAATGGTCGTAACTAAACAAAATAATGAGATACGTTCTTTCAGTATACAAAATACAATTTAATTAAAACAATCAAGTATAGTGATTTTATTTTTATTAAATATCACCTATTAGATACATGGCTATTAATTTTTATGGAAAAAAATATAATTCAGAGATATTATTTTTGAGAACATTCTCCCCACTAAATTATTCAAAATATATGTAGAAACAATGGGTTGCAATTGAGTTCCTGTAAGACATTTAATACGATTTTCTGTTGTTGTCGTATTCGAAATGAGTTACTTATAAATTGAATATATCGAAGTAGTTTAAATAAATTATGAGGAAATAAAATATATTATAGTTAAGATATAAAATACGAGTATAGTATTCCTAAAAACAAAAATCATTATTTACAAATAATTAATAGCATGGCATATTGTATTGATTTTAAAATTTTTGATATTGATATTTCATTCTATTTTAGTACATAAGAGTCTTTATTCTTTGTACATCTGATTAAAACTAACTGGTTTACAGCTTCACATCTTTATTCTTATAAATTACACGCATTAAATAATATATTCACTGTACATTATACAGTATATACTGTATATTATATAGTATATACAGTAGTAGATAGATACTAATATTTGTTTTTATGTCTTTTAAGTTAATTGAAAAAAAAGAAGAATGATAATTAATTATCCCATGGTTTGTTTACCATTATAACCAGGTGAAAAAGTCAACAGACTTTTGTCAAAGACGGTATACAGTGATAATATTGAAAAAATAACTACCTTTGTTTATATGATTGATTGTAAACCCAACTAAGAATATTTATTGTTATTTACATAATAAATTACTTTTGTTATATTATTTTATATTCGACACATACAAATAATAATGATTCTTTGTATGTATACTAAAAATATAGACAAAATATGTATTACTAATTGAATTTGGAAAAATATTATTAATATCCTATGAGAATAAACATGAAAAATTGAACATAATTTTGGTTTGTATGTTTAGGTAATTGTATTATGCCAAATATGAATTGTCTAATTAAACCCTAAGCAATGGATCACGAAATTCATTTAGAATTGAATAAAAATTATTTTTTTCAAACGAATAAAAAAATTCATAAAGGATTATCACGAATAATTTAAAAAAATATACAACACAGAATATTAAAATATGAATAACTTAGAATAGCTTATGGAAATGCAACGCTAAAAAATGTGAAATATCGGAATATAAGAAGATAATTGGTTTTTTTTTTTTTTTTAGTTTTAAAAAATAACGATATGATCATTGCATATACATAAAATACAACAAAATTAAAAAATTTAGATGGTAGTATACTTCAAAATAACAATATTATTAATACATTTAATTGATATAATGCAAGGAAAAATTTTATATTTTTTGAAAATTGTAAATAATGTTATCATTAAATGTATTAAAAATATAATTTAATGTATTTTAAATAGAAAAACTGGTTACTTAAATATTTACAGTGTTCAAATGTTCTAAAAGAAAAATAACGTTATGATATGAAAATGCCCGTAACGTTTAAAAACAGATAACAATAATGTAAAATTTCATAAGTATTCAATATTGCCGATAAAATGATAACACGTCAAAAGACTTGCGAGAAGTATCTTTTAACATGTCTGGACATTTTATTAGTACAATATTATTAAAAAACAAAACAGTGTAAAATACATTATTTTTAGAGCAAAGAAGTTAAATAATTATACTAATTATATTTTTCATGAGAAATTTAAATTATTAAATATGAGTTTTAAATTATTCATATTTTATATTATATTTAGAAGTTTTAGGGAAATATTCGGAAATTTTGTAAAATTTCTTCATTGAAGAGGCTTAATTAAAAGTCTGTGTACACATATTTGAATCTTAAAATCAACAAATATCTTCATAAACAAATATCTTAATAGATGAAATATGGATTGTTTAATTAGTGTCAGTTTTCTATAATAAAAATGACATTATTCGATTAAAATAAATTAAATTAAATTATTTTTTACGAAAAAAAAAGAGTGGTAACTTAAAATAACAGTTATTTAAGCTTTAACAAACATTACCATACTAAAGGTTTTAAAATGGTTTCTATAATCATAAATGATTATTTTATATGAAATAATTTTTAGTATGTATTTAGTAAAATACAGTTTAAAGTGCACTTATTTTGAATACTGTCTTAATTTTATTTGTGATTTATACAGTAATAACAAATATAATAACAATTATTCATACATTCTGAATAAAATACCATTTTTATATAGTTAAAGAAATTATTGAATTCCCCAGAAATTCACTACATGATATTATTTATTAACTGTTATGTGCATGTATATTAATATTCATTAATATCACTACCAGATAAATTGATATTAAATGGACGTTTTATTGATTTTTATGATAAAATATTAAATATTTAGCCATTAAAAATGAAAACCGAATTTCCGGAACATTTAACCTAGAGTTTAAACATGGATATAGTTTATTAATAGGTAATAGAAATAATTAAATAAAAAACTAAAAAATATAAAATTTTTAATGAATGCCATGGCATTCGAGAAGAGACAAAGATTTTATATTATACGATCAGTATAGGCTCGATTTCATGCCGAACGGTACTATTGATGGTAGTATGCTGATATAAATTTTGCATTTTTATACGCCATAAAGATTTTACATTAGATTGATCGGTTCCCAGTTTTAATATTTAATCCACCTCGTGCGCCTTAATATCCTTTTGAATATTGAAAAATCCGGTCAAATATTAAAATTATACGAAAAAAATAAAAATCAATAAACGCGTCGAGTCTCGTGGCTGGGTTACTAATATTTCTCGACGGACATAAATCGGTTTTCGGAATTAAAATCAGATTAACCTATCGTTCGCAGCAACGGACGAATAACCGTAACTGTTTTTTATTTATTTATTTAATTTTTTTTTTTTTTTTTTATTGATGGGAACTCACGCACTCTCGGATTTTACAATGTTATATATTTGTATTAATTAACGAAGCGCAGTCGTAGTGCGTACAGGCTGTTAAGCTTTGTATCTGAGTCGAAACAAACTTATCATCACGGACCATATTGTAATATTGTATTTATCCATTAATCGCACAACTGTATCGCTAATGACAGATCAACAGATCGGTCCGCGTTAGGTATGTACGCAGCAGCAGTAGCAGCAATACAAGTAGAGCGGCGGGAGCTGCGAACGCAACGACGTCAAATTAATTATATTTACATTTGGGGCCCGAGGTATGCACACGATCAATGTGTAATAGCTTTAATACGCAATGCGACGACACGATCGTTGCGAGTGATTGTGTCGGCTCAACCAACGAACGGATTTTTAAAAGCAAATAAACTTATTGTTCCGTAATCGGACGCCACCGAGCTCTATGACCCTATTACGCGCGTGACCGGTATACTCATGTTTTGTCGCAGCGGAGATTCCCTTAGTAAACGTTTTTTGGTTTAAACAGGTCTGCGAATTCGGACGTAAAATGAGCATCGCTTACGCCGTATGTACACGAGGTGAACTTTGTACGGAATTTTCATTGTTATCCGAGACAAGACGCGTTTGATGGCGTAAAGATGATTGCTGTTACACGTGGTTTTCGTTGCACGGCCAGTTTTAACGAGTTCCGCGCTGCATCATATTTCAACTTCGTTCCCTGATTTATGTTGAAACGTCGGAACGTTGTTTTCAATACATTTAAATGTTGTTCGAAAATTAATTCAAACGACATTTCCAAGTATGATTTTCGCTTTGAACACCGCTGTGCGAACGATAAGGTTGGGTAGGAAACCTTATATTACCGTACGAAAACATATGCACGTATTCGAAGCTGTGATATTTTGTTTAGATTAAGGATGACCTAATTGCGACTTTCAAAAGCAATTCATAACTTAACGTTAGCTTATTTGAATAAAAATCAAACAGAAATAAATCATTTTGTTTTTCAGTCTTGTTGAATTTTATTAGGATCTTTTTAGAGATTATTTTCGAAGACAATTCTCCAATATTTGCATCCAGAATGGTTTATTTAATTAATTATACCGATTCACTTTATTGAAAACGCACGAATTTCAATATTAAAACCAATAAATACAATTCTTTAAATAAATTCTAGCAGTACTAAGTTCAGAAATAAAAATATAGAAAAGGCTAAATGATCGGAAATGATTTTTTATTAAAAGCAAAAGAAAAAGTAGTGTCTACTATGAATTTACCCTGAATAATTTTGTCTTGAACCATTTATTTTTCTACGATTTTTAATAATCATAAATAAATTACTATTTCATTTAAAGAAACGTGGACGTGGTCACAATCACGTGTCACGAACTTGCATTAATGCACTCATACTCCAACCGTTATTGTTGTCGAAATAGTGCCATACTTTTTTCCTCAATTCTCTTCAACACGAAAAGATTTTATTATTTGTATGTTCAACCTTTAGTACATTTTAAAATGTATACTACTGTTTTAGAGAAATGTGTTGTAACATAATCACTGTTGTTATACTACATCCATTTAATATTACACAAAACCATGATTATGCAATTGAAAATAAAATAAAAAATACTATATGCTGAAATATTTAACGACATTTCGCATAATAATTTTATCGTTTATTTTTATTTTCTTAGAAAACTTTCATTGTAAAAGCTGAGTAGTTTACGTTAGATGTGTTATGGGGTATTATGTGTTTAGAGTACTATTAAAAATTGTACTAACAATGAGAAATAACAAGGAGGTAATCATGAAAACGTCAACTGGTGTCTCATAAGCAATTTACCCAGTTAAGTTATGTTAAAATGACACAAAGATGACATAACCAAAGGTTGTACACAAAGGCTATTTCAATTATTATATACCAAAAGTTCACATAAAGATTTTTACGACCTAAAGGAAAGAAAAAAAATCAAAAAGAAAATGAAAAGATAAAACGGGAAACAAGTTTATAATGCAAACCCTTACGCGGTAATAACTTTTTATAGAATTTAATTGCGAGAGAAATAACTTAATAATAAAATGACGACCGTTTAAAATTGGCATCGTTAGAGCAATATTGTAGATCACAAAAAATAAATTATAGTCAATTATAAAAATAAATAAGGTGCTGAAGAGGCCGATCACAGTAACAGAAAAATAAAAAAAAAATAAAAAAATTAATACAAATTAATAATTGGAGAACACCTCTTATAATATGAATCGTATGTACAGGTTTATACATGGTACAGTATACGATAGGTATTGTTTCGATGTATAATATTCTAAGTTAACATAATATAGACCAAAAATATTAGTATCATTATTGATTACTAAATTATTGTGAAATTGTTTCAGCCATTATTGCGACATATTTGGACGTTTCCCGCGACATTGTGGTTCAGGAACAATGGTTCACGTTTTAATGAGAATATTATATAGTTAAATATTTCATCCAAAATAATATTATGTGAACTTTGGCATGTCGTGAATTTGTTTTACCATGTAATTCATACTTTTAAAAGCAAAGCATAATAACTTAAAATAATAATTTAATTAATAATTTCGATTTCAACAAAATTTCATTTAACAAAAAAAAAAAAAGAAAAAAGACATATTATAGAAATAATGGATTGGTATTACATAAATATTTTCTTTATCAAATTGATATTTTAAATTTATCTATATTGATATATAAAATTCAATAAATGTATCATGTTTTTTCATGATGATAATATATTTATCGAATTGTTTTATATTATATTTAGTATTCAAATTAAAAATTCCGCTACACTGCAGGGTTTTATAATTTGTTTCTTGTTGTTTCTTGCTTAGTCATATTTTTGGTACAAATTTAAAACTAGCAATTAATCATTCCATTCGAAAAGTATGCAAAAGTCAATATGATATGATGAAATAAAACATTGAACGTGATTGTATGAAATACCCAAATTTAAACACGCTTTTTTTTAACTTTATTCAAACTTTTTTATAATATAATCGTTATTTATTGTGAATGTTGTGGTGATTAAATTGTGTTGTTAGTACCAGATTTCTTAAAAAACTTACAAAACTAAAATTTATTTTCCTATAGGTATTTTGAATAAATATTTGTCAATAATACTATAGGCATTTTTTTTAACATGTTATTTTTCACAAGTGATACCTATGCATTCGTAAGACTAAACATAGTTTATCGTCGCAGATGTACTGGAATTGCCTATACGAAGCGCCGTTTGTAGAATTTCGTATATACATAACACCATATACGAGACATAAACATCATTAATATTCATAAAAAGCAATTGGTTATGCAATATTTCAAACTTTTAAATAAAAGCCGATTCCAATTCAAAGATTGTGTCAAAATGAATTATTTGTATAATAAAATATGTATTACTATAATTATAGATAATATGCTTTTGATTTGTATAACTGTATTTGAAAATATTATTGTTAACTAAAATATATAAAAATTACAACAATTTTATAAAAATTCAAGTTTTAGTTGTTTTATACGTCAAAATAAAATAAAATAAGTGAAAAATACTATAGTAATTAACCAAAGATGTTTTTAAATTTGATAGCAATGATACTATAAATTATTTAATTGAAAAGGGATTATAAGTCTAGCTCAGATTATCAAAGTTATAATACTACATATGACGCGCGAATATATAAATGACAAAATAATTTTCATTTATGTTTTGAAACAGCAAAAACATTGTTCTATTTTTTTTATTTTATTTTTTTTTTAGTTAAAATGCTGTTGTTTTAAAATATGTAGAGTTTATCTTCCACTAACAAGACACAAATATATAAATAAAAATACCTATAATATATTCATTGACATTGCTCCATATTTAAAATCAATACAAAAATATTTAATTTTCCAATTATTTTAAACCAAAACCTTGATTAGTAATCAATGATTACCTATATTATAGTAAAGATACACTCCATCAATGTTCGAATTTTCAAAAATAATCATTAAACGTTTAAGTATGTTAATCATTTTGCATTTTCTGTATAAATAATTGGTTCAATTATTTAAATAGTTAAGGTTATAATTACTCATTATACTTGATGGATGTCGATCAACCATAATTTGTTGTGCACTAATGAAACACCTGAGTGCAGAACACTTTTAAGTGTACTAGTTCTCTTTTTATGTAAGCACAATAATACACAAATGATGGAATGGTCGAACATATATTGGAAGTATCGTGATGCAAATATGATTGCTTAGTATCGAATTTATCATAACTTTTTTATAAATTGCTTTAAAAAAATATAAATAAATATAAGTAAAAGACTATGTATCATGTATGGATTAAATCTTATTTAACATTGTGTGACAATTTAACTTGTCCGATGATACTCGCGTCGTCGGTCGTTGGTTAAAATTATAAACACGATATGAATGTAATCGTATAAGGTACACTCTAAAGTGTATCAATTATAGATTTAAAAAGGTGGAAATTCCTTATTATTTGTTTGACATGACTACTGAAAATGTTTATCCAATACTTGTTGGGGCAGGTTTGTACAGAATACATTTTTATGGTGTGTTTTGTTGCATATTAATGCATTATAATAAAGTAATTGTACCCAACGTTAGAGTTAGACAACGGTAAAATAAATAAAGCTTCTTTTTTTTTTATTTATAAACAAAAATAAAGCTTTTAACGGAATAAATTATTTTTTCGGAACAAATTTAACTGATCAAAACAAATAAAATACAACTATGTTCATCGTAATTGATGATGTACTATATATTTTTCACTATTTTATTGATTTTTTACCATACTTACGATGCTATTGCTTATTTGTTGTTAATTTTATTACATTATTATGTTTTAAAAAAATCAGTATTTGATTTTTAACTACTACCTTGATAATTTTGAAGAAAGTTTTGCGAACAATTATATTTTGAACCGTGAGTAATGTTATGCGACTCAGTTACAACACACTTAAGTATTAGATGATAGACAAGGGCTGATTGGTCTAATGTATGGTTGGACATGCGAGAAAACCTGTCATGGCAGTAACATATATTATTACTGGTGTGTCACAACTGTAGATACCCTCAAACATCAGAAGCACTATTTAAAATATTATAATGTAATCTATCATATCTATTTTACCCGTATATATTTTATTATGTACACTACTGGTGCGTGACGTTTTCAATGTCCGTGTTATAAATACCTATTTCATGGTTCATGTCCATACTGATATGTCATAGTGTCTACCCTTATCCTCTATAAACATTTTTCATATATTACACTCTGTGGTATAGGTGTTTGGAACAGTATTCGAAACAGTTCCGAATAAGTATTATAATTTGCGACAATAACTTGTTTCGGTACATATTTGTAATCGGGTTGACTTAGCTGTTACGGTGGTACTGTGACGACAGACTATCAATTACATAGGTTGAACAATAATCGTGATGAATTTAAATGTCGCTGGTCAATCTATATCACTCCACCAGCTTAGAAGTGTATCCTTATAACAATGTTGAACTAGATGACGAAGGAGATTCGTAAGAATATCTGAAAGTCTATTTGGTGTTTAAATTTGAATTTACCCACCGAACATTTGGTTCCCGTTATTCGCACAAATTATGCGACGGGGAAGTATAATAGTCCTATACTAATATACACGCTCAGCGTACAGATATACATAGCGGTAATATCAGATTATTATAATGTAATATTAATGTCTTACCCGATTCGAACGATATTTCGCTTATCATCATCCATTTGTTGGCGAAAAAAAGTTGTAGCTTCAGGAACCTGCCCATTCGGTGATGCAGTTTGATTGTGATGTTCCTGGCTTCGGGCATGACTGTGTCCGCAGGATAAGTGTACGACACGGGTTCCGGGAAAAAGTGTTCCCCGCCGACACTAAAATAGGCTTTGGCATGCGAAAAAACCTATATGAAAAAAAAATCAATTTAAAGCACTTTCTCGGAAAAGTGTGAACATGAATTTTACATGAATTCAAGGAAATCTCGGGAGCCGATTGTTGTCAAGTTTGATACAAGTTTATTTGTAGATATTATTTTTTTTAGTACAAGACACAAAAGAAAAATAAGAACACGAGTTGAAAAATAAACATTTAAAAAAATATGAATCATAATCGCCGTGAACAGTTAACCATGACATTTTTAGTTGTGTTATTTCTTTTTAACAGTTTAAAAATAAATATTGGACTTCCATCGGTTCGTTACACACTTCTTTTACAGGAAAATAATAAAAAATAAAAATACTCTCTCCGTCTATTCCGCCTGCAAATAAGTGTAAAAAAAAACTTATTGTTCGAACAGATAATATTATATGTTCTGTTCGTAGTTCATGCGCAGCTTATTTAAAATGAAGCTCTCAACGAGGTTTATTGTACTCGGCTGACAACTACCTAAACGATTGTATTCATTATCGGAAATGGGTATTCTTTATATTTATTTTTCTACTTATTTTCATTATTCTTAAATATAAGTTATAATATGTACGTAGGCGAAGAATATGACATTGTGAAATCGACGTATAAATCGTATCGCAAGTGTTCGATAAAAATTATACGTTATACAGACACTTCAAGATTGCATCGGCCACTAGCCGGTTATATGAACCGAACTGTATTTTTATGATAGGATCAAATTTCAAGACTCATCCATAACGTACAAAGTGCGTACATGTATATACATAATATCTACATTGTCCATACGTGTACTCGTATTTATTATTGTTGGTTTTTTTGTGCAACGTCAGATCGGGTATGTATGATTTAAAAAAGCATATGTACAGAACACACACACACTAGTATACAAACGTTTCGGCAATAAACCGTATGGCAAACAAACGTATATATGCGTCGCTTTTTATGTTTCCAATAAAATTAGGATAAATAAAATAAAAACCATAGCTTTTAAAAAAAGTCACCCGCTAAAGTAAAGAAGAAATATAATGATAATAATAATAATGATATTAATATGATAATAATGATAATAATATTATTTTTTTGTATTAATGAACAGTTTGCAAGCACGGATGATAATTCGTGAGCTTTATAACGTTCAACGTTTCCAAACTTTTTAAAAATACCTTTAAAATAAAGGAATGTACATTCATACGTATTCGAATAACGTATACACACGCACAAATATTCGTATGTATTTGCATAACGAGTATACGTGGAATTTTGCATATATATTAGGATACCACACCCACACACACAGACACACACGCACGCGCATACAACGTTGTTACGCTCGCATATTTAAACAATGCACGTATTACATGACCATCAGTTCATTTCTTATTCGATTTGTCGAAGGTAATTTCAATAATATGTTAAAGTCTAGAATCTATTTACGCGGTCGAGGGAAACGGATATGGATAATGTTTCGCCTAAAGCCTAAATCGTCAGTGTGTATGTGTGTGTGTGTAAGCGTATGGAGGCGAGGGTGGTCTGCTATTTAAAATTCAATATTAATCGTCTTTACGCTGAGAAAAGAATACCGTTGTCGTTAAGTACAATAATATACCAATAGTAATCTGTACACCACGTCCATACGATATATTGTATTCGTATTTAATCTTAGGATTTCCATGATTCGTTCGAATTCGAGGTATATAGCATTTCACAATATGTATGGCCTTTCGAATTTGGTATTTAGAATATTTTTTCATATTTTCAATGAAAATATTCCAAGATGTATTTAAATACAGTGACAATCGGAGACCGGTCAATAATGATATATAATCCATGTCAATATCATTGTATAACATATACCATTACAACAAAGTAAATTTGAATTTTGAATGTAATTGAAACTACTTTTTCCAAATTTAAAAAAAATAAATGTTGATGAATAACATGTAATATGTATAACATCTAAATTCCATTTACTGTAGAAATATTATATTATATTTTAAATATCTTGAACGTATAATATAGTTTTAGTTTTGTATCAAAAATATGTATACGTTCTAATAGTACTATAATATTTATGACCGTTCACATAACATAAGATTACGGCATGTACAAATACGCGCGATATTAAAATTATTTCGGTCCGAATGTTTTTTTTCTGCCATTAAAAATGCATCATTCAAGAAACAAATATAAAATATTAGAATTATGAAACAGTAAGGCAGCTCTTCCACTAGCTCGCTAATCTCGATGCGATTGACGTGACGCAACTGACGAAACTGACGATTTTTATCACGTCCGTTTTTCTAATGTTTTTAAATAGTACTTCTCTGGTGTCCCGATGTTTTTTTTCGGGACAGCCGATTGTCCCGGAATGATTTTTTAATAATGTATATTTGTATTTTATTAAACTCTAGTTCAAACAACCATAATATTATTGTCATGATAAAATAAAATGTTGAATAATTGACTGACGAAATCTGTTTTTAATTAATTTCTCAACTAAATGACTACTTTTTTGTCGAATACGTTCTTTGTATTTTCGGTTCCACATAATAGTTGTACTTATCGCTAAAGGAACTGACCATTATTTAATATTTTGTCAGTTATAATGAGCTAATCACAGTAGTGTAGTACTGTATAGTAGAGTAGTCATACTATAAACAATGTTTCTTTCAGACTTTCTATCCCGGAAGGAGACGTCGCAGTAGTAAATAATAATTTAAAGATATTAATTAAAAATAATTAAAAGATCAATAAAAAGTTAAGTCAACGAGAAAAAATGAGAAAAAAATTTCCCGATTTTCGTCAAATAAAATATGGTAACCCTACCCGCCTAGCAAATAATATCAACAGAAATGCTTATGTTGTTTCGAGAGAACTTCTTCGACAAGCTTTATATTGTAAATGGAATTGTCGTTTTTTGCGATCATTGCAATGAAACTGAACATGAACAGTTGCGTGCGATTATATACGTTACAGTCGTCGCAACAATAATCGCGTTGCGTGTATGAGAGAAGTACTATTTAAAAACATTGGAAAAACGGACGCGAAAAAAATCGTCAGTTTCGTCAGTTGCGCCGTGTCAATCGCGTCGCGCTAGTGAAAGAGCTGCCTTAAGGATACGTTATCAAGTATAGAGTACGAAGTATCACCTGAATATTATTTATTAAAAACACAATTAGACTAACGCCGCTAACTAATCATTGTGTATGTTTTCGAACGCGTGTCTAGTGCTGCGTCGGAAAAAAAAAAACCATTAGTAAACAAAAGAAACAAAAGCGTAACTCATCAATAGTATGAGGGTTTTACTAGTGAAAATCAACTCACTTGGACGCCTTGATGAAAGTCGTTGTTCGAATACATGTACAATGCTGTGAAATTCCTGACGACATCGAACTCGAAAGTCATTTCCACCGACGACCCGTAGCCCATCGTGTCGTTTTTCCATCCAACCCATTCGTTGTGTTCTGTGGCAAACAAATGTCTTATTATTACTATTTTTATCTTTTCCATGCAATTGTCAGGGGTGACGGGTAAAGGACGTGAGAGTAACCACATCGAACAGATCGATACGGTAAACAGAAGAGAAAATACTACAGTTGTTATTGTCTTACGAAAAAGAATTTACGCACTTTTCACGAACGGTTCGTCGACCCCGTGCCGACCGTCACATAGTTGACCAACGCCGCCGACCAATATACCGCCTTCTTCTCTGCCATCGTAGCCCGCGTCTTTTATATCACCCTGTATTACTGAGTAACTGATTACGCCTTCTGTGAACATAAAAATCCGAATCGGTTAATATGTCGAATTAAAAATATATTTTAATTTTTTTCTTCTGTTGTCGTGTATGTCTTGGACGGTAAAACTGACAGGGGTCAAGGGTGGAACTGCGGGGGAGTTTAGGAGTTTTCTACATTTTTTATTTCTCAATTTCTGTATACGTTACACGTCTCGCTGGCGTTGTATAACTACTGTAATGAAATGAAACACGGTGAAATGTCCCTAATAAATGTAACACGTCGTGTCATTCACTAGTGCTAAAGTACCACTGTCATAATGAACCAGAACAAAATTAAAATACCGATTACTCAGCGAGTGATAACATCGCAGTCGAGATAACATTTTATAGTCCAAGTCGTTATTATTTCAGCACTGCCCTTCTGTTTATTTCGGTAGTCATTTGGAGTAAGTCATAAATGTTTAATACTGTTAAGTCTAAAATATCTTCGAATTAGAGAACCTGTCTTGACAGTAACATTGGAAACTCAATGCGTTTCGCTACTTTATACATCTGTGAACGGACTGTATTAATGAATACAAGGAATCGTTTCCTTGCATGTGCCGTGGGAACGTCTTTAGCTGAGCTGGTTCAAATAAAAAAAAAAAAAAAAAGGGAAAACTATAAATAATACAAACGTTGGGGAAATCGTGAAATGAAATGTAATAAATTTTAAAATATTAATTAGTTTTCTATTTTTAGTCAGTAAAACATATTCGTATCGTTTACCATTAGATGGGACATTTTATTTAGTCGATCCATTTTGATTTTTCAGCAGATTTTATGATAAGAAGAGAAAAAATTTAAAATATTTTTCTAATTAACTGATTTTAAACATTAATAATATTTCAGTATTTTACAATAACTTAGTGATAAGTATTATTTTTTTTTTTTAATCAAACAATTATTCTTGATTTGCTTTCAAATGTATTAATTTGTTATCTTAGATGAGTCAAAAGTTTCGAAAAAAATATCCATGTCAGTAATTTATTTACTTTTATGTTAATTTAAAATTTAAAGAAGTTAAACAATTAAATATGTTTTTATATGATAATTCGCTTATTTATGTTGTTTAAATGGGTAGAAAAATGTATGTGTTTTTAAAAATTTTTAAATTTAACTCAATATTTAATAATATCAATTTTATTATATATTTCGATAAATATCATTATTGTTAACAATTAATTTAAGAAGTATTTGTTTTTATTGTTTTGAAATAAGTATAATAGCATATACATGTTAATTTCATCGAATTCGATTATTTTGAATTACCTTTATATCAACTTCAATAATAATTCTTACTTGAAAATATACAATGCTATTGCCAATTTAATTTTTATTCATTTTGCTTGAGATGTATTTCATTAAAATATCTACGGATTTATAAGTATTTTTGAATACATAATTGCATACTTGTAATAAAAACTGTATAATAAATAATAATATTAATAATGACTTAGTAATAAAATAGAAAATACAATTTAGATTTGTAATGATGAGACCCTGCTCTGACAAACTTTTTTACTCGTATGGAAAAATGTATCTATGCTACGATTGTATAAATATTAATAAGGTGTTTTTTATGTGGAATTTTGAAAGGTATCAGACTCGTTAATACTGTTCAATTTAATGTAAATTATTGTTTGAACTATAAGACCTTTGGAAAACTCTAGGATATTTTTAAAATATAACCTTGCTATGTGGGAACGAAAAAATTTGCATATACATCAGAAGTTTAATTCAATATGGTGCTACATGGAGTTCATATTATATTAAGTGGAAACAATAATGATTCTTCTGAGATATAAATGTTTAATGTATAGGTATAGAAATTGTTTATGTCTCAATAATAAAGTGATGGGGCAGCTATAATTAAAATATTTTTAAATCGTTGGAGTTCACCATTGGTAGGGTTTACATTTTTTCCTGAAAATATAACGTACAAGTGGAATTCCATACAGATACCGGAACCGTTACGTTTATGTTAGTTCCAGTTAAGAAAAAAAAAATATCAGTTTTTAAAGTTTTTTTGGGTTCTGGTTAAGTTTTTGGTTCAACTATCTTTAAACGATTTCGATTTGAAACCGGTCTTTTTCAATTGGGTTTCAATCCCTGATTTCAAATCATAAACCCTCTAATCTACTTCTTGAAAATCGGTGGAATTTAAAATCACTCCAAGTAAGAATCATTTTTTTATTTGTGGTTTTATTTCTACGTGATCAATTAACCAATTATACATTTGATTTACAACAATATTAGGAACAAATATTTAATATATTTGTATTATTACTCTGGGCGTCATCTAGGATTGTACATTTTTGTAACTGATGATTCGTCATTGATTATAAACATATTAAAATAATATAACTTCAAATCAACAGCCGTACAGTAATAAACATAGAACTCGATTTATGTCACACTGTTGATGCATATGTTATTAGTTTTTATTTTTTCCTAAGAGGAATACGACAAAGAAAACAATTTTTAAAATTGTTATTCCAACAAATAAAAATGTTTGTTATAATTTTTATTGGTTTACGTCTAAACCCGTTGTTGAAAAACATTACTTGAATTTAATTCACTCGAATTAAGTTCAAAAGTTTAAGGTTTAAAGGATTTAACAAATTGTTTTCACTCAAGGGTATCGATGAGTTCGAGTTAAAAGTTTCGAATTGTATTCAAATTATAAATAGTTGAAACTTAAAAGCGATTGTGGACAGTAGCTGTTAAAGTTATCATTATTTATTTCATAACGAAATATTGGTTTAAAACAATTCGAATTATATGAACCGTAATAATGCAACACTTATATATCGATGTATAATGACCATGATTATTAAATATGGTCCTAAAGGTAACATTATCTATCGATCATCTGTGAAACATGGTAAATAAGTAACAGGTATTTTAATTATTGTTATGATGTCAATGTACATAGTTTATTTCTTTAAGAAAATAATTCGTGCTTTGAAAAAAAAAATTAAAGTAAAAACCCTTTATTCATACAACTAAAATGTGAATATTCAGTAAACTCCATCTATACTTAAATGTAAATATAAGTTTATTGTACAAATATAAATGTTTAATGAATTTACATGTACCTATTACAAAATGGTATTTGTCTTAAAAAAGGCTTAAAAGTTTAAGGTATAAAAAACTATTAGTTGTTCACATAAGTTATTTCTCACTACTTATGGTTAGATCCATCAAATTGCTTATACCAATTTGTATTTAGTATTAAATATTTCAAAATTATAACTTAAGTAAAATAAAAAAAGATCCTGACATTTAACTGTCATTTGTAAAATAATTTGAAAAAAAGTTAAAAAATCTGTAGGTTTTATAATAATTAAATTGATGGCAAGAAATGCAATACATAATATTGCACTTATTTCGCCGACAGTTTTTATCACAATAATATAGAATAAATTATTTATTTGTTGAGTATTTTAAAGTTTTTCTAATAAAATTAATATTACAATAAATAATAAGAATATGAGTTTATACGAATTTTTTTTTTTTTGATTTGATCTGCTAAAAATAGATGACTTTATATAAACACCGAATGATGAAAATAGTTGGGAAATTTATACAAAATATATTTTAGATGACTGACTTTTTAACTGTTATTAATCAACTTGGAGTACTGAAATAACATGCAAACAATATCGCAAATATGAATTATAGCGATCATTGGTAGGTTTTAGATATATGTCTTTGACGTCGATGATTATTATTGATGCAGTTGGATGTTATAATAAAGAATTTATAAATGTAAAGGTCCTTTTATAACTGCCGGTTAGATTAATTTTATAGCTCTCACAAATAATTTATATAATATTATGTCGAGTAGGTATAAATAAAAAGAGTTTAAGGTTATCAAAGAACTAAAAATAAATCCGTCACATATACTTCAGATATTGCAATAATAAAACAGAAGTAGTGCTGTATACACTGATCCTATAATGTGCTCTGAAAATCTTACAAAAACTAGGTTTATATATTTTTTCGTCTTAGAAAATAGAGATATAGTGGTACAATAAATGTGACAAAAACGATACGAACACTTTCACAACAAACAGGAAGCTGGTTGAATCTTTAAGATCATAAACTGCAAAACCTGTAATTTATTTTACTATTTACTGATGCCATTATTTGCATATCCAATGCAACGCATTGGACTTGTTCATTAACAATATAAATTTAACAGTGTACTTGAAACTCGACATTTACACAATATCATGAAATGTAAAGAAACCTTCGGGCATCACGGTAATATTATGGTATAAAATTGTAATTTGATTAATTAATTTAACTTTAATTTATTTAACGTATCCCGGACATGATTTAATCCGTAGTCAATTATAAATTATAAATTTAATTAAAAGACGTGTTCATATTTCAAGTTAGGTGGGGTAAACAATATTTTTGTCCCATGTAAACGATACACTTAAATAATATTTATTTTTTTTTTCAGTGATAAACTTAATAACAGATATTATATTTTTAACAATTTATTCTAACATAAAATAATGCGTTGTATTAATATCTACAAAATTTAGTTAAGTCTTTATACATTTAGTCCTAACGGGATAAGATGACTATGCATAAACATATATTTACTATTTCGAACCCGGCATTCGGTAATTTCGAAAAAATCAACTGCTTCCACCCTCCTTCACTAAGCAGTTGGGTTATTCGGGAACAAAAATAATTGTCAAAATTAATATCTCTGTTCCTGAATCTTAGATAAAAAAAATTATATAATATTTTAAATTCCAATCATACAATTAAACTGAAATGAGAATGCATTGCAAATGTATAAATATTGAAATGTATAATGCAAAAGATAGTAGAAGTGATATTTTAAAGCAATTCACTCATACACTAGTGAATGAAAATTTATAGTATATTTTTGGAGTTTGAGTAAAATGATTAATATTGTATGTTAATGGACATGGAAAATTGTGATGTATATATTTGAACTGGGTACCTGACAGGAAAATTCAAATGTTATGGTACCTACACCTATCCATCACTAAAAGATATAGTAGTACTTTAAAAATATGATTGTCATTCAAAAAACAAATAATTTGTATTATTACAAGCTTTTTGTGTGAAATGTATCAATTTCGTAGAGTCCGTATTAAAGTCGAAAAGTTATACATTTAAATTAACATAGGAATTTTGTAGATAAAACGTAACAAGTATTGCTATTTAAGAGGCAATATTTTGACTTCAAATTTAAAATATTTTTAAAAAATGTCAATACTTGAACGTGAGAAGAGTTAAACACATCTCATTGCGAACATTAGTCGAGGCTTCTGCGTGAATTTGTAACTTCTGTGAAACATAGTTTACAAAGGTGTACTGAGAGTTCTCCTAAGAGCTTTTAACACTAGGAACCCTTTGAAATCAGCCGTATGTTTCTCCGAGTAAACATTTGATAGTTACAAAGAGGTTTCATCTTACATCAAGTGGTGTCTGTGGATGGATATTGTACTGTTTGTATTTCCCGGCAGGTACAAGCAAAACTAATTATCACCCTTAACTGGACATTATTAAGTATAACGTAACTTATAGAACATATGTTATGGAATACGTTCTAAACATTCATGTGTATGCTGTAACGATTTGAATTTCAATCAAATTGAATATACCACAATGTTGTCGCATGATCAAAATATGTTGAGGATATATGCTGACACTATGTGCATTTGGAAACAGAAAATTATGATTGCTTAAAAAATTAACGACATGAAATATGATAAGTAATAATCTTGTGATAACAATTTATTTATTTATTCTGCATATCAATAGTATGCAAAGTTTCCTGGTTATAAAATTACACGAAAATACCTGACCACTATTGTTTCTTATAATTATTTTACGAAGAAAGCAATTAGGTTTTATATAAATTTAGTGTAATTCATAGCAAGACTCTTATCAAGTCTTATGAGTTAAATGAAGAGCAGTTTAAAAATTAATTTACTACGAAAAAGATAATTTTTTGACTTTTATTTTATTTATTTTGAATTAGAATCGAAGTTTATTGATCCTTCGAAAATATACTAAATATTTATAAATTTGTGTAACTTAACGAGTAATAATGAATCATTGTCAAAAAATAAACTGTCCGCGGTTGCATAAATAAAAAATTGCCTTGAATATGCTTGTGTATATTTTAAAATTTTGAGAAAATGTACTATTAATAAGACAAATAGTTTTAGTTTTGACGCGTAAAATTGGTTAAATACCCAATTAATATCGTATATTAAAGCACTAATGCTCAGGAAGTAAAAAATTGACTTTGATTTGTGGTTTGTAGCTTATTTGTTTATTAGATGGTCAGGTTAATTCTGTAGCTGGGGAGAATCTAATTTGTGATAAACAGTAGTCTTGTAGTTAAGGGCCTAAAATAATTTTTTGTGGTATTTGAAACTTTTAAAAAGGGCTTCTTATGGAATAGTTAATTTTTATTTTCTGTAATATAATAGTTATCAATTATAACATAAATAACGTTTGATGACTAGCATAAAAACAATTCGTCTTAAATAGGATTACAAAATAAACACAATTAATATTACATAAACACTGTTGAAAAAAAGAAACATAAATTATATAAATAAAATATATTTATATGTTTAACGAACATAAATATAATGTATTATGTCATAATAATTGGTTATGACTTAAATTGAACTTTAAAAATTGAACTACTTTTAGTCATTCAAAACTAACTACGAGTATAGTTCTACAAATTCTTTCTTCTAATTAAATACCAACTTTTTAATGTTAATTAGTCTATTAAACATAAATTAAAACATACAATTTGTTATCATTTAGTTTATTGAAACTATGACGATTGTTACAAAATGAAATGTTATAACATTATATCTAAGTCTTAAAATGAATGTATATCTTACAAAATAAGAGAAACATTTCGAGGGGGTTATATTCCGTTAATCCCCCCTCCCTGATTAAATCACTGAGCCAAACTACTTTAAATCTTAAATATTATATACTAAAGTACTAAAAATAAATATTTTAAGAAAGTTTCAATTTCATGGAGTGTTTCAAAAGTTTATAAAAATTTATTTCAGGAACAATGAATGTTTTATTTACATTAATCCTAAGTGTGCTCTTATGTCATAAAAAATCATTTTACATTATATTTTAATCAATTATTAGATTACCATACCAATATGCGATACCACAACAAATATAATGTAATAAAACTGTATATCAATTTGTTATTATAAAAATTTATTGACGGAGATAACTTTATTTTTTTATAATGTAATGAGAAACGTAATGAGTATATGTTAATATTATGCAATTTAAACGAATGAAAAAAAAATTAGTTATTCTCATTATTTAGTTCATTTCTTACAGTACGTTATACTGTACATTTACGGTTTGGAAGAATGCGAATTAAAAAAAAAATAGTTTCTATTCCACAAACATTTTTCTGCTAGAAATCTCATAAATGTTAAGTGGATCGGAAACCCTGGGTTACGTGACATAAAGTAGAACGTAGGACATAAACACGAGACATGTGCCACTGTATGTGTTTTATTTGATATTTGTGCGGACGTTTAAAAACAGTCGTGCCCTTACCGTAATGATAACAACCGATGATCTCAGCTCGAAGGCAACCCATACGCGGTTGTCCGCTGTAAGGCACTAAACGGATTTTGGACGCAATAATAGCCGGTACCAGAGGTCGGTCTACTATCGTGTTCGTGTCCCTGTTGGCTTGCAAAACCTGAAAACGCAAACGGAAAATATTAAATATTTATACGTCACATACACGCCACACGCATAAAATTCATATATATGTGTATGCGTATGTATGTATATTCACCATAATATGTATAAGGAAGAAAAAGAAAAAAAAAAAACGGTAAAAGTTATTTCAATTTTAGATTCAGTTGCCGCAGTGTCGTATGGCGTGTCGGCCAAGTCGTTTATTTTAACAAGGGTAGCGGCGACGAACCGTTGTTCTGAGAAGAAAATGCATTTGGAAGTAAATATATATATATACATTCATAAATTCGTATAAGTTAGACGTCGAATAATAATAATAATAATACAGTATTCGAAAACGTCCTTTGCACTGAGAGTATACATATATAAGTATAAGTTTTCATATTTAAATTCGTCGTAGGACGTTTGCATTCGTATAATATTTAAACGCATTTTCACGAATATGTATAATATGAATACGCCGAAATAGTTCTGTGTCGCACGTTTATGATAAATTCCGAACGTACCTTGCAGAGCCATAACCTGCATCAGGTGGCTAATCGGAATACTGTGTCAATTCAACATGTTTTTTTTTTTTTTTTATGCGTCTCAACGATTTAATATTATATAATTAGAATTTAAAACTTGATTAGATACTCGTGACTTTTTTCAAAACACTTCTCGGTATCGTTAGGTGCAGTGTAGAAAGTTTCGGGAATTCAACATTCCCGTCCGAGGCTTACGATGTTATTGTACTTTCCAGTAGTTGGAGTCGAAAATGCCTGGGAAACATCGGATCTTACAGTTCCCGGAAAACCACGCCGTAGTGTAATTATAGCGTTTCCAGTGTAATGGAACAGGTATCGTTTTGAGATTTATTCTTTTCGTTCACAACAAGTTGTTTGTATTTTATTTCCGTGTCCGTGGCGTTGACAACTCTCATCCTCGGCCCGCTCAGAAAATGGAAGAGGAGAAATCGTGAAGAACCCGGGTCTTCGTTGCCGTCATGTCATGTACGGAAGATCGTTTGTACGCGCATCCGTAACCGTAACACAAAACGTCGTCGCGTCGCGCGCAAACGTTTGTGTAATCGCAATAAATAGTACGGCGTGCGCCGTAAATAACACGTTATCGAAGGATTTCGCTAGATTAATTGTTGAACGGTAATAAATCGTAGAACGTCAAAATATATCGTTGCCGGGACGAACAACGCAGCTTTAGTCGATTCACAGGAAATATAATGGTCGTGCAGCCGTCCCGTGGCAATAGGACTGTAATTAATTCCCAACCATGTTCTCGATGATTTTCAACTCTCGTCGTTTCACGACGTTGCACTTTTCGTAATTTCCGATGTGCAGCTTACGGTTCACTACAGGGAAATGGGAGGAGTGCGTTCGAATTATCACTCAACGACAGAAACCAAGTTTTCTCATTAAACGCGATGCATAATGTATACACAAAACTGCCAAAGAATTCGGGACGCAGCGCAGTGTGAATGTATATGTATATATATATATATATACATTTAAAATATAATATATGCACACATTCGTGTATACAGTGTGTATGTACAGCTTATATAAACTAAGTTAGTATACAAAAGTTGTTTTCCAACAACGTAAATATTATAATAACATGACCACGGACTATTATCCATTATCTGGTATAGTTGAATGTGAAATCCGCCATGGATATCAAACGGAATACCAAACCACCCCTCGAGTGTATGTAATTGAGTAAACAAGAAGCAATTTCAAAACGATTTCACTGTTGCGAAGCGAAAAATAAATACCACGAATTACTACTATATTGCTTATAATTAAATCAGTTATAACAACGAACCAATACATAAATATTTTAGTCAAAATATTTTTTTTACTTTTTACTTCGTTCATATTTAACATGAATAATATATAAATGTAAACGAAGTAAAATGTAAAAAGTTATTTCAAACTAAATATTTATTTACACAAATAATTCAACAATATCACTTGTTATACTAGTTCTAACATAAATTATTGATAAACCTCTCCATTATGATTATTATGATAATTTTCTAAACTTTTTTAGTTTATAAATTGTTATTAAGTTATATATATTTGTTTGACTGTCCTGGTATTTTTTATACTTTTAAACTATAGGAATCTCAAGGCCGTTTTATCCAATATTTTCGAATAAAAATAATATATTAAATATTTGAAAGTGAATTTTAGTAACGATTAAGGTTTTGATTACATTCAATGTTTCTTATTATCTATTTTTAAATATTTTATTGTATCATTTTTTATATTATCTGCTTATATTAAATTAATGATGATCATAATTAATTGTTAAGTGAAATTATGAGAAATAAAAAGCTAAAGAAGTTAAAAGCACTTAGACAATTAGATATTATAATAAAGTTATTTTTTATTGATTATAGTTATGTAATAATAATACTATCTACATACTATTTAAAGAAACAAACAGATGAATGGTTCAAAATTCAGAAAAATATTGGTTTCGTCAGTAAATCTGGAAAAAATGATAAAAATCGTAATCAAAAAACTAACAAACTAACTAAATTTTAGGATATATCCTAAACTTTAGTTCGTTTTTCGGCAATGATTGAAAATAAAGTTGATAACAAATAAAAATAGAAAAGTATAAAACAATAATAAATGTTGTTTACTCAAAAAAAAAACTGTATTGTGCACCGTTCTAGATTTTGTGCATAACCTCACACCCATATTTATGAATTATACAGTGTGTATACACATACTATATGTAAACACAATCTCCACTTTGATGCATAATGTTATCGTTATTTACAATCGTCTCAGTTGTATATATTTTAAACAAAGATATTAAAAGTAAACACTGAGAAAATAAAATATATTCGTCATTTTACGTGACCACGGCTCGGCAGTCCTTCTTTTCGTTCGATCAACTGAATATTTTGTGTAAACGAAACGAATGGCAGCCTTATCGCGTGCAAACTATCAATTACAATCAAGGTATTTACAATATTTACAAGGAAGATAAATGCAAATAAAAATTAAATCTTGAAAATTTTATTAAAACGAATTGTGTGACTTTCAGAAGAATAGTAATATACGGATTTCGGTATCATCTAGCAAACGCTGTATTTGTAAAAATAGTGTGATACATATTTGTGGATTAAGTTATTACATTTTGCGTATACCAACGGTAAATTTGAAGTGTAATCACTCAAACAGATCACTCGATGTTTAAATATTTTGTTATAAATCAGAAAAATGATTTTACAGTTTCAGTCTGGGAACGTTACTAAAATAATGTTCAATCTACATACAATTATTTGTATTGTAAATATTTCGAACACATTTCCTACTAAATCGTATTATTGTTTTTTTACAATCATCACTTAGTGCGTGCAGTATACATACTTTGATTATAAGCATTATCTTTGTGTTAAAATTAAAAGATACCAATCCCAGTAGCTCGCACAAATCGTGTACTTCATCGGACTGTTTTTTAAGCGTTATTTTTTCTCGTATACATGCAATCTGTTTAGTTGTTTTAAAGCAACTAGATTTATGGCTACATCGATGAATTGACGGTGTAAATAAAGATTCGGGCGTTTGCTTAGTATACTTCCACATAAATTTAATCTGTAACCTATATCACTTTACCTCAAAACATCCATCGCCTAGAACTCAATGGTGTGTTTTTTTTTAACTTTGGATTTGGTTCAGTAGACATTGTATTCTGACCTCACGCCACAATTCTTTTACGATTTATTGATTTCAGGTCCGTTGTGTATATAAATAATATTATATTAAACTTCAATCGTCGTTACAAAAATATATTACAGGTGTACGTAAATTATATTTTATACGCACATGCTAAGCATTATTTTTCATCACAGTTATAAGCAACGAACATAACGTACGATCTATATATGTCTCAAACTAAGGTATAATAAAAACGATTTTATTATTATTGTTATTATTATTATTTCATATATATATATATATATATATATATATATATATATATATATATATATATATACAATCAAAACTTTTAAAATATTTTTTTTTTTTATCTATAAAATATTTGAAGAAACACGAGAGGTAATAAAATACAACAAATGTAAATTGTATGGATAAATTATTCAATGAGACGTCACTGAATTGAATTTTCCTTTTTTTAATTTTCCTTGTTTTTTGGTGTAATTCAAATTAAAACTGAATTATTGAACGATTAGATTTAGATCAAGTCACTGAATATATCGTACACTATAGACATTTTTTTCTGTTCTCAGTTTGTTTTCCAATACGACAGCAACGCAAAACGTATTATTAGAAATAGTCATTAGCTACATAGGTAAATACCTATTTTCAATTTTATAAACTAACTTTCCTCTCTATATACTAAATATTTGGAGCATTTAACTTTTGAACGATATTATTATCAATGTCATCGGTAAAAAAAGTTTTTGTGATAGATCAACTTACATACTAGTAATACTTATTCCATCATGTATAAATATTATTCAAAAATATTAGAAATTATTTCAATATAATACAAATCCTAATATGATTTATAAATAATGGATTTGTCCGAATTTGGCTATAGTAATATTCCAAGTATACTAATTAAATATTCAATGGTCTCGGTAATATTTCTCAAAATTTATATTTATTTTACACGACTTATAATGAATATTGTTAAAATGGATTTCATCAAACTTCGAGTAATGCAATTTGAACAATATATATCGAATGGATCAAATACGAATAATACATTTTTGTATATGTATAATGTATGTATATATATATATATATTAAGGTAAATTAAAGTGAATCACTTTAGTACTGCTTGTAAATAAATATTTGGATAAATCTGAAAATAGCGTAATGGGAATAAATCAAGTTCTCAAATGTCGACGAAATAAATAATTACCGTAATTACAACTTTAAACTCGCTGTTAAAAATGTGACATTTGTTTCTACGTTTTACCAATATTATTATATTGCATTGTAGATACGATGATTATTAATGTCGACGTTTTCTAGAGAGAACATTTAAAAATAAAAATAAAATATCCTATAGAAGATACCGAGCAACGCCATAAATATTACAGTCATGTTTCATAATATAATATTACGCCATAATTTAATACAGGTACTCGCCTGGATATAACAGGTAACGCCGGCGAATATTACATCAGTACTAGTCGTTGTAACAAGAAATAATTGTCTTATATCCGTCTGAGGTACTAAAAAGGCGATAATAGCTGATTTTCCATGACGTTTTAATTTTAATTATTTCAACTATATAGTACCCCGCCCGTGGTAAGTATTGTGTTTACCCTGCAACGAACACAGGAAATAGGATTCCGCATAAAAACAGTATATACACACCATAATGACCGGGTCATCGTTTGGGTAGGGTAAAATTATGGATTGCAGAGTGGGAAATAATATAATAATTGAATTATGGACGAAACCGTATTTAAATGAACCTGTAGAATAATCGACCGTCTGTAATTATTATCACGAAAAAACGAACAGAGAAATGAGATAAAACAAATTGGAAATCTTTTAGACTGCTACCATGTTGCGGAAATGTAAAGCGATGAATATTGCATTAAAAAAATAAAATAAAATAAAAATATTGAAATTACATCGGCAGAAATATTATAGTTTATTGATTTGTTACAGTCAGCGAACGGAATCGTATTGACGATTTATTCAAATTGATTTCCATTGGAAATTCGGTGGCTTACATTATGTGCAGAATAACTGGAAATTTAAAACTTTGGCAAACTATACTCAATTATTTTTGTTTGCTTAACATTGTTATTTAGTTCGGGGTGAATATGAAATAGTCGGGATTCACGACGAAAAATTAATTTAAGATAGTCGTACATCATACTAGTATATAGTTTTTCCTATTTCATAGAATAATTTTGATGCATCAATTACAAATATGCACATTTTTGTGTGCAAGTATTTCGATGAAAACATTAATACCACATCACATGAAAATATTTACGTACTTCAGTGATGTAAAAAAGGGTCTGAAACTAGTAATTTAGACTATTTTATAGTCATATATACATAGTGTATGTATGTATATTGAAATTGTTGCTATAGTATAATTGAATAACTATAATTGAACAATTATAAGCTCGTCAAAATTACCAAGTATAAAAAAGGAAACAAGTATTTATTTTTGTCAGACGTTTGTAATATCTTTATTACATTATATTTGTGTTATTCTATAGTTCACTGATTTTCAAATTTTAAACCGTGTTTAAATTCCGTGTTAGACAAAAGTACCTATATAAACACATTGTGTTAATTTTTCTACCCAATAATTTATTTTTCCAATTTAATGAACGTTTTCCACATTGCCATATCACAATAATATAATTTAATAAAATATTAATGTAAGATACATTTTTGGTCGGATTGTCTTAATTAGTAATTGCAAAAGATAGCATGTATTTACATAGATTATAAGTCCCGTTTTCATACGAAGAATTATTAGCCATGTTCATAAAATGTTAATCTACTAAAATATGTCTTTAACATAGTTACGTGAGTTCATGAAATTATGAGAAAGAAGACGTTTACGTATTATGATATTTGATAAGTTGATTTTTATTTTTAAATTTCAAAGTTTATACAGAGGGTCAAATAAGTATTTACTAATTACAGTACATCTTCAATGATTTAATTAAAAAAAAAACTTAAAATAAACCTAGTTTAAACATTTTTATAATCGTAGAAAATATCGCAAATTTTAATCTTCTTGTACCCCTATCTATAAATACATTTTAACAATAATTCTACGTAATTATTTATTATTATAGTTAATAAAATAATTATTTTTTTAAAGAAATATGTTCTTTATCATCATTTATTCTATTCAATTTTATTGAATAATATATGTAATCAAAAGGGATGTATTTGTATAATTCAAATTCAAATTATACAGTTATATACATAGTATGTAAATACAATCAGTTAATATGTTAAATGTTCAAAGCACCTTTCTATGTTTCTAATGATACCCTCCACAAAGATCTATCCATCCAAACAGTAAAAATCGTCGCCAAGCTATCCTACAAACGAATGCACTCCAATCTCCACAGTCATCGTAACCCCCTGATTTCGGAACTATCTGTTCCCACTATTCCTGGTGATCCCGGTAGGCGTTTAAAACGAACATGGTGTCGTGATCAACTTTTAGACTAACCCCCACCACTACATGTCATGAAGTCCCATTAATGGATGGTCTCTTCTCTCAAGCCCCATGTCTGAATTGTTGTAAATAACTATAATTTATATAATTTATATTATTTACCTTTTCTACATTATTCTCTAATCACTTGTGTTTATTGTAAAACGTTACATTACATATTGTACAATTTTCTAGCTTTAAAAAAAAAAAAAAATTTCAAAGTATTAAATTGATTTAAATTCGATAATATCACATATAAATAATACAAGAGTACACATAAGCAAAAAGGTTGTAAGTACTATGTCGATGTACTTGTAGAAACTGTTTTGAATAATTTTAAATTATTTTTTTATGAAAGATTAACATGATTTTCTGTGCATAAATTAATTTCCTAACAGAAGTTTGTAGAACATTCATTTTTATAATATTATTTTTTTTTCTGACGAAGTACATAAATTGACATTTAACTGAAGGTTTGCTCGTGGTTACGTATTTTTTCGACGTAGTACCTACGAGTAAGTATAATATGTATAGTTCCACCTGTAACTGTGCGTTTTATTTTTGCACGTACATGTGAAGGAATTACAGTTGAATTGATATGGAGAGCAAACCCAGCAAAATCGTAATTGAAGTTCGTATTATTGTAGTGTGTGAGGGACGGAAACGGGAGGAGGTAAACGATATAGGAAATGTACCACGCGTGCACGGCGAGTTTTTCATTAACGCGGAAAATGAGACCACTACTCTGTGCGTCCTATAATATATTTCGGTCATCACGACCACATGGCGACACATGTCGTGTCTTACACATCAAGTCGATTTGTGACTCTCGCTCGGACACGAGTGCATCCCTCCCTAAACGTTAACATTGCACACGCGTACACACCAGCGTCATGATCGTGTCCTGGAGCGGGACAAGGATATCTAGTAGTAACTGTTACAGGACCTGTAAGCATTATGTGTGCTAAAATTTACGCGGCATACGGAATGTATATAGGGGGATCGGTATCGATGTTTGCTTAAGTCGTTTTATCGGAGTAAACGAGAAACTATTTGTGATCACTCAGTATAACCGAATCGTTGAAAGCGAGTTTACCGCGTGCGCTAAGCTCGACAAGTTTGTCCGCCGTTACGTGTATATGTGGCGACGACAAACGGTTAGGATCTACCATTATGGCATAACGTTTTCGTGAATCTAGAGTATATGTAATAATGTTTGTGTATGTGTACATATGTGAGTGTGCATATATGTGTGTGTGCATATATGCGTGTGTGTGTGTGTGTGTGTGTGTGTGTGCAAAAGAAGCCGATATATTTTAAGAGGGGTATTAACGTGGGTGGGAGTGGACTGCAGAAAAAATAAAATAAAATCTACCGTTGGGGAGCTTGTAAGCTTTCCACCGGGATTAATCACTCCGACTTAATTAAGTAGTCGGCTTTTATAGCCCACCCTGCACGAGCGATGGAAACTCGAAAAGTGCACTTCAAAAACGATCACTCGTCGCAGTGCTGCTTAGCGAGGATGTTGAAGCAGAGAACTTACTTATGTACCTTACATATGTATTGGGGTATTCAGAAAAAATTGGAAAATTTGAAAAACTTTCATAAAAGTCGAAAAATGTGTGTACACATTTTTTTTAATTGAAAAAAAATATTATAATATAAGCTATTAAGAATCGAAAATTAAAATGTATCAGACTTAGAATGTACCCATTTATGCACACAACATACCAGAAATAGAAATGTGCCTGTAGTATCATTAACAATTTTTCAACAAAATAAAGATCGTCAGTTATTTTTTTCATACATTTTCCACATAATTTCAGCAGCTATAACTAGCTATAACTAGGGCCGATGGCTTCGCCTCCTTTATAATTTAGACTTTTGAGATGTACACAATGGTAGTGTGAATTTAAGAATGTATAGTTGCGTACAAATGAACACCATATTACGGAGTTTAATTTCAAAACATGATATTTTTAATCTTTGATCTGTCAATGGTATATTATGAGAGTACTATTTTCCGGTAAAGTACGATTGAGCATAAAACGATTGAGCATAGAATATTTTATGCGATGTTGCCACATTCACGTTGAAAACATTTTGTAATTTATTATTTTCACTTATTGTTACACCAATTGTTATTATATCTGACGCAAGCCGTGAGCCGAGCCCCTAACGACTTTTTAAACATTAAGCATCGGGGGAAAATATTAGATAATTATGATTCAATTCCAATATTATTATAGAAATAATATCAATGTTCGATCACCCACAGTCGTGTATAGTGCATTTCGTTCAAGTTTCTATTTTTTTAATATGGATATAAGTGATATAACAATTATTTTATCAGAAAGTGACAAAGAATGGGCCTTAATGAATTTATATAAATATAAATGAATCGAAAAGTGGAAAAAAAGATAATCTTTTAAGATGGAGGTGTAGGAATAATAAATATTCAGCAATAATGTTCTCAGGTTTAGATAAACGTAAAGTGATCGAAACTGCTAGACAACATACACACGATCTAAATTTTATTGAGAAAATAGAAACACAAGTTTTGAGAGAGAAAATTGGAAGAGAAAAGCTGAAGAATCAATTTGATGAACATTTTTTCACCATGTTATATTTTGAATTATAACAATTATTTAAATAAATAATTTTGTACCTATAATACAGTTCAAAACTGAAAATGGCAACGTTGCAGAGTTTTTTATGCTCAATCGTGTTGGTTTTATTTTGTATTTCAATTTCCTTTGATACGCCGACAACTTATGCTCAATCGTGTCGCAAAAAAGGTGTTTTATGCTCAATCGTGTCTCAGCCCTATTTTCAGTAATAAAATTATGTAAGTAAATTGTTTTCCTACTCTGAGAGTTATTTCAAACTTGCTAATTTTCCTGAAATACCATGTAAAAAATATAATATTACAGATAATATTACACCGATATCCAAGGGCAGATTTTTATAATTATTTGCTTATATTCGAAATAATAATAGTAATAATGCATTCTCGAAAGCACTGAAAGGCATTATAAAAAAATTTAATTTAAATTTTAACGCGTCGTAATGAAAATATTATGAAAATACAAGTGGTTTTATAAACGAACGGAAAAGTTGATATAAACTTTATTACAAGAATAATATTAGTCAGCTGTTAACGTATAATACAACTACATGACTGTGATGTAAACCTTTAAAATATCTTTTAACTAACTCTTTCTTCGCACTTTCTCCGATACCGCACACATACACACACACACTTACATACACACAAACTTAATATAGAAATGTATATGCAGTAATGTGACGAGCCGGTAAGCAATGTACACATGTTCTATATCTACTCTATATTTAATTTTAGGTATTTTTTAAAATGCAAGATATAACTTAGAATTACTCGTTTAACCAATTATTTACTATAACTACCGTAGATTAATACAATATTAAATACAGTGTTTGAGTATTAAAATAGATTAACTTCGTTTAAATCGTTATGTCGGTATAAAAATAAATGAAAGAAAATATACAGAATATAACAGATGAAACTAATTTTCTATTAATGACAAAATATTATTCGAGCTATGGCGCGTTTGTGTAAGCAGTTTCAATTAAATTACCTACCGGTATGTATAATATATTGGATAAACGATAGTGATTTTATTTCATATAATGTTTAAATTTTATGATATTTTATATTTAATAGATTATATGAAATAAAATCATTAACGTGTATTCAACTAAGAAATATTATTGGAAATTTTTTTATAATTTTATATTTAACAGTATAAAAAAATTTCCAAAAGTCATAAATAATAATTATTATTATATTTATTCAGTCGCGAATTATATTTCTCTCAGTACCTAGTAAATATAATTCATGTAATTAAATATTCATTCAATGAGTTTAGTACTTTTAAAAAGCATATACTTTAACTATTAATATAAATTGAACATAGATTCTTGTTATAAATATAACTTACCGAGAATATGCTTTGCAAGCACGGAATAAACTAAATTTGTCGGAGAGGCGCTTGTCAGTTATTATTTTTGATAATCTTGTTCTCATCCAATAGCCTTTTTTTTTACAAAAATATATAATATTTACCACTCTATTTTATTAAAACAATATTTTAACAGTACAAATAAATAAACCAAAATTGTATGTTACGCCATATCATTTTTAAAATTTGTAAACATTGAGATAGGTTACAGTAATTACATTCATTGAGCATTGAATTACGAAATAAATGTAAAAGAACTTTGTAGATGAAAATTTGTACTATTTGCACTCACAAATGCTTAATAAAATTACACCTAAATATATATATATATATATATATATATATATAAAATAAAAAAACCATAAATGTTGCGTATGTGTAATTTGTAGTTATTACCTTACACCATTGGATATGGCACGTCACGCTACTGAAGCATACACACACACACACACAACGATCCTTTTCACGTCATTGATGTAAACATAAAAGTAGCCTTCCAACCCAGGTGCACCCTCACACGCTTATTTGCAAGTTTAATATCAATTATTATTATTTACTCGCGTGCACTTCAAAACTACATAATTTAAACTTTGCACCGTCGCAACCGTCCGCCTACTTTTGCGGTAAGTATCCGGCACACAGACGTCGTGCTGTGTTCATTTTAAAAAAAAAATAAATAAATAAATAAAAAAAATGAAATTCATAATAAAATACAAACAATTAAAGGGTGCATTTCAATTGGATCGGACGGCGGCGAGCCTTTATTAGATTCCAATTTGTTCATTATAAAATATAAACAATGAACCCTCCCAAAATACACACGTATAATAGTATACAACGTTACGCTTGTGTACACAGTATTTGAATAATAATAATTTTACACACTGTTTTCACATGGTTAAGTACGTTTTGCACAGACGTATAATCGTCGACATAATGACTAGACCCGTGTCGTATCTTGTGTGTTCACTGTACATCAGTATTTAATAATGTTGAATGATCATTTTCAACAAGTTATTATTACTACTTATCAATTTTCTCTAAGCTTTGAGTTTTTAAACTATTTGTTATTTTATAATTCCATTCAACGTTTCACGCAAATCTAATTTTGCTATTACTTACTTTGACGAGGGTTATAAATTATTGTAAATGTAATTAATATATTATTAAAAAAAAAAAAAAAAACTAAGAAATGATTAAAACATTCAAAATATCATTTATTTTATAATTAAAAGGTATTTTGTATTTTTCCTACGCAATACAGTTTTAAATACGAGTATATTGTAATTATACGTATGGAAGATGTATCATAATTGTTAGAAGATTTCCATTTACATTTTTAAGTTCTGACATTCATAACCGCTATTCTGCATTTGGATCAATGTGCTGTTTTTAGATACTTCAATTGTAATGAATTAAGATTTTTGTTAATCATAATACAACATTAGAACATTAAAAAAAAAAAAAAATCATTAAATGGTAAAAGTTTATGTTAGTTCAATTTATCGAGAAATATAGAAAATAATTTTATTAAAATTTACAGATATGAATGTTATATTTCTATAATTTATAGTACTTTTGTGTACACGATTTTGACGACAAGAAAGTGCAATAACGTTATTTATGTATTTTATGTATTATATTAATATAATATATAAAATACATTTTCGCAAACAATATTAATAATTACTATACAACAAATATTTTTCAAATAAAAACCAAGTATATGAAACCGATTATACTTGATAAAAAGAACACATTTTCGTGATTTACATATACCAGTAATTTATATTGAAAACGAAACAGTTAACAAAAAAAAAACATGGTTTATAAATGTACCTATTGTACTTAACTTTTTTACAGGCATAATAAAATATCACGCACAATAACACGGCTTTTATTTGTATTGTATTCCATTCAAGAGTTTATTTAATTTTTTTAATTTTTTAAATTTTATATTTTAACAACACAAAGATCTACTTTAAAACTACTACAACAAGAGTAGGTATAAGATGATTTAGTCACGAAACAAGGCACAAATATTTGTTCAACGCATTTATTTATAAGCAGATTAGAGTTCTAAATGTTTTTACTTCTTACAGCCATTGTTTATTATTTCGTATTCGTTTGTTACTATTTTTGTCAATTGTCACAAAAATAAATATAAAAGTATATTTATTTTCAAAACAATTTTCGTTGTTTAAGTTTCTAACCGTTAAATTGTCACGTCGAATTTCAGGGTTTTAGTTTCGTTCAGAAAGATAATCCCAAATATTTATTTGTTAAGCGATTAGAAAATGAAGTAAAATATTTCGATAACATTGGAAATCATATAGTTTTAACTTATCGTTCTTATTGCGGTTAATTAATTCAAAACGGTTTACTTAAATTAATTATTTTACAGCTGAATAAAGAATAATGTGCAGATAAAATTATTTTTATTCGTGCGCATACTACCATTTGGGTCAAATTTAAATATTTCATGTACCACGTGCTACTGAAATTGTAATACCTTTCGTTTTAATTAGTGACCGTGTTATTGTTATTATTATTAGTAGCAATTTACTTTTTTCTGCGATGAGTTAAGTACATTATGAGTACACACAGCACACTAGCATTGTTCACAGCTCATTGACTTGGACGAAATTTCAATTCGTAAATACGTTCTATTAAAAAACATCTCTGAAGTATGATTTATAGAAAAATTTAGTTTTTTTTTACACAAACATTTTCTGCAAAAAAGGTCGAAAAGTAATGATCAAATAATATAACAATTCCTTTATGCGAGGGAAAGAAAATAGGGACCTAAAATAAAAGGTCGGTAAAAAATGTAATTTTTCAAACTATACGCAAATACGGAATAATATACATATACGATTTAATATCCTGTGATGTACACCTTATTGTGGTTTCTGTAAACGCAAAACTAATTATTTCAAAGTTTTTTTGTAGCTTATGTCATTCAAAAATGTTCAGCTTTACAGCTGTCAACTCACATTAAGTTAACACACGTATTGATTTTCAAACGGTGGTGTTACGTTTATTTTAAATTATTAAATTCCAGAAATCGGTAGAGTTGTTATGTTTTTATTGAACAATAGCCTTCGAATATTATTTTATCTTCTGTGATCCGTTTTATGATAAGATTGAATTATATGAGATCGAAAGCACATTTCACAATCCATCACACGTGACGGTTTTAATACTTTCATCTATTCCGACATCGAATGTACTCTGAACTTTATGGCTGAATATAGTGTAAAATTTCATCAGATTTCGTTGGGATGTGCATCATATGTTATGTGATCGTTGGACGATAAGTCACAATTTCCACAGTCTGACAATACCATGTCTTTGAAAAATTAAATATAAACAGCGTGTTGAAAAATATTGTTATGAAGTCGTATTGCGAGAAAACGTATTTATGTTAAAAAATGTTTTAACCTCGAAAAAATCTTTAAACGAATTGTATATAGTAGGTTATTTGAATAATAAAATGAGTGCCGATTAAAAATAATTGTTAAAAATACGAAAATGTATAAACATGAAAATTCTCCAGCTTATATATATATATATATATATATATATATATATATATATATATATATATTCAACAATTTCCCATCGAATTGTTTCAATTTATAAAGCGTTTTGTACATTAAATATACATATACAAAATAATAAACTTGTATATACATATACACTAGCATCAAAAAGTTTTTTTTTTATGCAGCAACATTTTATTTTGTAAATAGCGCATAGAAAAAAATAAAAATAAAATTATAATTATAAAAAATAAATACGAAACGGAAGTTTCGATTGCGATTAATTTCAAAATCCATAGACGAAATTCTCGGGAAGGCACGTACCGAATAACGTAGTGGTATTGACACAACAGCGGCAATACAAGGCGTAACGATTCGACGAACGCGTATGAATACACATGAATACAGATACGCACTTTTTTTCGTATTTACGTCGTAAGAACAATTATTCTGTATGTTTTTAATTAAAATGAATACCGCATTTGTACATGGCTACACGCGGTAGTTATACATTTTTATTTTGCCAATTTTCGTTTTTCATTTTCGTTAATATTAAAATTGAATAATTTATGCGTTCATTTGAACTTTTAATTAATATTGTTTTGTTTTTCTCTCGCCGTACATGTTAGTCATTAGTGACATTCCTAACTTCACTCGCGTTCCGACGTATACGCGAGAATATATTCGCGTGTATTGTTTCGTATATAACGCTTTGTGTGCTGGCTAATCGGAAACAACGCACTCCGCGTCGAAGTGAATATATCAATTCCAACTAAATATATATAATGGTTTTTATTTTTAATTTTTTTTTTACATCGCAGTTGGGTAAATTTAAATTAATTTCTAGCCTACAAAATGAAAAATGACCGTGATAATAGTTAATAGTGATTAACGATTAAATTATCGAATGAAAAGAAATACCTTACATATATATATATATATATATCATAGGCAAGAACATACCATTTTTTTAAGTATATGCAAAAGGCTGTCACTTGCCCCCTCCCCCACTCACTGATAGTTATTTTAAATTTTCAAAATTCTGATAGAAATATACACACAAATATATAAATAAGGGTGATCGCACACGGAAGACTTTATGTTGTATAATTATTTCATCTTTCCCACATAATCTGTACAATCATATGAAGCTTGCAGAGCGACATAATAATGACGCAACTTTTTAGTTGCTCTAACAGTCGACAAAAAAGCAACAACAATATTCCTTTGTACGACTGTCCTAGTTATTTAATTTAAAATATTAATTTTTTCCTTAAAAAAAGTGACTAAATAGCTATTTCTTTATTGTTATAACTTTCTTCATTATTTTCAATTTAAAATAAAATACGTTATACTGCTGTTTTATCAGCACACCCTTATTATCTATTCGTGTGTAGTGTGCATAGGCAACATCGTGAATTTTCTATAATACCTTATAATTAAATAATACATTCGTAATAGACACACACGCTTTTACTAGGAGGGAAGAGGTTTTGGCTACTAGGACTAAAATCTTCATTTATATCTTGTTTACTTTTATAATGACAGTAATTTTTCACCAACATAAATAGTTCATATAAATTGTTTCTTTTATTTTTTAATTGTGCAATGTTTTTTAAGAAATTGTTTACAACCCAAGCGGTAATTAACAATGTTATATTTGTGAACAACTTTTAAACTAGAAATTATTGGTTAATTTTTAAATTCAAAACTTTTCCTGATAAGTAATTAAACCCAGATTAAATTTTAAAGATGTCAGCTTTTGATATTTGCCCATTTACTGTATATAGTAAATGTGTTGTGAAAAGTTGGCGGAAAAACAGGAATTTTTAGAAATTCTAGTTTTTAGCAAAATTTATTTGGTTTATTTAGATCGGTTTTATCACAGCTGCAAAATATTGGTTTTTTTATCATATTAAATTAATATACTTTGTATACATTATTAGATAATAAAACATGGATAGGCTATAACGTCTTATCACCGATGATCAATAAATCCTATCGAGGACAAATAAGTGTATACCTTTTTCCATTAATAATAAAATAGATCACTACTACAAGTATTTTATTAATGAGATTAAGATTAATTAATATTTAATACATTCTGGAAAATATTATTATTGAAAATAAAATGAATTTAATTTTTTTAATTTTAAAGTAAATATGCGTTCAAATTTCTCATAAATAGGAACTCATTTTGTTCCTTATTCTTATATTTCAAAAGGAGCACGTTCCTTCCAACATTAATATAGGTAACCAAACTCGAAAAAAAGAAAACCAAAATAAAAAGTAAATGAAACGTTTATGAAAATGTTTTAATTTATATAAAACATATAATAATACAGAAATAATTTTACTTCTATGAATGAGACAGTTACAATGATTACAAGACTATTGTATGAATATTTATATTTATATTGCTATTGATGTGTTTCTTATTATCTGCATACATGAACTTTTTTTTAAGAAACTTTACAGAAATACAACTGTCTCAACGATTAAAATGTTTTTATTTTTCTTGTGTTATGAATTTTATAGCGCTAAAGTTATTAATATGAAAATTTCTAGTAATATTTTAATTTTTTTATATGATTACTGGAATCAAAACAATGTGTTTGCCATTAAACCGTGGTTTTATTACGTAGGTTAAAATCGTTTCACATGTTGAACTAGTTTTAGCATTTAATAATCCATACTCTATGGAATTTTCTGTTTAAATTAAAAATTTAAGGTTGAACGATGAAATAAATGAAATCATATAGGTACAATGCTAATTAAGTAATTAATAGAAACATGATACTTACTTTTTTTATATTCAATGGAAAATATTTGAAATAATATGTTATTTTTATATTTATGTGTTTGTAATACTCTAATTGTACGAATACTATCCGTTAATATGAAAATATTTTAATCAAACGCGTGCGTTATTAATGAAACAAACATTATTATAATTCTCGACGGTGATAATTACACGCATTTTAAGAGAAACGTAAATATAAAGTACCATATGTACAATATACATTGTATTACGAGTATACGAGAATTAGTTGCTATAACATTTTTTTTCAAATTAAAAAGAGTGCTCATTCGTTTATTTGCTGAAATGTTTGTAGTGTAAACAATCATAATACAGGTATTATACAGATACCTGCGGAGAGACTGCTCATATCGTTATAAAAACGGCTCGAGTTTGAAAATTTAAGTGAAAACAATTTCGAGGTAGTGTATACTGAAATTGTGTGTTTTAAATTGTATATATTATACTATTAATATATATAGTTAACCCTATTGAAACTGTGGAAAATGTGTCATCGCATGAAGTAAATTATTACGGACCTTGACTAAAGAATTATCTCTCGTGTGCACTCGAAAAGTTTTATTCGTACAGACACGTCTGTGAAATGGTTACCATTTATATTATTTTAAAACTTTTTCATGTAAATGCGAAACAGATAAGTAGGTATACATCAGTATGAAGTGAATAATAAAAGACTACTAGATGATTTAAATAAGCTTACTAAGTTTAGAGAGATAAAAGTCAATCATCAAATATTTAATAATAATCACGATAAAAATATTGTTTACATTGCGTGATTACTGATTGAATTTGAATGCGTGTAGCATACATTTTTTAATTACTCGTCATTTGTTTTGAATAAAGAGTATCACCGGTATTGAAACGACTACAATTATATGCATTATGGAACAAAAGAATCTAGACTAAATCAGTATGCATATAATTATTCAGATGTATTAGTCGTTATTAAATTGGAGATGGATGCTCTGGTTTTACTATTATCAATTTTAAGATGCCTTGTACAAACTTTCAAATATTTTCTATATTCTAAATTATTTATCGAACGAGCCCATTATGATGAAGTGTCAATGAGACTAAACTATTGACTCATTAGTTATAATTTTAAAATTATTTATTTTTATTATTTATTTTATAATTTACACAAAGTGTTTTTCCTGTAAACCTATAATAAATAAATTAAAAATGAATGAGTTTTTTATAATGTATCGAGTTTATTAATTTTAATTCGATTTGATGATCTTATTAATGTGAATTCATAATTTTGGATGTAATGATTTTGATTTTAACTATAAAAAACATAATCTTTTTTATTTTATAAATCGAATAACGATTTTATGTTATATTTCGAGCGTTAATAATTTAAAACAAAATCGATCCCGCAGTATATTAATACGTTGACATAAATTGTCTCAATTTTCTTTTAGAACACATATTATATAAATTATATCATTTTGAAGACTCTATGAAATTATATAAAATGTCTAATGGATTTAGAATAGCATTTAAACATTTTAATTATATATCAACAATAATAACACAATAACAATTTGAATGAAAATATAAGTATAAGCATAAATAGTATATAAGTATAAAATATTTGTACGTATCGCTGTATAAAATACTTTAAACTAAAAAGATTTCAAATTTGTTCATAAAATTTGAACCCAACAAAAACTTCACTAAAAGTAGAATACCATTAAAAATCATATTAATTACTAAACTTCATTAAAAATACACCTGCTTGAGTTTCCATAAACTTTTATTTCCTCTGAAGTTTCTAACAAAATAACATCTAGTGAAAAAATACCTTTAAGTTAAAAACGAAGTATACACATTTTCATGTTTTTTTTATTTCATGGGAATTTGAATATATTGATATGAGTTAAATTAAATTAAATGTTCACTTATTTAAAAAAAAGAAAAAAAGAATTTTACCTAAGAAGATATTAAACGAATATATTTACTTAGTCTTCTACGAGTAAAAAAAAAAAAAAAGTTATCAGGTTTTAAGCTAATTGGTATAAAAATGTATAGTATACACCTATAATTTTATTTCACTGTTTTAGTAAACTTATATTTTACTGCCTTTTTGTAATTTTTAATATTTTAATAAAATTGTATTTATTTATTTTTCGAAAAAAACATACGAGAAATCATTTTTTTTTTAAAAAAAAGATTGTATATACAATTGAAGATAAAATGCATAACACTGTCAAATTAAGGTTTCATTATTAATGTATGTGGTTGTATATAATATTTGTAAAAATTTATTAGTATATTTGTCAATCGTGCAGTGATAAACATATAGCACTTTAATTTATATTCTAAATTAGTACTTAGAAAAATTACTTTTGTTACTTCATTTAAAATATTTTTACTCAAATATTTTAGAACCTGAATGTTTCTTTACATTAATCAGACTTTTGTTACTTAATTTAAAATATTTTTACTCAGATATTTTAGAACCTGAATGTTTCTTTACATTAATATCATTTAAATAATTAACGGTTTGTTTATATTTAAAAGGATTAAATATTTTTATAAGTGTCAATCATATTATATTGTTCGACTTTTTTCCTCACAAAAGGTATTTTTTTATGCATATAAAATTACATGTTATACATATATACATGATTATAAATTACATCAATAGACAGAGGAAAAGTATATATTTTGATAGATTTTTAGTTAAGCAAACTATTATCAAAAGTCGATCCAACTGATTGCAAAAATATTGGTAGTTTTTTTGAAGAGTATAGAAGAGTTTTCAAAAACGTAGGCATTCAGAATAATAATGATTTCATCTAAATTGCGTAGGCATATACGAGATTATATTCTGTACTTATAGTCGATCAGTATATAGAAAAAAGATATCCGTAATATGGGTACTTATATATTATATTAGTATTTACAATTACAACAAATACATTTACAATAGTCAGCTATAAAATAAAAACTATAAAAACGAACGAAAATTAAGAAACTACCTTTACGGGATCCCTATGAAAAGTTCAGTAATTACAAAAATATTGTAATTTTATAATACACACCATATATTATACACATCATTAATAATTATGTACTAAAAAAAATAGCATATTGTGCCATCAAATATATATTACCTCAACAAAATTACAGGCTACATGGCAATACTCGTTTTTCAAATAATAATAACGACATCGCTACAAAACATTCCGTTCATATCCACGATGGAGCACTAACAAGTTAACCTATTAGAATTTTATTCAGTGATTACACACTTATGCGCCTACATATAAAGATGTGTATTGTTATCGATAAAATCTGTTTATATACAATATTATCGAGCTGTAATTCGTGCATAGCACAGGTATAGGTTAAATATATACATGTTTACGTATGCGAAATATTTAAAAAAATGTGTATTTTACTCTCCAGAGCAAAAACTGTGTACATCCATTCCAATCACCATTTCTTGTTTTAAAAAAACAAACGAAATCTAATTAGAATACAATTTGTATTCATTTTAAAATGATATGTAGTCGTATGCACATTAAAACGGAATACATTTATAATATGTAGATACATACAAAAGAAGTTAGTCTACAATATGTATAGTACCGAGTATGTCCCTAGAACGTGTCTTACATGTCTATAGATATACATATATGTTCCCTGGTTTTCAGAAAAAGTTTATTGCATTCAGTTTGTTTGACAGATAAAAAAGCTGAAATCAGTGATGTCAAGCTATACATTTTTCCCTCTTCGGGGACTACATGACTGAGTTGCTGCAAATATTTTAAAAATAAGAAAATCCATTTATTTATTTCTAACAACCTTACTACTTCATCTAAGGATATAACGCTATTAGAACGGTTAACGAAAAAAATACAATTGTCCCAGTATTACTTGGTACGGATGAAATAAACGTTTTGTGATACACCGTTAGAAATTAAATCGTAAACAACGAACGCGTTAATGTGTAACTGTACGTGTATTGTTTTCATTCGTTGGAAACATAAAGAAGTGATCGGACGGGGGACGTATTATAGATTACTGGTAACAAGGTTCAGCAGTGTGGTGTTCACCTACGTATGATTTTTATTTGTTTTTTAATATTTATTTACACTCAGCGGTACACCGGCTCCGTGACAGCGAGTGATGCAAGCGCGCGGCCAACCGTTTGTTTTCGTGTTAAAATTGCACGCGGTGTAACGGCGTTCCGGCAGTTCCTATACTTCTATCACGAAAACGCGCGCAAGTGTGCGTGTGTGGTGTACACCTAAAACTATAAATCAACGTTGAGATATATATATATGGTTTTTTTCAACCCCGCTTCGTCCCGCCATAGTTACCCCCTACCATCCTATCGATGCCGTATATCGGAATCGTTTCGCAAATTATTGTTTTCGAATTTATTACGCCCGTCACGCTCGCGCGTATAAAACGCCGACCCCGCGATCAATGTATCGACTTTCACGTTCGGAAGCGATTAAAAATATGATACAATTGTGTTCTTCTGTTTTTTTCTCTCTATGAACTCCTCACTATATTAACAAACGAAATCTGTTTTAAAATTTAATCTTACACACGTATACGTATCAAATCGCGTCGATACTGAAACCCGCGCCGAACGTCGAGGAATAACATAGTTTTATATATAAAATACACGCAGCTTAGCGCCGAGCAGATGTATGTATTTTTAATTTTTTTCACGTCAACGATTAAATGAAAAGCTGCAAAAGAACGTTTAATGTGTGCACACTCTGAACCGAGAACGTGCTGTAGCAGCGAGTGTGCATTTACTATAGAGTATATGTGTATATATATCTGCTTGTAAAGCGTATAAATGCGCGTTTTACGTATAAAAGGTACCTATTGTAATTTATTTTTTTATTTTTATTTTCACGCGCCCTCCCCCGAAAATATTATCCTCGTAGTGGGGTTTTTCATCGTGCGCGCATAAACTCATTGCCCTCGGTTTAATGTGCAAAAACACACTTTTTTCGTACGACCGGCGGCCGCTGATTTATTAGTTAACGTGCGGTCCCCAGCCAACACGTGGTGCCACGGTCATAGATAATAATATCGCCTACCGTTTACGTTGTATTATTGCCCAATACAATCCGGTGGGAGTTCCGATAGATGTTAAAATGTAAAAATAAAAACAAATACCGGCTCGACTCAAATTTTTTATTTTTTTCAAGTAACGTTTGTAAGACCATTACTTTGTATAAAACTTGAAAGAACTCTTTACTGTTGCACTAGTAAATTGTATTTTCGAGTGAATAACTTAAAAACCCATATTATATCTGAATAGGTTAAGTCGCAGTAATACGATTTAAATTCTGTACATTATGCATTCAAGGATTGACCTGTACATCGATTATAGATCGTAAATATCATTAAGTATCCAAAGACCTTAGTAGAGTTTTGGTAAGAGCAAAATAGCAAAGCTATTTGTAATAAGTTGTTCGTTTTTCTCCCTTCATAAAATCGCACATGTACACACAGGTTTAAAATAAATCATTGATTTTTATATCTGGGGCTATATATGCTATAATTGTGTAAGCTATTACAATAGTACATTGATATTTGTACACAAAAAAAAAAATCTATGGATATTTCGCGTAAGATGACATTGTAGGACTAAATAAATTTTCACTTATTTTTCGAACTGTTATATGCTATAAATTAAACTTTATTTTTATGCAAGGATTCAACCGTTTTGCATAATTCAACTAGTTATTACTAGAAATAAAATTGGGAAATTAATATTTTTTTCTTTAAAAATGTATACTATATTTTTGAAAGGTAGAACAAGCCAAGTACCTACACGTAGTTATAGAAATTATTGTTTGAGTCTTATTTATATATTTTAACAATTAAGATAATGTTTTAAAACTTTTTTATAATCCATAATAGATAAAAAAAAGAAACAATGAACAATATTAGTGATAAGTGATATAAAATATTATTTATGTAATATATAACATTTATAACATGTAAGACAGTAAACTAATAAGAATAATTAAGTTAACGAGAAATATCTAAACGGAGTGTGTCGAGGAATTATTTAAAAAATTATTTAATGTATAAAATAAATAAATGTAATGAAAAAATATAAATTATGTATATATTATGTGTGTATACTATAAATGTGATCAATACCTTCTCATAACACTATATTAGGACCACTTATTTAATTGGGTATGGGACAATGGTCAGTTTAATTTTACTTTATTATTGTTGTATCAGTACGGGCAAATTAAATTGTGAGCAAATGAGGTAATACTAAGTTATAGGTCATAACGTGACGGTACAAATGACTAGGCGAAGTCAATGACAGTCCCTATGCTATGCGTTAGAAACCATTATTTTTTATTAGATTTGATATAAAACCGAACAACTAAACTGAAACATCTACTTCTTTCGACTAGATGGTTTGAATGACATACGGTTATCTGTTTTAATTAAGTTGGCAGCTTTAGAAAAAGTCCTTTTAAGTGAAACTGATGTGAAATGTATCATTGTCAGGAGTGATTTTACTTTAAAACATCATAAAAGTTCATTCACTTTTATTATTTCTCTATATTTCGTTTGAAAATTAAATTCATAGTTATAACGAATGATTGACGTGCGTCAGTATAAAATACAATCAACACATACTGAAGACCATGGAATAAGCACTGGGTATAATTTTTAAGTTTGTGTGTGTCAAATTGTTAGTGAATTTTCAATTAATGATATAAATTATGGTTTGAAGTCTCATCGAAGAATTTGGAAACCAATCAACTTTGATTTTTACGATTAAAAATTTATATTATATGATAGATGTGCGAGTGACAAAATAAATACGCCAATTTTTGAAACCGATCAGGGGATAATTTGTTTGAAAAACAGACGCACATTTTTCATAACAACTTACAATAATTGTAAAAATTATTGTGTAAATCACGTATTAATAAATAATGATTATCATATTATTTATTTGTTGGTATCATTTGACGTTATGTTGCTGCAGATATTTTTATATTTTTCTGTTTTTTTTCTCCAATATTGTTATCAAGACATGTCGTTATATTCAAATTATTATCGTGTGCACTTGGCACGAGCGATGCCGGGAAAAAAGTATGACATTAAGATGAATTGAAGAACGTTCACTACTAAAAAATACAAAAATACGGTCCTATATAATATTATATGTATATTAAGCGAGACAAAAGTAATGGGTATATAATTTGTTATAGGCAAACGATACGTTTTGAACATGAGACCATGGACCGTATAGTTTAGGTACTACAGACGAGTAGACGTTTTCTTCACAAGCTTTAAATTACCAAAGTTACCCAGTAAATAATATGTGGGATCATCGAAATGCCTAATTTGTCGATAATTTTACAATAATAACGAATCATAATTAAAAAAAAAAACATACCATCACGAGATAAGCTTAATAAATAATCTCAATAATAAAGTTAGTTAACAATAAGTAATAAGTAATAATTAAGTAATAATTTATTAATTATTAATAAGTAGTAATTAATTAATAATAAATAATCTTTTAAATAAAAACGGGCCATTGCTACTGATATCTAACACTGTTGGTGCGCTACAGCTACGGATTGACAAAAGTTATTATTATTGATAATTCTCATCGCAACTATTACAATGTACATCATGGTCACTCTCCGCGTTAGACTGCAGAATGGACGAATAAATAAATCACACTTCAGCGAGAAAAAAAAAAAAAATACACTTATACCTAATATACATCTACAAAACGTATTTACTTCGCCGCTATTACGCCTAATAGACTAATGGAGTTATAATGTTATAGGAGGATCAAACTCACGTAATTTAAAACGAAGTGCACCTTATGAATAATATGTGATTGCAGTGCGCAATAAGAAAGGTGATAAATTATTGCACCAAATCGATACAAAATTGAATTACAAGAATGTAAATGATTATAATCGAAGAGTGTTAATCTGGTGAAAAAAGTCATCATAATTACACATAATTGTTATGTATAATTAAAACGAAAACCAATCCAAAGGTTTATTTCTAAAACACATTCAGTCTAATAAAACGTTTGTATGAATTTGCTACTGTGGAATTTTAGAGGCAAGTTGGGGAAAATAAGAATGTTAAAACAAGAGAAGTACACAGAATTAATGTTGATAGTTTTCAAACGGTGCCTATGGGTATAAGTCCACTTTTTCGAACTAATTGGCTCATACATACATACATATATATATAGAAAGAGAGAGAGAAAGAGAGAGATATGAGTATGTGGATCAAAGAAAATAATTTCCATTCACTAGCTGGTTTAACATCAGATTATTTAAGTTTGAAGAGTTCATAATTAAGACATTTTAAAAACGTAAACAATTCAAAACAACATCAGTAATGATCAATAAAATAAACGTTTTAATAATATTTTTCCGATGTAAAAAAAAAAAAAAAATCAAACAATAAAAAATAAATATACATGCGAAATTGAATAACTAATAAAGTTCACTAAAATAACATTTGAACAGTTACTTATAAAATAAGGGAGGAATAAATTAAAGAGAAGAAAATCAATACCTTTAAAGCCTAACATATCGGATAGAAATGAAAATATATTATTAAAAGATATGTTAGTATACTACAACTGTATATATAATAATGTAATTATTACTGATAATATTTCAGAAAACATTTATTCAACGCTAGTCATATTTATTCTTTTGAGTTTATTTTACGTATGAAAAAATAATACAATTTTTAGAATATCTACCTAGATATATTCGTAAATTTTTATAACCAAATGAAATGTATACAGTGTATTCTTCAATTTTTTTTAGAAAACACTAAACCTCTCGGTCGGACTATATTTGAATAAGCCAAATTTTTTTTTTTAGAAGCTACTGGTATATGAATTCACATTTATTGATACGTTTCAAAATTTTTATCATTACAGTGTGTACATGTTCATTATAACATATATTTTTAAAATAGTATCACCTATTTCGAACACCATATTCGAATAGGATAATTTTTTTTTAGATCATTTCGGTTCTAAAATCAAAATTGACTGAATAAGAGCCATTTTAATTTTAATAAATACTACATTTTTATGATTCATTAAAATACATTTAACTATTTATCTTTGTTTATTATTGGCTTCATATTGAATATTTTTTTTTAAATACAAGATTAACATACTATCATGAAACTAATTATAAAATAAAAACCAAAAAAATATGCAAATACTTTTAATTTATAGTAAATCCAATAAAAATTCTCGTCAGTCAGCAGAATTTCATGTTGAAAAATACCTAGGTTGATACCATCCACCATATACACTTTTTATTAAAATAAAAAAAAATTATTGTATAACCACGGAGCAAATTCTGTAAAATTAGTCCGTATACTTAGACTAATCAATGTTTTGTAAATAGTGTTACTACTTAAAATAAAACATGATTTACTGCGCATGCGCAAACCGAAATGACAAAAATAATGAAATGTATCTGTAAATTATATATCTATATTTATATACCATTAGCTTGTAAAAAAAAAGAATTTATTATCTTACATAACGTGACAAAGAAATTCAGTGTTCCTTAAATTAGTGAATATACTTTATATATATATATATATATATATATATATATACAATTCAAATAGGTACTACTATTTAAATATTCATAAAAATTCAAAATTGATGGCAGAAAAATGTTATAGAATTTTTAAAATGTTAACTAATTTTATTAAATACTATAAAAATATGTAAGACTATAGTTATTGAAAAATAAGTAAATAAATATTTTAAACTTTGTTCAATATTGTTATAAGAATCGTTCTAGGTTATTATACACAATATTATGATATGGTAATAACTGTGAAGAAATCATCATGAAGTACGATTTAAATTTGTATTGTATATGTATTTACTGATTTTTCGTCAACATAATACTTGTGTTAAAATACATTTCAAGTGATGATTAATTTTTGGTCATTTGGTAACATAAAAAGAGGGAAAAGATAAATGAATAACATCGAATATCTTTAAAAATTAATGAAATAATCGCTTTTTCACAGGCTTAGATAGAATTTTTTAATATTTCACGTGATGTTTTCCAAACAAAATATTTGATTTACTTACCCAGTTTTTTAATAAAAATAATTGTATTTGAAAAGTAAATTTTAATGGTCGTCAAAGTTTTAAGACTTTTTTTGAAACTGTCTAAAATGTAACCCATAAAATATAAAATGCATTATTTTAATCTATTTCATGGGCAATAAAAAAAAATATTTATAAGTTGGTGTGATTTTTAGTTTTAAGACCCCGTATAAATGGTCACTTTTTTGTTTTATATTCGTTGTATAGAATAATTATTTTAAGTGCATTTGAAACAATATTGTTTTAGTTTTAAAGGTCATTAAAATCTAAATCCGAGCATAATTAAAGTGTTTATCAGACGCGTGCGGTAAAGGAACGTCATAACTTCGTTTAAACTTTGAATATTTTATCTGACTAGAGGGACGTGGACCGGTCACGGACAATGACGGACGCAGTCATGTACAAACGTGTATGTATATTGTATAATGTATATTATAATATGCAAATATATACATGTAGCCAAAGACTAATGTTCAGTGAACAGGAACAAACAAAAACTTGTACGCTCGAGTTTGGAGCTGGGAACCATACTAAGGAGGTGACGTGGAAGGGATTGGAAGAATCTTCGTCAAATAACACACACACGCACACACATATATGTATATTTATATATATATATATAAACAGCGTGTTTGGCTGAGGATGAGGAACTTTCGATCGACGGTGACCCTTGCTTTACAGACCATCTATCTTTTGTGTGTACTTCATATGGCTTTCTCCTATGCATATAGCAATATTCTAAGAACCATTTGCCCTTGCTGACACGCTTTAAATAACAGCCTGCCGTTGCGACCGCTAACTATAGTGTATGCGCAGCACACTACTGCGAATACAAACTTTTATGCGAAACTTATAATGCCCGGAAGTTTGGTGCACGGGGTCAAGAGGAATTTTATTTGTCTCGGTGTCGACGACGATGAAAATAAACGGAACTTTTGTACGTGCGCGCGTACAATATACAATGTGTATATACTGTATAATATCTGCTTGTGTACGCATCACTCCTCTTCTCAACCGTATAGCCGTTCATCCGACCGGAAGTGAAATGAATCGTATTTTGAATACATGTTATATATACATATAATCTCCCGAAAACATAGCCGTTTCAGCAGTACCGTCAGACCAAAAACATTAATATTATACGTGTGTAGGTATATACTTATTGTCACTGCACTTGAAATTTACTATTTACCTGCCGACGGATTACGCGTACATCTCATCAGATCGATTGCGATACATTGTGTTTACAACACTGGAAGTATAATCATATGTTATTGTGTTTCTAACACGATCGGTCGAAAATTAAACGCATCTGCTTCCGATGAATTTCACTGTTCATTCACTTCCGTCGTCATCAATCGATAAAATATTATCATAAAACCAATTTTTTTTTTTGTACCAACAGGGAATAAAATTGAGACCATTATGTAGCGAGAATGAGAGTAGATGAGATGTGCAAGGAATATATTAAGTAAATGAGTGTGTACACAAAGTGTGTGTGTGTGTGTGTGTTTTGTATGTGAGGCAAAAATATAATGAAATTTGAATTTAAAAATCATTGAGTCCAGAAAACTTGTTCGGAATGGTCTGCCATTAAGTTATACTATAATATCAATAAATGTGATATGGAAATTGTTCGTTTACCCATGGATAATACTTATATTATACCAACATATATAATTAAACCTCATTAAACATCAATGCTATACTCTAATTCTTAGTAACTGTTTAAATCCATTGTTTCATCATTACATTAACATAGTATAATAATAAACGAATTCAATTGTATATAAACTATTTACAGTTAAACGAATCATAATAAATGCATAATGTGTACGGATTCACTGAAGCAAATACGATCAAAATTATATTCAAAATGTATTTTGTATTTTTCCGTAATGTTATTAATGTATTGCATACATTTATATTCACATTCATTGTAATTTTATTTACGATAAAACAACGATTCTTATCGTAATCACGTGCAAGAGCAAAATAACATGAGCCATAAGAAAATGGTCTACGAAGATATTGAAAGAACATAGTTTAGTTCGTTTATATTAGTGTAGTATGTGAATGTAAAGCTTGTTACACACTACTCGTTTTAGACGCTAGCGTACGCATTTTATCAAACGCAGCGTTCGAACGCCGAAAATTAAACACGCGCGTCTAGAAGCGTCGACGCGTGTACGCTGCCGAACGCGTACAGTTCCGTGATAGTGTGTACGATGCAAACCTTACAGTTTTATTTTTCGGCTCTTAAACGCTGCGTTTGTTAAAACGCGTACGCTAGCGTCTGAAACGCGTAGCATGTAACAAACTTAACTTTTTCTCATATTACATATGGAATAGTCCACTCATCTAAAAATATTTTCAAATAATAATACCGTATGACTTTTGATGTTAGAAATACACCAGTCAATAACGGACGGGAGAGTTAACACCCTGAAATAATAGGAATTTCCTTTAACAAATTAACCATCCAGTTATTTCAAAGTTTCTCATTCGATACTCTTTGTATTCACGTGTACCAAACGTTTTCCTACGTTTACTCTTGGGAAACGCATGAAAAAACTTGACTCATCAATATTAGAGTTCTATAGAAATAATTAAATTTTGGTAAGAAATCAACATTTTTTTTTTTTTTGTGAGTAATAATAACTTTTCGTGATTTGTCGTAAAATGTATTAATTAAGAAATATAATGATCCGAAGTAACAAAATTTCAGCATTCTGAATGAAATATAACTGCATGAATAAAATAATTTAGATTTAAATTTGAAATGGAATTTCATACGACTTTTTTGACAAATACTATATTCCATTCAAAACTTTAATGAGTCTATTGAAAATGAAGATCGAATTATTATTGTCCAATAATTGATAGACATACATATTACTACTTTTTGTTTGCTATTCGGTACAAAACGTTGCACTTAAGACCTGCTTGTTGCAATTTAAAGATAAATAAAAGAGTTGTATGTATATTAAAATAATAAGGTGAGTGGTATGAAAAATATACACAAATATACTACCAAAATTATAACACATGATTTTTAGAATTCAGAAATGAATTAAAAGGGTTCATGTTATAACCTAAGACCTATACAAAATTTAAATATAATGCATAAGTAAACGTTAAAAATAATTATAGTTAACAAATTAATATAAGTAATAATTAATAAAATACATTTTTAATGCAAATTATTCACTTCAATTTAGATAAAATATCGACGATCAAGATAATATTAACTTTTTATTAGTTTATTTGTTTCATTTAAATTGAATTATAAATACCCAAGAGCATTGAGTTTAAATATTTGCATTGCATAGGTACAATTATAGAATTAAAATAAACTAATGAACATAAAAACATTTATAGACTATGGTTACTTTTCATATACAGTTTTAACATGAGAAAAGAGTAAAAAAAAAAAAATGTTTTTAGTTTATTTCCTAATATGTTAACATAATGTTTAGCGATGCGAAAATACAGTCATTTTGCTTGAACCTGGAATGTGGAACTGGATCACACAATGATATTATTATTAACAATTAACTTTAATGTTGGAAAATTTAAATTCAAAACGAATTTATCAACATGACTGAATAGTTTTAAACAAACGTATGATTTATAAAGCTCAAGTAAAAGTTTTTCAAGCAAAACAAAATTAATTATTACAAATAAATAATACGCAAAACACTATCAATAATATTAAAACTCGTATTGATAATCCAAATCGTAATTTATAATACATGTATGTATATGTTTTGATAGGCTGTGATCGACTGATGACATTGTGTACTTATATTTTTTATATTGTCATAATACGGTGCATTATAATTACGCATCGGTGATCGCAATAAACTGATGGGACAATAACACAATGTGATTATTTATACAAATAATATATAACATCAATACTGATATAATATTACAAATATTATAGACATACATTTTTCATTTATGCGTATGTATGAGAAATAAAAATAAATCAAACCCAAATATAGTATTTATGTATGTGTGTGTGTGTGTGTGTGTAAATATACAAACGCGCACAATAAAAAAAATGTTTCGGTTTTTTGACATGTCACACGTGTGTGACATTGCAACAAAACGTTTGATAAATTTAATTATTCTATTAATTGTATTTCATAAAATATGTTTTCAAAATCATCTGTAATTAATATTATGAAAAAATAAGTAAAATATTAAAATTTGATATTTTTTTTATGTTTCTTCACTCTTGATTATAAAATTATAAGTATTGTATATGATGAAGGATATAAAAATAGTTTAGGTAATACCCAGTGTTGGGTTAGTTACTTTAAAAAATTATAAAGTTACTTTACTCGTTGCTCATTATATAAATGTAATGAAATTACATTTTATGTTACTTGAATAAAGTTGTAATGAAATTACTACAATTTTCAATAAAAAAAAAATAACTACGTTACTTTCAAGTTAAAATTGAATAAATTTGTACTTATATTTATATTTATCAATATCATATTTTATTTAAATATAATACGGAATCAATATATTTTTATTAGATTGATGTAGATACCTATTTTTAACGCGTTATATCAGAGAAATTACATGCATAAATTAATTTCCAGTACATTTTCGTTACACAGTAAAACTTTTAATGAATTTACATAATGTATTACTATTCAAGTAATGACGTTATAGCAACTCGAAATACACTAGTAAAATTATCATGGTACTTTAGTCCTATCACAAAAGTCTCCAAAACTATGTGTTAAATTGATAGTCGATGCACATTAGGTACGACCGAAGATGTACGATGAGTCTAAATCACTGCAATGGCTGCTTGTCTGATTTCGAATTTGCGTGGGGTCAAAGACAAGAATAAAAGACATTGGTGATAGCCCAAGTGATGGTGTATGGGAAGTATATTCATATTTTGTGAATTATAAATTTATGTAACGGTTTCGAATTACAAATTCATCATCGGGGTTATACAAATCCAATAAAATGTCGACTTATACCGCGGTTACATGCACAGTTAAAACCGATTTAACTCAATTCGAATTAACTAATTTTCGGAGTTAAATGCATGTAAACGATTGTTAATTAAGTTCAATACCAATTCGGTTTACCTAAAACGGTTTAGTTAATTCACATTTGAAATACGCATTGGAAATAACTACGTGAGTACAAAATGCATGTAAACGGATTAAACTACAACAGCCGAATCAGGATTGCGATAATTGATTTTGATCATAAATGTTAAAAATAATAAATTCGAATATTAAAATTAAATCGGTTTAAACTGTGCATGTAAACGCTGCAACGTGAACTGGTTTGATGGAAGTGTATTACCCTAAATCGGTAATTACGGTAGTATGTATACTTGTAACCTAATTCGAATTGATTCAATACGAATCAAGTTAATACGAATTAATGAACGCATGTAAACATAGTATTAGAGTGTTACAGATCAAAAGCGATTTAGAGTCGTGATTTATAGACTTTATATATATCTGATGATGGATTTTAAATTTAAAATGAGTATTCAACGTGTATAACTGATAAGATAGTATTGTTTAAATTACTTGTATAAATGAAAAATATCAATACGCAAGTGTAATAAATTGATATTGTATTAATACATCTAAAACCAAATTTACCAGGATTCTTGACTTCATTGGACTATACTATGCAATCGCAATATAAATAAATTAACTAATTCTACTCTGATCTATAAAAATATATTTGTGATATTGTACGCATACAGATATGCAGATATGCAGAATATTATCGAATAAATAAATGAATTTGGCCAAGTCACATTAATAACACCCATATAATATAATTACTCTCAGTCAATATCATCTCTCGCACTAACCAGTACTGCAGTCGTAAACATATAATAATCTGTTTTGACGTAACATAATATAATATACAAGATATAAACTTTTGCTATCTTTGTCAGCAATACTGACTTCAACTCAAAAGCTTCTTGGAAGTCAAATTAGTGTCGACTATAATTTATGTTTCATAAAATGTGTGTTACGATGCTTTAAAAACCGAAATGAACATTGATTACATAAAAAATGTACATATATTAAAAATACCTAAATAAACAGTGGTTTTCTATAGTAAATAATATTAAAATCAGAGAATAAAATATGTACTTTATATAAAATAATTATTTCATTCGTAAAACAGAACATAAAATTATAAAATATTATTCTAATTATTCTAGAAAAAAAGAAATATAGTATGTTTAGAACCACGGGTTATTTATTTTTATCTCTCAGATTTATTAATAGATTTTTTTACGTAAATCATTTTTATTGCTGGTATTCAGATATTAATAAAATGTTATTCATGGAACAAATTTTGATATTTAATTCTTAAATACATAATAATTTACTAAAAACTATTTCTTGTTACCCGTTGTGTAAGATTTTACATTTCTATTTAATACTCTGGAAAAGGTCAAACTTTGTTTAATGTAGATTTATATTTATTATATAGCTTCATAATATATTGTATTTATAAATACCTATAAGTAATTCATATAATATCAAAAGTATTTTGATTTCATTCATTTTACTCCTTAACTTGATGAGTTTATAAAAGTATTTTATACTTCAAATTAGGAGAAAGTGACAATGCGTCAAATGTTTTTAAATTTTAGATTCAAAGAAAAGTAAAGCATTTTAAATAATTGTCTGAAATGATTTAATTCATTTTCCAATAAGGTATTCAACTTTTCTTTTTTAAAAAATACATTATTTTCGCATAATACAATATATTTACAGCAAACATTTTGCGTGATAGCTATAAAAAGAGATATTATTTATAATAATATCTCTTTTATATATTTTATTTAATTAATAAAAAAAAAAATTAAATTATGTTTTATTTTTTATCGTTTTCATTTTTATTTGAATGGTTTTTTTAACATAATCTCAAGAAATTATGTATTTCCTAGCTTGCTTATTGTATGAAAATAATTTCGAAATTCTACTCATTGATCGCAATATACATACACATTTTAAAATAAAGAAAACAAAGTTAACATTTTTTAATTATACAATTTTATTATTATGTGCTTTAGCTCTATAACTACATAGTCGATGCAAATCGTTTAAATTGTGCTCATAGTTGATACTCAAATAATACATACTAAAGTAATAATTACTTAAATAATTATTATTTATTGTAAAATGGAAACTCAATAATAGGATGATGTACGTTATAAAGTTTTATAAAAAAATTATTTTTAACATAATATTAAATTTAACTAAATAAAAAATATATTTACCTGATTAACTTTCATTTAAATTTTCAGTATTGTAAAAACAAAGTTAATATAAGCCACATTGTATTTATATTTTCCTGAAAATGCCATGTCCCAAGTATAAAATTATACCATGAATAAAATTAATTTTGAAAAATAGTATAACATTAGTTTCGACTTTTTTGTTACTTCATTTATAATAATTTATCGAAAAAAAAATTATAATTCACGAGACAACTGAGTTGGTAACTTATGCACCTCTGAAAACAAAACGTTATTATGTTATAATACTGCAGCATTTCTATTTTTACTGCATATGATAAATTTACATCATTATATTTTACATAAAAAAATATATATATATATATATATAATTTTTTTTAAATGAAAATATAATGTTGAGTATTGTATACTATATTGCAGGCTTTCGTGGGACGAATCGATTTTAATACTCGTAAAATTAAATATTCGTTATTATTACAACACAAGTCTGTCTACAAATATAATATATTCCTGTATTGGATTGGACAAATCTTGTACGAATTTTGGAATTTACGTATGAATTAATTGTTAACAAAGAAACCTTAATGATATTTTAATAATAATAATAGTAAAGCGAAAACTTAAATTACATTCAGAATATACTTAAATGTATAATTGAATCTTGATTATTTGATTTGAATCCAATTCTATATATTGTATTGTGATGAGCACAACAATACAAATAGTAAAGATCGGGTTTGAAAAAATTAAAGTAGACTTAGATTTTAATATTACAGTTATCCCCATCGAGTGAATTCCATCCGACCAACTGTAGGAGGGCGTAATATATAATATTGCTCCAACAGTCTTTAAAATTAATGACCGTACATTTTACGGTACGCGTCTTAAATGTCATCAATTTTGTTAAAGACGTTTTCTTTTAACGATGCGAGTGTTAATATTATTCATGCTCCTGTATTTGAAATTATACCTAATATATTACAGTCGAATCGATTCGACGTTTGTCGAAGTACAAAATTCGCAATCGACCGATACTTATGTTATGTAAACTGTTACACTCGTGTTTTCGGTTACAACTATGTGCACCCACATGTATTATCGCCCGAAAACATTCTGTTTCATTGTGCACTACGCAGTCTTCATGTGTCCATATTTGATGCGGAAATTCTTCTCGACGACGACATCGTCATGTAAACAATATCCGTTTTACGGAGTATGGATGTCCAGAGGATTTGGACCCACTAGATCTAGAGGACTTAGACCCCCCCAGGTCTAGAGACTAGGTAGAGACTAGGCTGTGAAGTCGCTCGGGACGCTTGAGTTGAAAATACTAAGTTGTTTTTTTTTTATATATATAATAACTAGCTGAATTACCCGGCGTTGCCCGGAAAAACTTCATTTAAATGTAAAACGCTGTGGAAGCGTTGTCGAAATGAAGAATGTCTTTTTAAATGTAAATTATATAATATTTAAATTTGTAGCCACATGTGTAATTATATGGGTAATATTGTTGAGTGCTATATATTTGTTATGCTTAGTCAATTGTTTTTGCTTTTTTTTTTATAATTATCCGGCTTCATCAGTGTGTATATTTTTTTCATATTACAATATTATTTTAAAATGTTATGGGTAACATTGTTGTGTGCTAATTATTTTTTTTGCAAAATTGTTTTCGCATTTTTTATAGTACCTCCTTGTATACAATATTTTTGGTTCTTCCTTCGGGAGACAGTATTACCAGACTATCAGGAAAGCTTACACGTGAACAGGCTACGTATAATTGGCCGTGGGAGAAACAGTCATTCCTTAAATTCACTCCTGTAACTTTCAAAGACTGCCCTTGCGTTTTGTTAATTGTCATAGCAAAACATACCTTTATGCAAAACTGTAGCCGTTTACATTGAAAGTGGTAGTCAGATGGAATTAAAGGTATTCTTGGTAGAAAAACTGTTTCCCCCATACCGCAGCCTGTAAAGATAGTTGCTTCAATTAAATTTTTATGTAAGGTCTTAACCATTCGTTAAGTCGTGTGCCATTACAAAGTTTTTGAGGTATAAGGTTACGCATTATATTGAAATAAGCATATTATAATTGCGTATTCGAATGTTATTGATTGTATTGATTCATACTGTTTTGATAGTTTGCATATATCTGAATCGGTAACTATTAAAATCAACATATTAAACACATCAACATATTTCCTAGGTAACCAAAAAATTAAAAAGTTTATACGTCCAGTCCACAACTGTTTCAACCCTTTTAATGCGATTTTCAAAAAATCCTTTCTTATTGCACGGTAAAAATATGAAAAGAGCCTCTATTCCAAATTTCAAGTCCGGACGTTGAGTAGTTTTTGAGATACAGCGATCAGTGAGTCAGTGGTATTTGGATTTTATATGTATAGATTAAAATAATTATTAATAAGTTAAACATCGTTGTATGTTATTATATTATAAGATAATATCAAAAGATCCTCATCCCCGAAAATAATTCCAAAAGCCATCAGTGAATGAACGTTAACAGAAGTAATACGTTTACAACGGATTCCATACAAGTGATGAGCTACTTAACCTACCTGTTGCAATTTAACGTCCAAAAATATTGTGAACATCAAGACAGTTACTTTGCAATTTCACCAAGGATCGCGCGCGTGAAACCTGTTGTTTTTTCAATGGATTTTCTACTCCCTGCCCGAATTCTATACGAAAAAGGTTTTAAGGGTCCAAACTCGCCCCCATCCTAAATAATAATATAAGCATTAAGTGTACTATTTCTTACACAGATACTATGCAAAATATACCCATGGGGGGGAGGTACTGTTCAGGCGACGTGTACTACGGACAGGCAGACATTTGTACGAGTTGTTTGAATCGTCAACGGGGGCGCACGAGGTATTTCTCCGCAATGTTCGTACTGCTTATACAATATATACAATACATACAATACAATACAATACAATATTATATGTATGTGTTAATTACATTGCGGACGTGGCGCAGAATCAGCAGTATTTATCTGCAGACATATTTTCCTCTGAAAAGTCTATGTTCGTGCCGTATAATTATTATTATTATTGTACACCTGCTTGGCTGTACGTGCGCTCTTCGCGGAGGAATGGTGGGCGCAGCGCACCTTTTGATTCAAGTGCACATTCTTTTCCACAAATCCGGTGTACAGAACGCGGGAGAAATTCAAAAAAATAAAATACCGGGCGCCTGAAAACGAAGACCTGAGATTCCCAAAAAATTATCATTATATCTATGAATAATTAATCTTCTGAGAGGTTCCTCGCGTGTTTTATATTTAATTAAGATGAATCACTGGAGATAATTTCTCGCAACGAATACTAATGCAAAGGTTGGCATTTTTTATTTTTGCTTTGTTTTCATTCCATATACGTCAAACGAACTGTATTAATCCTTTGCAGGAATAAAGAAAAAACGTAAAATGCGGGTACGAAAAACAAATAATTTATGTTCTTAGAATGCAGCGAACGTTTATTTACAGTTTATTACTCGCGGAAAAGTGTCAAAGAGTGATTAAGTACTTTGAGATATAAATTAATCTATATTATTTCCATTGCAATATAATATTATCATTTATAACCGTTGGCGTAAGACATATTTAATTTTATTGTATTTTATTAGACATAAACGTCGATTGCCTTAAATAAATAAAATAATACATAAAAAATACTTTTATTAACGACTTTTTATAAAATGTAATCCTTTTAAATGACAAATATAATAATATTAATTTGTAAACAAATAACAAAACAATAATAATCGGTTATACCCTATTTAACTTTTATTTGATATCAAATAAAAAAAAAAAAAAAAAATTAAAAAGAGACTTGGTTAAAAACTTTAAAAGATTAAAATTAAAGTAGAAACTAATGATATTTTTATCATACAACATTAGTATTTAGAAATTACATTTGTATCAATAAATAAATGTACTACTTACTTATAACAAAAAAATTTTCACTAACAAAATTACGTCATATGTTATAGGTTGTAGCATTAAACATTTAATATTAATATAAATATTAATTAATTCAAACACAATCTGTAAAAAAATCGTTAGTAAGGCATATACTGTAGTCACTAAAACTTTACTACCTATGTAAAATGCAGTTAAATGTGTAAAGTAACAACAAAACAACTAAACTTCAGCGCTGAAAACATATTTAGAAAAATAATCAATAGTCACATAAACTATATAATGCCTACTAGGCATTGTTTATATACACTACTTTAATCAGTATTGAGTTATCGCAAAAACATAAAAAAATAAAAATATTTAAAACGCTAAATGTAAAAACTAAGTATACATGTTTTGAATTACTTGCTTTATTTGCTTAATTATAACTTTGTAAGGACTTACGTTTATTTATATATAAATATTGTAACACTTCCTCATGTGAGATAATCCCTCGTAATAATAATAAACAATTTTTATTTATTAAGTGGTTGGGAAAACTTATTTAACTTTCATTTGTAATTTTCAATACACGTAGGTACATTAAAAAGAAAAAACTTATATACAAATTTGTATGTTATAAATTTCATATAGTAATACCGATTTAATATTTCAAACTAAAATTAAGAATTTTTGAAAAATTACTTTGTATAATTGTTTATCTAATTCCAATGGCAATGCTTCTCAGGGACGTAACCAGAATTTTATTTCGGGGAGGGGGGATCAAGTAAAAATGCTTAATTTATTATCAAATGAATGTTCTTGTATTTCTTTTTAACTTTTATGAATAAAATGAAATCAATGTTTGTATTTTTACGTATTTATTATTATTAACTACGTATTATGTAATCTGTCATACCCGTGCAAATAACATAAATTCAAATTGCTATAACTCGGCCATTTTTTAACTTAGAAAATGAATTCAACCACTATAATTCATTAAAAAATACAAAAAAAAAAAAATAATTTGTAGTCGAAAATAGGTCATACCAAAAAAAAATAAATTATTTTGTGCATGCTCGAAATTAACTGTCACAAATACTTTAATCATTATAAATTATTTAATTTTCTATTTATTAAAATATGCTTACTTTAGGATTATTTTACTATTAATAACTATTGCACAATTAATCAATATTTGTTTTATATATGTATAAGACATGTTATATTGTTATTATAATTGTAATACGCAAGTAAAGATTTGTTATTCACAATTTTACAGACTGTGATCTCATTATTCCGTCGCATGAACTGTATTTGATTTGCATTTTGTGCAGTAAGCAATATAATATATAATACCTACGTTTTATGTACGACAGCAAATTCCCAAAAAATGATTTATTTCAACGACGGGTGGTTTATTTTTAAATTTTTGGATGTGTTTATGTATTCGTATATATATAATATAGGTACGTTAAAACTATACTCTGTCAGTAGAATCTACCCTACCTAAACTCTATACATACATAATATATTTCTTCGTCTTGCTGTGCTGTCGTTAGCCATATATTTTTAAAAAGTTTTAAATGTTTGGAATGCATTGTAATGAATTAAATCAATCATTTATGTACAATAATCTATCGATCACCTATAACGAACCCACACAGACTATGAACACATAACGCATGTTAAGTATCTAATCGATGTTTACGTTACGGTGATTGGTTTTACAAAAGGTATTATCTTATTATAATAAGTATGTAATTACACTATTGTTGTCATTAACACAATAAAACGCATTGCATAATAACAAATCCACTATTAAGAGTTACAACATTGCACATCTATGGTTCATAATGTCACGGTAATATTTTTTGTATAAACGTGTCGTTTGGACACACCTATAGAAATAGAGATACCAGAGTATATATAGGTATTTAGTATAGGTAGCCGAGTGTATAATTCTACACCGATTTTTCTGAACAGTTATCGATAGTATTGACCTTCCGAGCGCAGTTATTTTTTTCATGCAACACGTAATATTGTTTAGTGCATAAAAGAAACACGGTGATTAAATTTGAAATAATCAAATCGATGAGAATGAGTAAAATTACGGACGGCAACATTTGCTGACGTATGCAGCAAGTCGTAGATTGTGCTTTGACCACAGCACTTACAAGGAAAAATTATGTTAACTGCCACGACATTCATCTATTGTAAAATAGTCGATCCAATGAATGTTGTTATATTGAGTGTTTCAACATCAAGTCTCCATGTGGCTTGGTGGTCTAGGGGTATGATACTCGCTTAGGGTGCGAGTGGTCCCGGGTTCAAATCCCGGCCAAGCCCAAAAAATTTTTTTGCATTTTTTCTCGTCCACTTTGTAATTCGTAAACCACAATGTAATAACTTTTTTTTTCTTTATCATGTTATCGTATTCGATTCATGATAAAGCTAAAATTTCTTTTTTTTTTTTTTTGTAACTCATCATTTGTTGAGACTACACTATACAAGTACCACCTGTTATGGACTTCACATTTGTTTCTATGCATGTTCAATTTAATTAACGCACATATACCGTTTTTCATATCTAATTTATTCTGAATTGTCGTGGTTTGTCTGCAATTGTACGAACATGTTTAATTTATCTTGATACCAGATATTTTTTATCAAGCGATAGAAAAAAAAACAATTTATACGAAAACTACATGTGGCTTGTTGGTCTAGGGGTATGATTTCCGCTTAGGGTGCGGGAGGTCCCGGGTTCAAATCCCGGACAAGCCCAAATAAGTTTTTGCAATTTTTCCTCGTCCACTTAACAATTTGTAAACTGTAGTAAACAATGTAGTTACATTATTCTAATAACATAGATGCCATTGATTTCGGGAAATTTTTATTTGGTATTTTATCTTCTTTTGTTTTTTACGCACCGGAGTTTGTTCTTAATATCGGCAGCCTGCAAATCGCACACTATTGGTTTTAAACAGTTTATTTCGCACCACATGCCCACACCCATCTATGAATAGTATATGATTGGTTTATAATGAATGAAACGTTATACGTCGCCTTCGTGGGATTGGTTTTCTATCATTGCCCAGTCGCTATCATAATACACCCGTACCAAACATGTATATGTTACAGCAGTATTATAATACTATAATATATGAATATGACTTCTATACATTCAACGATGTAAACTTTTATGGTTACAAAAAAAATAATATGTACTTACTACGTCCAAATTGCTTTGCGTGTCGCATGAATTGTTCCTACTCTCTTTCGAGCGTTTTGCTATTCTTAATTATTTTATTAAATTTGAATAGAAAGTTCGTAAACGCGTTTTCGTGTTGTCAAATTGAATAGTTTAATAAGATTAAATATTACAATAATAAGTAAGTGTAACTACAGTATTATTAAATAGTCTGTATTGGTAGAGCTGGCTAAGTTATCTCCTTCAACCACCAACTATATGATAACAAGTTTAATTAAATACGTATACGTGTACAGGGCATGATTTAGAAATTTTGAGGCCCTAGGCAAAACACAAAATGTGACATTTTAAACTGACTTTTTTTTATTTTGTAATATTATATATTTTTCATATTTATTTTATACGATGAAAGTTTCATTCATAAAAAAAAAAAAGGTTCATACAAATCCGAAGCCCACTAATAACAGAGGCCATAGGCAGTATCCTATCCTGTCTAATGTTAAATATAACCCTGAACGTATGGCATTCATATAGCACATATAATATTTTAGTAGCCAATTGGGAAAAATTGAACGAAGAAATATAAAGTGATAATGTTTCAATAAACTCATTATTTATTATTATATCCAAAATTCAAAAATTATTAGGAACTATTGATTTTTTCATAAATTTCAGTTGTATTCGATTGTTACGTTCATTTATTTATATTTTTTTTTAACAAAACTATACGTATATAATGATATTTCGAAATTATTACTTATTTAACAAAACAATTTTCGATTTTATTTTTTCCATTCGACGTTCATCCGAGACAAATCTCTTATTAAAAATTGTACAACGTTCTACTAGTATATTAATTAATTAGTGATTTATAGTTAATGATGTCATTATAAAACGAAAATTTTTTCTATACAATTTATTTTCATGTATTTACAGTGGTGTAGTCATAAAAATATTTTGAGAGTTTTAAAATTTAAAAAAAAAGGATAAATAAACAATTAGTTTGATATATTATGTATATTTAATTTCATATAATAATGAAAAGAACTGCAGAAATTATATATTATATATGTTACGTCGAATTTATGAAATTGCTGATTACATGAAATCAACAACGGTGTTGCCGACACTGTGATATTGGCAACTTTGCTACGATTCATGAAATCGGCAAATTTTGATTGCTAATTTCATGAACTAGGCAGATTATTCTGCCGAATGCATGAATTCGGTAACACATTATAATGACATAAATACAAATATCGAATACATACATAAATAACCAATAATTGCACGCGAGCGCATTGGCATTACCAAACCATTATCATTATCACATATAGGCAAGTACAAACATTTTATCTTAGTTTTTAAGGTTCTTTTATTGCTTTGATAAAATAAAACACTAACGATAAACATTACTTATGGGCTTTAGTTTTGCCTGGGGAAATATCTAACAGTGTGTGAAGTGCAGACAGTTCGATGAGTGCGCTTACGTTACGATAATACTAATTTAACTATTAATTACTTGTTAAATTTTATAACTATGGACTCTAAATCTTGCCGATTTCACGCAATCGACAGTATTATGCACTTCTAGTGGCCGATTTCACATCATCGGCAACTGAGTTGCTAATTTCACAAAATTAGCAATTTTTCTGCTGATTTTATGTAATAGGAAATTTCTTAAATTTGGCATCACGTACACATATACTCGTATTAACCTTTTGTCTATAATAACATTATATCATCATATTTTTTTAAATACTGAAAATAAACGACTGAGACAAGTAGTATATAAATATACCGATTTAATTGCATGTAGTACTTTATTATATCAATCATATTGTATTTATTTACTATGTGTATTGTTATGTATTTTATTAAATTTTAAAAGAGAAAAAAAATTCTGATATTCTTTATACGTTATTTTACTGAACATTAATAGTTGGCAAATAGTTTACACATTATTCTCATCACCGATTAGGTGTAATATTTTGTTTAATTAGACATGCTTTACGTTATTGTAATCATATTTATACACAATAATCTCATTATTTATTTAAAAAATTAAAAAAAACTGATATCATTAGAATCTAGTAATATTGCAAATAATTTAAAAAAAATTTATATATATATACAGCAGTAGTTTTGATGAAATAAACTTGTAAAAATTTATGGGCTTGGCCGGGATTTGAACCCGGGACCACTCGCACCCTAAGCGAGTATCATACCCCTAGACCACCAAGCCACATGAAAGATGAGACAAATATTGTGTTTTTCAAGCCATCATGAATTTTATTTTGTCAGAAGATGTTAAAATTAAATCATTTTATTAATGAATACTATGAAATTACATTTTATTGTATATCACAAACATCCATATCGATAAAAAAAATAAGTAATTTTAAAATTTTATAAATCTATGTTTTAAACTTAGAACGTATACTACTAATATTAGGTATTTACTATTTATATTACAATTATGTTTAATTAGTTTAATTATGTAAAGGTTTAAAATAATTGTCACCATTTATGTATTTGTCAACGATAGGTAAGACTGAATCCATTCATGGAGTTACATAATCATTTATTTTGACAATATTGAATGGTAGGGGTAGGTAATAAGAAACATACTGATAAAAATTACAAAAACACGTACTTACTAACTTTATTTTTTTTACATTTTTTTATTTTATTGCCTATTTACTACGATAAAATTATTCATGTATAGTAATTACATATTAAATTTTATCAAATTGAATATATTATTTAATTGGGGATGCACATAATCATTTTCCGAAAATTATTTTCGAATTCTAAGTATCTACTTATATATAATTTCCTATTTCATTAAACATTTTTAGTATGTTGATTAGTCATAAAAATATGTATTAGACTTTTTAACTAAATTGTGTTATTGTAGCTTCGCAATTTAGTGAAGTCTTACGACCAATTCGATATTAATATGTACTTAATGATTAGAAAAGTTTTGGACCAGACATGGTTAGATGAAAAGTGAATTGTATAGACTCTATATATACTTTAGAGGATTGGAACTACGTGGAAAAATTACAAACATTATTAACTAGTAAGGTATTCTATTAAATAAATATAATATAAAAATATTAAAAAAATATAAATATAAAATTAACTGGAAACGGTAAATTCTGGGGAGGAGAAAGGTCAAAGTTTTTTTTTTCTTAGAAATGACAATGTGAAGCCAGACAAAATGCATGCAACACACGTTATCATAATGTAACTCATTTGTTACAGCATAGCTAAAACAAATACAATTAAAACATTATAATCAATAGTAAAATAATAACTTTTAAACGATTAATATCACCTCTGAATTTTAATTAATATTACTTTTAATGCAACTCAATAATATTACACGAAAACGTAAGTTTGATTGTATCTTTAGATTTTACGTGGAGATTATTTAAAAACAATTTTAGTAAGAATTTCATCGATATTGATTCATTGGAGAACGTTGAGATTATAGACTATAAATATTTTTACATTATGGTTAAAAATATTCATATAAACATAACAGTTATTCGAAAATAAGCCGAATGCGATATTTAAGCATAATGTAAAGATTGATACAGACATTTATGTTTTATAAAAGGGTAAAGTTTGAGTTCATCAATCATGAAAAATACGATTGTTAGTACCTACTTTAAGTCAAAATGATAAGCTATTGAAAAATTAATCATCAAATAAACTTAATATTTCTATTTTTATTTCTATATGTATCGAAATAAGTTGATTTGTTAAACACTAATATGTTATTTTATTTTATGAACATTTTAAATTATTATTTCCTCGAAAACCATTTACGATTCTTCTCAATGGAACTCAGTATTTATAAATGTATAAGTATGTATGTGTATAATATAAATAAAAAAATTTAGTGTGGATTAAAAATATATATTTACATTGAAGTACTTAATTGGCCAATTGTTATATTATAATAAAAGACCTATACACATAGTTATGGCAAAAATATTTGTGATTATATGAATACCAAACTGCACTCTCAGCATGCACATGTAGTATTCATTCAATTTTAAAACTTAAAAAATATTCAAATTACTGTGTGCCCACATTATTAAATTGTAAGTACTGAGCAATATTAACACGTATAATTACATAGTTAGTAACAGATATATAATTATACAGTGTGTTAATTAATATTGTTTATTAAATGGTTCTATTTATCCAGTAACGTTTTAACTACCAACAACGCCCTAGGGTAATAATATTTGATGTTTCCTTCTCTCCCTTACTACTATATTTTTTGTAAAATTGACTTCACACTTTTGGATTAAATAATAATAGTAATATACACGTTAAATACGTTTTTTAGATTCTGAACGGAGTGAAGAATGTATTGATTTTACAATGATGTGTGTTTTTTTTTTTTTTTTTTTTTTTTTTTTTTTTTTTGTGTCTGTCGACACGTTTTGGGGCAGTAAAAATGCTTCGATTGCCTTATGTAGCAACTTTTCTGAAAGGAAAGTGAATCTATTTGGTACTTTGGGGGGTCAAAAGTTAAAAATTTCCAATATTTTTTAAATGCGACGGGAAAAACCATAAAAAAATTTGGGAAAAACGGGAGTTTTTACGCAAAACCAGTTTTTGACATAATCAAATTTTTTATTTTGCTATAACTCAAAAACTAATCGATGTAAATACTTGAAATTTTCACCAAATGTTTAGATAAGCGTTCTCTATACACCATTAAATTTTCAAAGTATTTTGACTTTTATTAAGCTATTTATAGACAATTGAAATTTTCAATATTTTTAAGTATTTTTTTTTTAAATAACGATAAAATTTTTTTGGCTGCCTAGAAAATCTTGAAAATTTAATACAAGGTTTCTTATAAGTTGTTCCTTAACTGATAAAAAAAAATCTAAAATCGTAAGTCACAATTTTTTTTTATAAGTGCTCAAAGTTACAATTTATACGAAATATGTAAAAATCACGATAATTTGCAAGTTTTTTTGTAGTTAAAAATTCATAAAATTTTTTCTGTTCATACTTAAGGTTCAAAATTTTAACACGAGGTTATGTATAAGCTACTCTTCAAAAATCTTTAAAAAAATTTCTACCGGAATTAGAGGAAAAAATTTTATGACTGTTTGAAATTTAAATATTTACGAAATTGCATAAAATAGCGATTTATTCTCAAACGATTTTAAATATTTTTTATAATTCAAAAAGTATAAGTCGCAGATTTTTGAAATTTCTACCAGCTGTTAAGATTGGTATTTCCTTTATGTCATATTTTTTTCAAAATATTATATTGATTTTTAAGCCACTTATAGGCATTTAAAATATTCGATTTTTTTACATTTTTTTTTTATAATCGGTGATAAAAAAAATGTGGCTCGTACAAAATACTTGAAAATTTAATAGAAGATTCCACAGAAGTAGTTCTTAAAGTCTTTCAAAAATTATTAAAATCCATAGGCACAATTTTTTTTTATAAGCGTTTGAACAGCGAATGTTGACAAAAAATTACATGTAAAATATAATATACTGTATAATATTCTAGACTGACAAAGATATCGGTTTTTTTTAAAATGCTCTAACTCAAAAATGAAAAATCGCAACAACTTGAAATTTTCACCAAATCTTTATATTGACGTTCTCTATACATGGTTAAGATTTCAAAGTATTTTGACATATTTTGACTTATTTATAGACAATTTATATTTTCGATTTTTGTTAAATTTTTGTTTTTAAACATCTATAAAATTTAATTGATTGAGCGAAAACTCTTGAAAATTTTATACTAGATTTATAATAAGTTAAACTTATCGTAACTAAAAAATATCGGTGATCGGTTAACTCAATTTTTTTTTATAAGCCCTTAATTCTCAAATTTGTATAAAATGTGTAAAAATCACGATAATTTGCATGTTATTTTGTAGATAAAAATTCATAAAATTTTTTTTGTTCATACTTAAGGTTCAAAATTTTAACACTAGGTTATCTATGAGCTACTCTTCAAAAATCTTTAAAAAAATTTCTACCGTACTAAGAGGAAAAAATTGTACGACTGTTTGAAATTTAAATATTTAAGAAATTGCATAAAATAGCGATTTATTCTCAGACGATTTTAAATATTTGTTATAATTCAAAAAGTATAAGTCGCAGATTTTTGAAATTTCTACCAGCTGTTAAGATTGGTATTTCTTTTATGCAATATTTTTTTCAAAATATTATATTGATTTTTAAGCCACTTATAGTCATTTAAAATATTCGATTTTTTTACATTTTATTTTTATAATTGGTGATAAAAAAAATTTGGCTTCTACAAAATACTTGAAAATTTAATCGAAGATTCCACAGAAGTAGTTCTTAATGTCATTCAAAAAGTATTAAAATCCATAGGCACAATTTTTTTTTATAAGCGTTTGAACATCGAATATTGACATAAAATTACATGTAAAATATAATATAATGTAGAATGTTCTAGACTGACAAATGATATCGGTTTTTTTAAAATGCCCTAACTCAAAAACGAAAAACCGCAACAACTTGAAATTATCATTAAATCTTTATATTGACGTTTTCTATACATGGTTAAAATTTCATAGTATTTTGACATATTTTGACTTATTTATAGACAATTTAAATTTTCGGTTTTTCTAAATTTTTCGTTTAAAAATAAAATATACTTATATAATATTTATAAATAACATTGTATTATATTCTAGACTAACAAATGAACTCCGTTCAGAATCGTTATTCGTATACAATGATATCTATCATTGCATTCAAATTTAACAAATCCATTATAATAATGACCTATCCTATAAGCGAGGTGCACTCCACCCCTAACTGTACAGCAGAGCGAGGCCCATCCGGTTTTTTTTTTTTTAATTAAGGTACCTGCTTATTTATTATAATTATGATTATTATTATTATTATAATTACTGTAATCTTAATTACAAAAATGTATTAATTTTATTTTGATAACATTTCAAAGTTGACACGGGTTTCATTATTTTTTTTATGTAATAGAAAAATTCCTTTTTTTTACAAAGCTGTACCTTAAAGTTACAAAAAAAATCTTTGTACTCATAAAGAATATATAATTATGAACTATATTTAGTGTATTAACAACTTATTAATTATGATAATAAATAATAATAATGCTTTTATAATTTATTAACACAGAGTTAATATTCCAACATTTGAAAATTATGTACAAAATTATATTTTATGAAATAAAGGATTTTTTTCTTACATAATGTCAAACTTTCCAAGAATATTAAAAAATTACAATTATTTAATAAAAATATACGTTCTGCGTTTCTGCGTAGGTATATTGTACATCACATTATCATGATAAGTGATGTTTATTTACCGAATTACTCGAAATCAATCGAATTCGATTTATCTGTAGAAATTATTAAAATTGATAATTTATTTCATAATTTGTAATAATTTATTAATAATATTCAATCTTTCAGTAGTATTTATACATTATTGAAAGAATGTAGGAGAGACTGGAGCTAGTTGAATACCGGGACATGTAGGCCAAGTTGTAGTTTCAAATCTTGTATTTGAGTTAAACATTTCAATACAGTCCTTGTATGATATCTATTGTTCTTTATCATCATATGAACCCATGTGATTATAGTATTTTTCTCTCGTATTTTAATAAATTATCTTTTTTTTTTTACGTGTTTTTAGAATTTAATATTCACTAAATAAATTATTTTTTAATCCTTTTGCACAATTAAAATATATTTAATTAGGTATGTATAATATGGTTAAACTATAGTTTTATCATATATATTTATTATTGTTTAAAATAATGAAAAAGTCAAATGGAGCTAACTGACTTTTTAAAATTAGGGCATGTTGACTTAAATATATTTTATAGTTATTGTAATTTATTTATATAGATATTTCGAAAATACACAAGAAAGACAAGAAGAGGATGTATAACCAATGATGTAATGGAACGTGCTGTAAAAAGGTTTTAGATGAAAATTATTCACGTAAGATTGTATCAAAAGATTTTTATATATCTATTAAAATATTATTCAACATGTCACTGTCATAAATATTAATATAATTCTGGAATATTTAATAATTCTATTGAATACCAAAAAACAGGAATAATTCTTTATACTGCAGAAGAAGAAGAACTGGCCAAATATATTAAGAAAGCAGCTGATATTTATTTATTTTATTTTTATTTACTAAATAATTTATAATTTTGTAACTATCAGTTAGTATATTATATAATTAAATTTTTTTTATTTTATTTACTACGAGGTTTTATTATAAAGATATAATTTATGTTTATTTCTTTCTCATTAATTTATATTTATGATGTTTTTTTTAAATATTAAAAGAAAGATTTATAAATAACCCGATAATAATTATTATGTGTATCAACATGCTTCAATAGTATTGTCAATTTTTCCCGCCAACGAGGCAAGTTAGCCCCGTTAAATATTATTTTTTAGCATAATTTCTTCTGCCAATTACAGATAACTAATTAAGACAATAACTTAAATTAATTATGTATTTTATATGTTAGTGAATTGTTTAGTAAAGTTTGAGCGTTAAATAACAAAAACCCATTGAATTAAAAATACAAATATACAAAGTAAGCCAACTAGCCCCGGTTTCCCCTGATATATTATTTACATTATTCATACAAGTTTATGTTTAACAGTATATAATGTACAATTTGTTAGGTACTCATCTAAGATATTTCAGTATAAAAGGATAATTAATATCTAAGATATAACAACGAATTTTTCTTTTTATCATTAATTATTATGACACCCCTATATTCATAATGCTTTGTACGCTTAAGGATCCTTGCCCATTTACTCATCTTCTATGTGATGGCTATGTATTTATCTACATCGTGTCATATGAAAAGCAATATTTTCATACATTTTTATTTATTTTATAGTATTTATCTTAGAAATTAATGTTTAAATCTATCTTTAATTTATGAAAACAGATCGAGATAATTAGTAAATGAATTTGATCGTTTATTTATTTCCTGTTATTCGTTTTCAAAATAGAGATATTTTGAAATGAGATAACGCAAATTCCGTAATTTTTAAGATAATTTCACTTTTTAACTAATATATGAATACAAAATAATACATTGTATATCATATATATATATATATATATATATATCTGTTGCGTTGAATTGCGTTTCATATAAAATAAAAAAGAAAACTGTGAAGATAACAGTCAAAGAAAATAAATGGAACTTTTTCATTGGAAAAGATAAATTTAAGAAGCTACTTTGTAGAAGCGGATTATTAAATAATACTATTTCCTACAGAATATTATTTAAAAATTATAGCTGAATGAAATTCTTATATCTTTTAATATCAGTTGTCATTCACTAATCAAAGACAACTGAAAAACCCTAACATTTAAAATTAAAAATAAACTTTTCTATGAAAAACTTAAGCATTTGGTGTCTATATATTTATACATCTATAGATAAAGCATATACATAATATTACAATTTATAAAATAAAAAAATAAAAAATAAAAATATATACATAATGTTACAATTTCTTATGCTTAGTATAGACTTTTAACATTACAAAAAGGATATCAAAAATTTAATATATTTGAATAGCAATATTAAAAATACTCGTTCATGTCCAGATTAAAGGTTCGATTAAAAAAAATATGTATATATGAATGAAATAAGACATTCCATTAAAAATTATTCTAATTAATTAATAAATGAATTATTTATGGTCTGGTTATGAAGGGTCAAGATCAAAAGTATACTAGGTATCGTTATTCGTATAATCCTAAATGGTTATTATAATATTGACAACGGTTAACAGAAACAATGAAAATTGTTTAAAAAATGTATACTAGGTAAACTTTAAGCATATCGCATAAAAGTATAGTTTAGAGTAGTATGCGTTTACTACAGTGAATTAATTAACATAATGCATAATAGAAGTAATGTTTGTTCAGAATACTGACTACAATTATTCTTTCAATCGTCCAAATTAAATAGTTAATATTGTCAAATAGTTTAAGCAAAATATAGCGGTTTGTTAATCTAATAAACTTAACATGTTAAATATTACAATATATGCCTAATTATAATTTATATGGTTTGAGACCAAAGTTTAGTGACATTTTAGTCATACTGCAAGGATCACTTCAATAACTATTTTAATATATTGAATAAGGATAAAATATTATTTTTTATTTTGAATATAATACACATACATACATACACATACATAAACACGAAGTTGTACGCACACTTAAAGTTCAAAATCCCTTTGATGTTGATACGTGGTATCTATACGCGTTGTTACTGTAAAAAAACTACATATAACTATATATATACATTTTTTTTTTTTTTTTGTAGGGATTATCTCTATAAACTTAATCGAATACGGGATTTGAAAATGGTTGAAATTCAATTTCGAATATTTCCACCACAAATAAAAACGTCCTACTAAATAATTTTGTTCCGCAAAAGTTATTATTTATCAACAAATACATACTACGTACTACGTATATTTCACTACACAATTATTACAGCCAATAAAATATCAATTTCTACAAGAAAGGAATGCATATTATTTCAACACATTATAAAAAGCGTAATTTTAAATTATTTTGATATGTCATTTTTTACTTAAATAATTAATTTAAAATTACGTCAAAAAAAAATTATGTTAAAATTAAAATGATGTAATTTTTTACTTATCAAATATAAATAAATTTAACAAGAGTTATCATTTATAGATTAAAAACAACTTATTGAATCAAATTAATTTATTAAAAACTAATACTAATAGTGTCCAACATTCTAAGAAGTTTTGCCATATACTTGTATACCAAGAAGAAATAATGAATATTTAATCAACAAATTATATTCATCGAAACTTTATAAACTAATATTTATTTATTTTTTTGAATAAATTTATGAAATACGTGTATCAAAAATGTATAAACATTGATATTAATAAATAAATATTATTTAAATTGAAATAAATAACTTTTTTCGAATAAAATAGTGTTTGGTGTTCATATTATGTATTTGAAACCATAATTGTTTATTTATGGACGTTATAAATGTGTTTATTCGGACATAAATATTTACAAAACATTATTGTTACTGTCATAATATTGCAATTATAAAAATTATTAAAGTCAATATTTGATTATAAAAAAATTAAAGAGCTTAGTCAATAGTGTTTAAAAATAAACGAAAACAAAATTAATTCTTTACAGAATACTACTCTATAGAATTCTTGTATAAAATAATTTACTTAATAGCAACACCTAATATATTTACAATGATGTGTGTACATCTATTGTAATTAAATTCATCGTTTAAATAAAACAATGAAATAGTATTTGTTTCTACTAAAAAAAAAAAAAATCAATATAAAATGTAGTATTGTTATCATATTTTTAACACAAATTTACATTTAAAACAAGTTGTTTAAGTTATTCGTGAAAGTTATACAATTTATTGAGAAAAGAGATTGAAAGAGAACACAAGCCATTAAAGGATTCGATTTTGTTTTATATTATAATACTATTTATTAATAACTTTTGTAAAAATCAGGACTTGAAATCATTGAATTTAAACTGTTAAACTGTTGAATTTATTTTGATTTTATAAGTTATTTTATTCAATCCCTTAAAATGTAGAACAATAAGAATAATGATGAAATTGAATATATAAATTTAAATTATAATAGAAAAATTAAAAAAAATAGAACAGATTGTGTAGAGGCCTTTTAATAGAGGTATTACGGAATCATTGAACCTTAATTTTGAAAAACGATTGATATTTGTATACTAAATAATCAAAATTAGTGAAATTTATAAACGAAAAATAATATCGAACAAAGTAATGTTTATTAAAAAAATTATGTTATATCCCCATACCAACTAAACAATTCTTATGAGTTTTTCTTTGATGATTTACTATACAAATTATTTTATTAAGGTAGTTGAATTTTATTTTCGTAGTATCAAACGCGTTACACCAATACTAATATATTTTATAAGTGAACTTCGTTAACTATTCAGATAAAAACTTTTAACAATAACAAATTTATTGGTTCTTTAAATTAACCTTTTAATTTTATGTGATTAAAAAATTTCCACTTATCTCAATTAAATTGATCTATATCCATGTTTAACAAATAGCATAATGCAACTTACAATCCAACTAAACTCTTTTCTTCAGTAAAACTATTTATAATTATTATTATAATACGTAATTATGTCTCTATATTTGAACGTGTTTATCATAATTTTATAAAACTAGAAAATAAAACGTTTATGGTATTGTTTTATTTATGTTGTCAAAACATTTTTACATATTTCAGCGTTTGGTAGAAGTTTTTATTTTAAAAATTAAAAAAAATTGTTTGTTATATTACCATGGATAGATAATACGAAACGTATCAAAGATAATATCACAAAAGTCATATGTTGGATTTTATTTATATTACACACAGTCTATACCACGTCTTTGCTGCAACGTCAATATAAATACAATATATTAAGTTTTTATTGTGTTCGTAGACATTTGCAACATTGAATGTATTAAGAATGTCATTTTTGACATTTCATTCCTTGGAGTGAACGATTTATACAGTATTTGTGTAACGCAGTATCTAGTTATAATACTTATTATTTATGCATGGGGTAAATAACATCATTTCTCTATGGACTTTTTTTTCTGTACACATGTTTGAGTTTCGTCTGATCATCTCTCGTTGACATTTTTACAATTTATATTTGTATTTTATTGGATCATCACAATCTAAAAAAATCTTTCGTCACTATGTATTTCCATTACATATGATTGTGTCGAAAAGCTCAAGTAAATTGAATACGATATTGTTGTATCAACCAAAACGATGCGTTGTACAGTAACGCATTACTATTTTTTTTATATGATATTATATATTTTGTGTAGATTCTGATAGACTAATACACACACACACACACACACACACACACACACACACACACACACACACACACATACATATACACTCATACTTATACTCTAATTACAATACACACAGACACACACAAACTGTTGTATGTTCAAAATATGTTTACGAAAAATTCAATACTGTACAATTCTCGGAGCGTTTTTTATTTTGTTATTTAACGAAGTGAACAAGATTTTTTATATGCATACATCTGCTTTGTAAAATATTGCAGTATATTTATCTGTTACGTAGGTACTTCAATAATATTATATTACAAGATGAACTTTAAAATTTAATATATCAAATTTTATTCGTGAAACTTTACAATTAGATATGTTGTAGTTTGGAAGTATGCATTTAAAATATTTTTTGATAATTATTATTTTAATTTGGTTTTTCGCATATAACATAAAATCATGTATATTGTTTATGATCATTAGTTTTACTCTAAACACGAAGATAAAATGTCAAGTTGTCTTCAGTTCACCGTTTATCGTTATTGTAATTAACTCTCAAAAAATTAAGTCCGATCTCAATAATAATTGTCTATCACAAATATTAACCTCAATAGTTTTGTTTCAATAAAATTTTGAGAAATTAATGTAGTACTTATACTAATTATTATACATAATATAATTCACAATTAACTTGCCTGTTTGCCATCTCTGCCTTTCCATCGTATCCACTTGTTGGTACCTGGTCTCCAATATTCGATCATTATTTCCTCAACAAACTCTTTGCCAGACCCGTTACCATACCGACCCTGAGTCTTAATGGCCGTTACTGCATGCAACCCTTGCAAGTTTACCTCTAAATACTGATGACCATCATTGGATATAGAACCTTTTGGACACCACGCACCTCCGTTGCCTTCCCATTTCAGCCTGAAAATTACAAATTATTATTATAATACTGTTATATTGGGCTTGATAAGCGACTATACTTTAGCATTGTATATTATTATAAAGTGCACATTTTATGGTATTAAATCTTAACGACAGAGAATTTTATTGTATACTATTATTTATTATGTATTGCGTATTGTTTAAATGTATTTATATATTTTTGATGTTATCAATAAGTATATATTATAACACAGTTAATTGGATTATTTGATTTAAAATTCATTAGTAATTATGACGAATAATTTGAAAATTAACATGTCTGTATTATAATTTTTTTTGTACCTTATGATTTTAGATTAACTAGAATATTGGAATTCTCTCGAGGGTTTTAATTTTTAATTTTTTAAAGAACTTCAATAACTCGTTATAACCATTATATCCATATTCGTATTTTGTTATGTTCGTGTGTGTACAGTTAATTGTGAAGAGGAATGTTTCCTTTTCTCAGAACGTTGGTTAGCCCGGAAAAAATGAAACTCCTAACCAGGTATTATGCCTAACCGTATTTAGAGATGTTCCTGTTAAAAAATTGATTTTAAACCTGGTACCGAGTACTGGCCGAGTAAAAATTTCAATATTACACCAAATACCGGGTAAAGGCCGAATAAAAATGCAATAATGTAAGGTACCGGGTAAGTGCCGAGAATTTCGAAATAACCAATTCAATGAAAATGTGCCTAGAATTCTCAAAAGTAAAAAGATTAACAAGCTTATATTTTGTTTTTAGATGTTAACAATCACTGTTTTATTTAAATTATAATGAATAAATTGTTATTATATGAAAATCGTGAAGTGCATTTTCCTAGAGTTTTGATTATTGTTTCATTCTATGACTGCAATCGTAATTAGTGTTGTCTTGAAATAAATCGATTTATTGGTCGTTTGGACCTATCTGGTAGTAGGTATCGCGTGACTGTACATTTTTTTTTTAACACTAAAATAAAAAGCTCCACGTTTAGTTGTACTTAATTCATCTTAACCCATTTTTCGTCATATGCTTAAGATTTTCGTATACGAAAAAGCAACACCCTGCGCTGGACCGCACACAAGCATCCCATACAGACGATTGATACAGTGACGGAGCATGTTGACGTCGAGAAAGGTAAACGGGTGGGTAGTGTACGGTATTGTTGGGGTGGGCTTTGACATGACGTCGCACACTTATGTTCACTTGTATACACGGAGACGTGTCCCGTGTGGTGTACACTGTGTTCACACAGAAAACCCCGATGTAATGCAATTCGTCAATGTCGACTGAGCGCGAGACGTACATAAGACTTCTTCTGTCGAGAGACGACCGGCGCGGGGCGTTAGTGAAACAGTCGAAAATGAGAAAGCATGTTCTCACACTTTGACAGATTAAGATTGAGAGATTCGATATAAGAAAAAAAAAAGAAACGAAAATAATATTTTTATTGTAATAAAAGTTTTTGGCGGTCCAATTCGATCTTGTGGTGATTTTCCTAGAAAAAATGCCGTGAATCGTTAAGAAATCCAACGAACTTGAACGTATTCGAAGCGCGTGAAATTGATTGTTTTTTTTTCTACACAACGAAATGTGAAATTTATTGCTCAAGACATTATTCGTGTACCACGTGAGAAAATCGTTAAAAGATAATAAATGCAGATGCTATATATATGCATAGTTATGCGATTTGTTTAAAAACGAGATAAGACGAATAAAAAATATTATAATTTATTCAATTATAATAATACACTCACCGTCCTTTTATATTATTGTAGTTTATTATAGGAGTGTACGAAGGTTTTAACATATTTAAGAGTTTTTAACGATTTATTTTGTTATTCCGTAACAACGCCCGTTTCGCCTTCCATGATGTATTTATTTTAAAAGCAAATTAATATTTTTATGCTACAAGTTGTTATATGTTTCTATAAGCTTTGTTTACTTGCATTACGAGATAAAGTTTACAATTTATAACATATAAAAAAAGCGTCCAGCCATTATAATAATGATGCAATATTTAGTTTTCAATAGAATTTACAATTCAATGATTTAATGATAATGTTTTTTTTTTAACTTTTTACTCATCGCAATGTATTTCAGAAAACATACACGTATGTGTGTATTGGAAAAATACGAGTTGATTTTTTGGTTACATTTCATCGCACTAAATCATGATATATTGTATTCACACCTATGTATTTCTATAACACTATAGTTTGTGTACAACACTCTGAGCTATTTAAATTTAATATCTTATTAAAAAAACAAATTTTATTTCTACTAACTATTTAAGTTTGTTATCTTTAAATATGAATTTGATCGTATTTTGACATAAATTAACATAAAATACTTACATAACATATATGATTTAATAATAGAAAAAGCCGGATATTATAATCAAGAATTAGTAATGTTGTACTTTTTTATAGGTGTAATGAGTTTAAAATTAGGATTTATATAAGCACAATAAGTAAATTTGAGTATTTTAGAAAAAAAAAAAAATAATAATAATGTAATAAAATAAAATTAAATAAAATTCATGGTGGTGAAATCTATGCTTTATTAGCATCTCTAAAATATAAATAAAATTCGTTAATTTCTAATTTGCTCATTTAATTTACGTCAATGGGTATTTATATCTTTTTAAGCCTTCAAACAACATTTCCAGAAATAGTTAAGGAAGACATTTTCAAAAAAAATGTTTTGGATTATGAGTTTTATGTAAAATAATTGAAATACTTATATTATAAGATCTAAAATAAAGAAATTCTTTAGTCGTTGCGTAGATTTTAGTTTGAAGCATGCCACGGTCATCCATTAATTAATCGTAGATTACTTACCTGTACGTTTCTAGTGGGAAAATGTTAGATAGTTTGGCTTGATTATAAATTTGGATGTCATACGACCGAACATGGGCTATAATAATTTTATTTTTTAGGTTTAGTTTGGATTTTTTTAATTGAGCGGAGAAAGTGAAAGCATTAATTACATTTCAACGTAAGTATAGGCATTGGTAAATATGTTTATCTGTAGATTATAAGCCCACAATTCTGAATCATCTAAAATTATATCAATCCAGAATTAAATGATTCACAATTTAGCTTAATTGATTTTATGGTTTATAATTTTTTTATTTATCTTAAATAAACTATGAACGGACCTTTTAACATTTAATTTTTAATTTAGATTGGTTTTGGAACGATGCTATTACAAAATGCTCATTAAGTGAGAGACATCGCGTGTTTCCATAGAAACCTTTTAAGACTACAGTAAATATAATAAAACGAACCATTAATTAGAATTACGTTTATACTTTTAAAATAAAAGAGAAGTTTATTTTGGATCTTCAACTAATATTTTGTTGTTTACTACGCCCTATTTCTTAAACTCTTTAACGTATGTCCGTTTAAGTTTTTACAAATGTAAAATGTGAAAATGTCATAACTATAATTTAGTTGTCATAAACATATTACACATAATTTTATCAATATTAGTGAAATAATAAAATATTACGGGTATAACGTCTACCTTTTATTGAACCATATCGAATAATAATTTAAAATATGTCTACTAATGTATTCTTTATATTCTTTTTATTTTTTTTTAAAAAAATTATGAAGAATATACTTCATAAAAAACATTATAGTCATTATGAACGTCATTCGCAATGTGCATACGATTCACCATTTTCTATATGTTAAATATTACATCTGGTTTAAATGCAATTTTTTATTTTTTTATTTTATACTGTCATTTACAGAAAAAAACTATAACAAGTGTTGTCATATTAAAAAAAAAAAAAAATATTAAAAAATCTCACATTTACTTCACATCATTATAAAAACTTATTTATTCAATTATAATGAAAATAAATAAAAAATCAATTATAATAATTATTTTAATTTATAACGAAAATCAACCGGTTCCAATACAAAATTAAATAAATTAAAAACTAGGTTATAGAATATTTTAACTTATTGGTTCTCAACGTTTTTTCATTCACGTACCCCTTTAACACTCACTGCTATTTCATGTATCCCAAATATTAATTTTGAATAAAAATAAAGGAAAATAATAATAATAATAATTAAAATAATTTTTAAGGAAAATTAGGTAATATTTATTTATTTAAATTACCTTGCGCCAAATAATGTTTATAAAAATAATAACATCAACTAAACAATTTTATTTTAATGTGAACCTTGAATTTATTTGCTCCAACTTAATTTTTTGAAATCTGGCTCCACACTTGATAAATATACCCGTGGGTCTGAACTTACGGACAATTTATTACGATGTTATTATGAATGTGTACGTAGAAAAGGCTTTTTCCACCAACACAGTGCTTGTGAATGGTAGCAGAACATTGAGTGCTTTGCATGATAGCTCAGGATATTTCATATCATTATTTTTTTAACTATTTCAGTTACATTAAATTTCATTTTTTCCGCCATTACTCAATTTTTTTGCGTACCCCTTGAGATCATGCTGCGTACCCCAGGTTGAGAACCGCTGCTTTAACTAATTCATGAAGTAATCTTTCATTTATTATATTAAGTGACGTTCTTAATTCATTATTCGAAATGGAAGAAAACATAATTTCATAAAGTCATAAAATCAAGAATCACCTCAAAACTTAATTCCAGAAAAAAAAAAATGAATAAAAATATAGTAAATCGATGTTTACAACAACAAACAGATTTTACACTAATGCCATAAATGAAAAAAACTAAATAAAGGACATACGAAAAACTCTAGCAGCAACGAAACTACATCAATGACGATACTACCGAAACAAAAGCAAAATTACCGCCATCAATAATTCGTAGTATACTAGACTTTGTTGGATTACGCAATATATCGTCATAACTGGGGGTCACAAAGGGTCGTACTTGAAAACACTAAGAATATCATAGGGTCACAAGAGTATCTATCTGCATTCCTAAACTATCATTTGTACATTTTTCAAAAATTAAAAATGTATTTAATTTAAAAATTGAGAAACTACAAACTAAAAACTCAGCAGCATGGAAATTATCACTTGAGCCTCAAAAACCCTAAACAATCTCACCTCAATCCTTAACTGTATCTTATGACGTATCAACACAAGCGAACAAAACTGTGGACTGTTCGATTAAATGTTTGATAAAATTGTTTGACGAACTTTTAACCGAGCGACCAAAATATATGTACGTATATTCACGTGTCCGTGTTCGGGTGTTTTCAGTAAAATAATAATGAACTTCATACCTTTGCTATTAGTGGGTGAGTATAGAGATAGATGCTAATCATGTCACTTAAAATGCCTGCGGCAGCTTATATTAACAATCATCTTACACTAAAATTAAATAGAAAACGAAGACGATGGCGACAAACTCAATTGTATATTTGTCGATCGGTATCTGGAGGAAATTAATTATTAAATTATTTTAAGTCACTAGAAGTAAACTGATAATTTCAAAAAAAATTTCAGTATATCGTCAAATGATTCTGATTTCCTTATAATTTGATAGGACTTAATATTATTAAAAAATATTATAATGACAAGGCTTCACGGGCTATGGGCAGTTAACTTAACTTTTTTAAACCAGTAAATTCAAAATAAAAAAACTGATAATATTTTATTGATATGTATGCATGACAATGTTCGTAAATACGTCCAGGCACGTTGTAATATTTTCACGTAACATCCTTTAATTTTACATTGAAATACCAATAATCTGATCACTGATTTGTAATACACGAACCCTGTTTGTACTTGTTGTTTCGTTACATTAGTGAGTACACGCACCTTTAAACCAACTTAGGAAAAATTCTCATAAACTGGGTCTTATCACTCATACAAAATATAGCTCTCTACGGAGAGCAATTCGAAAATGCTTTAAACAAAAGTCTTTACAAGCCCACTTAAAAACAACAATGGCTATTGGTGCATATCTGTAAAATAACAGGGAAGAACTTTTCATTTTCATATCCCAATAATCTTTAAACTCCACTAAAATATCGGTAATCACTCTTTCACCAAACATATTGAAAACTCACTTGTTTCTTCTCTTTTATTTTATCTTGCTCCTTAACCATTTTCTCCAGATGAAGTCATGTGAAGATAATTTGGGAAATTAATCAAGGAATTACGCAACCCACATACATAACAAACTCATTCACGAATAGAATTCCATACTGCAGATATCAAAGACACGGGACATCGGGAACGGATCCAATAGACGAAGAAATGAGTATAGCTATAAAAACCCTTTGGAAAATGATTACTAGACAGGTCAAAACAAAGGTAATATAAAAAATAAAAAATATTTTAAAAGAAATTGGAATATACGATGAAGAAACAGTAGCCCAGGATAGAGACAGTTAGAACCTAATTTGCATTGCAGTAATGGACCTCAATGTCTATAAAAAACCGAAGAAGTCCTACTTTTTACAAAATAATTTCCTCCGAAAATTCACTCAAAATAAACTTAATCATTAAAGAAATGACTCGAAAAATATCAAAAAAAGCACTAATTTACCTAAACCACATTTTAAACTATATTCTAATAGGTACCTACTCTTCTACTACCCTCTTCAGTGAATATCAGTAATAATATGAATTCCGAAATCAAGTTAATTTCTGATTTTTATCTTCCCATCTTTCTAAAAGTTTCCTTTCATTTTTTTGATAAACTTAACGAAAAAATAATTCTCCAATATTTATACAAAATTATTAATTAAAAAAAAGTTATACATCAAACTCAACTCGGGTTTTATAACTATTATTCAACAGTCCAATGAATACACTGCCTAATCGTATGGCATCGATTAGGAGGTGTAATCATTTACCTACTAATTTGAAAAAAACTGTACTGTTCCACTGTTATTAAGCATCAGGTGTTCGACAAGGTTAAGTATACTGAACTACTATTTAAATTAAAATCACTTCTCCCATATCCTTATTTCTTAATTATTAAATCATCACTTTTTTTACCAAAGTAGACTCTGAATCGTCCAACTTATTTCCTGTACTAGCAGGCGAAATAGTTTTTGTCCATAATGAACCTAACCATTAAATTATTAATACAAGGTGTCAAAATAAGATCACAAAAGACATTTATTTGACCGTAAAAAATAATCGAAAAATTGAATAAAAAAATTTAACAGAATAACTAGAGTGATTACGGAACCAATGTTTTTATAAAGATTACCCTCCAATTATTTATTAATTATAAATTATATTCAAATATAAATGTATGTAAAAATACGAAGTGCTAATATTCATAAATATTTGAAAGATAGAAAAGTTCGGAGTCCTCAGGATAAAAACCATAATATCATAACGAAATTTGAAAAAGGAGAGATTATATAAATGTAATTCATTAAATGTATATACTACAATTACAAAAAAAAAAAAACTAATTATCTCTATAATTTTATTTTTTTATTTTTTAAAATTATAATATATTGTACATTTTAAAATATGAAAATATTGGCTATATTTTTTGTGTTTTATACTTAACTCAATACGTTATTTTAAAATAAATTGTTAATTGTAAATTAATAATATTATTTGATTGTTATAAAAATTGAAAATAAAAGCGTGAAGAATATTTTAAATTAGTGACCTAAATAATGTACTAGCCGAAAACAAATATTCCAAAATGGCTGAAAAGTGAACTGGCCGAAAATAGAACTGCAAATTTTTGCAATAAACGGTTCCGCCCATCCTCGCTTGTCGTTCAATCTCGTCTCTAGTCCTGTAAAACATGTATGCCTCCGAACAAACCATAGAGTAATATAGAGACGCCGTTTCCTATAAAGTCTATAAAAATGATTTGAAGCGCAAACTACCTCCCAGCAGTGTGATCATTTTTAATGACTTAACCTATTGTACCATAGTAAATGCGCTCTAAAATAGCTAGATGTATATGATAATAATTATAATTACCGTATAAATACAATAATAATATTATTGTACTGTAAGTTACATACTGTAGAGTATATGTTTACATCTATGAATTGCACCAAGTTTGTGGGATTTGTATGTAAGATTTTCTGTGGTTTTTAAATATTGTTAATGTTGTGAGTAATAAAGATTGAAAATATTATCAATTGTTGTATTAATTTATGTTTAAAATTACTCTCTTAAATAAAATAACAAGTCATATACGCTAGCATATTAAAATCAATTAAATAAATCTAAAAAATACAATAGTTATATTATTATTGTATTTATATGGTAATTATACATAATATCTAGCCATATTGGAGCGCATTTACTACGGTACAATTGTTTACGTCTTTAAAAGTGGTCACTCTGATGGGAGGCAGTCAGCGCTTCAACTTGATTATAAAATGCCTTATCTATATTACTCTATGGAACAAACCCACTTCCAAATACATACTTCCGTAGCTGAGTTTGCAGTTGACAAAGTCATCATTACTATTTACAAAGATTCATTTACTGCTGGGCAATACCAAAAAAATTACCTTAACAACATTGTACATAAAATAGAAAATTAAAGTTAATAGTGAAAAATGCTCATACATAACTTTTACTTTAAAAAAAGACACAGTCACTTCGATCACTCTATCTAACAAAATTATGTGTTATACTTATTAACTTATTACTTAAAACTTAAAAAAAAATTATATAACTGACTACCGAAGTTCGTTATTTAGTATTGATATAAGACAAATGTCTAACTTGGGCCAAACATATCCAGCAAAATATAAAAACATTTATTCATTTCCAGACGTTTCTTTTAGAGAAATACTCCAAATTTACCCTAAAAAATAAACTACTATTATATAAAACTCTTCTAAAACTTATTTGGTTTTACGGAATTCAATTATGGAACACTACTAAAAAGTTAAATGACTATAAAATACAATCTTTTCAATCTATTTATTTACGAATCATTACCAAAACTCTTTTCTACGCCACAAAGTTTACCCTACATACTGATTTGAACATACCTACCGTCACCGAAGTAGTCACTTCATCCTATAAAATCTTTCATGCATGACTTACAAATCACCCTACTCTCCTAATACTTTATCTTAATTCTAATAAACTTTATGTAATCTTCCGAGAAGACTAAAGAGAAACTAGTGTAGAAATTTAGCATAAATTATAAAAAAAAAAAAATTAAATAAATAAAAATCAAGTCAAAAGTGTACACTACTGTGTAATTTTTTTCAAATAATCATCAAATAAATAATATAAAAATGCTTTGTACAAAAATACTTACAGATTGTACGTATAAATTACAAAAAAACAAATTGTCAGGGTTTTATTAATTTTGCATAGTAATTTTGTCTTACTTTATATATTTTTAAGTCAGTATTAGCTTTTGATTTTTAATACATAATTTTTTCTATAAACTACAATTTATAAATACTAAAAATTACAAATTATAAAAAAAGTTAACAAATATGTTATTTTAAACAGGCATAAAAGAAATATGGAAAAACATATAAATTCGTACATCTTCATTACAAAAAAATATATCATGGTAATAATAATGGTGAATAAGGAATTAATAATTGAAAAAAAAATAATTCTTATAAGTATAAAAATATAGTGAATAATAATTATTTTATTTTATTTTATTTAATTTATTTAATTAAACATTATGTGTCTAAAAGTAATTGAATATTATCAAAAGCAAATTATTATAAAATTAAGCAAAATTTACAAAAACACAAGCAAAAATGAAATACATTTTCATAACATACAACTTTTAATAAATTGTATTTTAAATAATTTTTCACACCGACTAGGTAGTTTTATTTTTGGGTAAAGAAGATTTACAATTTTTTCAAACGAATTATAAGATTTGAAATGCCGTTAGGTCATAGCACACGAGACCTGGGTTTTTTGGTCGAAGCCTGCAGCCGCACATATTCTATTAGCGTGAGGCGCTATTCAAAAGGTACGGACGTATGGATCCACCGGACCTTAGTTGGGTCATAGCAATCGTAATGTTATTACCCTATTTGTTATACTAATTAATAAATAGTAAGAAATAAAAAAAATAAATGTTTTATAATAATCAGCTCTTCACATAAAATTAAATTTCTGATATGATGTGGGTTTCTTGTAATGTCAACATTGGAAAGAGTTCCTAAAACTTTACCGTTTGTTTCCACATTAATTGAATTCTAGAACTTTTATCTTTTTGCACAAATTCTAAGCTGAAGGCTAAAAGAGGGAAATAATTTATTCATATCCATTCAGAAGAAATTCGATAGTCTTAACATTTAATACCAGTCACCGATGTTATTTAAATACAATTAATATCAAATTTGTCACATAAATAATAAACTCTTTTATTCATGCCTGAAAGCTGCCGTACTCATGTCATTTTTAGCAGATTGTATTATAATGAATTTTCGATTCAATATATTTCGTTTAAAATACAATTTCCATTTTCCATATAGCTTTGAATCTTGTTAAATAACTATGACAATATGTCACATTATATATTATTCAATCATTTTTTATGTTAGAAAGTATATTTACCCTTTATTAAAAAGTTATCTCATTAAATTATTCATAGAAAAAGTAATTCAATAAAATTCTCATAGTTGTTGGGCTATGAAAGTATGTATACGAAAGTTTTCTAGACCATTCAATTTAATATTTCCCTCCGGCTTTATTATAAAAGGATGTCACATTTTTCGTCGTCAATATTTAACCCAGGTAAGGTTTAATTCGATTTTACTTTACAATGAAAGGGTGTTTTTTACTGTCTGAACTATTTTTTAAACAATTTATGATTCATCGTATTTTAGAATTATACCATATAATGCAAAATATTATACCGATATTTCAGTTGCAATAAAGAGAACGTTTAAATGTGGTCAGCGATTTCCGTTGGAATTCAATAATTTAAAATGTATTCGTATCATTAAAAATAATAAAAATCTAAGGTAGTTTTTAATGATACCGTATATTTGATGCAATCGGTGATTATTTCATAAAGTAACAAACAAACTTAACTACTTACTGTTTTTAAATCAATTTGTATTAAATATAAAAAAATATTTAATAAAAATTATGTGTTGATAGATTATTGATAACGACTAAACCAATAAAAATTTGAAATTAAATCATTTAATAAGTTAATTGATATATACTTTCAATGTAAGGTAAAATTCGTCAAAAATACATTGAATACATTGTATAGTACACAATTATTGTAATATAAAATATTACGATTTTTTAATTTAGATTGTAGTCGATGCTATTAAATCTATCATCCATTGTTTACAACAATATGAAAATAAATATGTAGTACGATAACAATGTTATGTATGGTTCCTCGAATCACACTATAATGTGGTTCAACATACTGTGTTTTTATTATATTATGTTCATTGACAGAGTTTAATCAATGATTACGAAATCGTATTTGTAATTCTATAGTTACAATTATTATGATATATCGTAGAAAAGTAATCATTGTAATCAAAGGTGTATCACGCGTTACGGTAAAATATTTTGTTACACTTACGACGTGTAGTGTACAACTTGTGTGGCACAAGAAATCAAGCAAAAACAGCAACATATAAAAATCAGTTCTTACAGATGTTTAATATACTATTATACTTCGGCGTAGTATAATGATACCAATCGAAATTTTTTGGGTAGATTAGGTAATAAATTCTTTGAGAGTTCACCCATAAGCCCCTCCCCTCACCACTAAATTTAAAATATATTTCCAGTGTATTAAAATAGTTTAAATAATATTTATTAAAATATGATTAATAATAATAATATATTAACGGTTTCAGCTGCGGTAGCATCGCTACAATATAACATCGAGGACGTGTACATTTTTTGAGAGAATACAGTACCATCAAATGCCAAACATTTAACATTTAAAGTAATACAAACATTTTTCTTATGCTCTTTAAAATACGTGTATATATATGACAAAAACATTTGATATCAAACTTTTATCAAATTTATAAAATCTTATATATCTTAATATCTTCTTATCTTTTTTATATTATAAGTTATATAAGTTTAGGTGTTATTTTTTTTATACATTTTTATATTCACACAATAGGTAAGTTTATAGTTGTGGCCACTCTAGTTCTAAATCTCGTTGACATTTTTAATCCTAGTCTACCTTTTATAACTATAGTTAATACTGTGTAATATTTTTGCTATCGATATCATAAATAATTATTGACGTACCTTATCATGAGAAAAAATTTATTTTCAAAAATAAACTAAATTTTCTTTGGTGGTATTATCTGAGTAACCAAAATGTTTTCTTATGTTGTGATTTAAGAATATACGCATTATACTCATTATTTTTTCTAAATAATTTGAGATTATACAGTGTATACTCGTATGTAGTATACCTTATCAGAAGACTCCTGCACAACGTGGTATAAAAACTATAGTGATTATATAATGTAAGTATAAGACGAGAGTCACCACAATGTTCACAAACAACCACCAAAAAGATAGTAGGAATCACGCAGGAAAAATAATACGCTTTTGTATTTACCGATGTCAAACACCCGTTATGTGTCAATATTTAATAAATACTAAAGTTGTAAAATATTTAAATACCGAATAGTTATATAAAAAATATTTTAGTACATACAAATAACCACGATACATAGGGGAGGAGATTGTAACCCCCTTAGCCACCCTTTTGGCTACGCTACTGCTGTTACGTCTACAACGATGTCGGCTTCAAATAATGATGGTGGTTCATGGTCAGTGTCTTATATATCAATAGTCGAAATATGGATTCGTTGTTACCGAACGTATTTTGTTTTAAATAATTAGGTTTATGAGTGATCGATCAACAAGTGGAGTAGACGCTTCCCTTTGCCCAGATCTTGTTACGCTAACATCGATATGAAAGTTTGGGCATACAGTTTTTGGCTGTAAATTAGTGAACAGTGATTATGTTCTAGACTAATTATGGAAATTGATTTTATTTCTTTATTTTGCTTGGTCTAGTTCCTTAGTTTAAAATTAATTCTTGCTTCACTGCCATGTCTCTGTCACTGGCCTAAAAGTCTCGCAGATAATTGTCTCTAAAGTACTGTACTAAACTATTTACTCTAAGCTTATTATATTTTGTCTTATTGACAATTTTCTTTTCTTCGATATGATTAATATATCATTTGGAAAAATCAGATTCTTGATTTACGACCAACATAAAAAATCTTAATCAGAAAATATTTATTTGACACAATCATAAAATTGAGTATTGCGGGATTAATGTTACAAACTATTTGTATGTACTGATATTCCTGTTATTTCGTTAGCACATGCATATGTACATAATAAACATTCGAAGGTTGATATTTTTATCCAGGACTCTAACTGATATTTTAAAACTAAGATTTTAAATTCAAAATAATAAAATATAACTAAATATACTATATAAAATACAGTCGAACCATACATTTTCAAGAAGTTTTGCATACGAAAAATGCACTTAGACTTGTTCGAATATGTGATGAACTGGTGTATACGATATGCATATATTTTTAATACATATATTATGCAATAATAACCATACTTGTTTTAAAAACACCGTCAGTTTATATCGTAAATTCGTGCAGGTTGAATTTTAATTTTTAACAAATCCATATCTAATTTAATATAATAACGAAGCACTAGTATATTGTTATTATCTAAATATAAAACAGTAGTGTAATTGCTATATAGATACGGGAAAACAATAAACTATTTCTCAGTAGAATAATAATAATGGACAATCGGTCCCCCCGGCGGCCAACATTCCGATCGAACCTCCTCATATCAAACGGAAAAACTACGCGGAAGTAACGAAAAATCACAATAATAACGATACATCCTCACCCATGTCCACCATTCTGTCCAGCTTTATTTCTAATCTAAACGCTATTATTAGCCCTCTTATGTTCCTGTTAACTACAGTCTTCAATTTAATTCTAACAAAAGTTGCTTAATATTAATTCTATCAAGGTCAACAATAATCTTCTCATTACACATTTATCTTTATTTTTCTTTCTCTCTTTTATTATTATATTCTCTATAACTATTATTTATAACATTATATTCGTACCAATACAAATTGTATTTATCGTTCTGTTTTAATCATCGAACTGTAATAGTATTATTGCTGATGGTTCTATAATAAAAAAAACAAATATTTCTCAGTAGAAACCATTCGATAGTAAAAATATCTAAATACTTAAAATAATATTGATATTAATATTGATTTTCATCACCAAATCGTATATTGTTACATACATTAATAATATACAAAAAACACACATGTTGGCTATACATTGAAGATCACGAACAATTGAAATTTAATATGTCCTTTTTGTCTCTTCACTCCGTCATTCCTGTTTTGTTTTTTTTATTTTATCAAATAAGCTTATTGTAACAATTTGTAACAGATTGCTAAACATAGAATTAAGTTAAAAATAAATAAATATGTCCTTTGCATACATTCACAAATTAAAATTAAAATTAAATATTGATATAAAAGAAAAAGTTGAAAAATGATGAAAGTATGATATATTCTTTATATAATCATTGTACTAATTTCAAGCTCAAACTATTCCATGAAAATTATTATGCAGGTAGGTTATCCGAGGTATTCTTTTACGTTTTAAAAACCGACGGAATTTAAACTATTCACTTGAACCCCAAATGCATTAGAATTAATAATATTTCTGCCAACACGATAGGTTAACCTAAACACATATTTGGCTAATGCCTGAACCTTTAAAATGTAAGGGTTCAATGGTCTCTAGTTATTTCTAATGATTTGCATTCAACGAATTCGTCGAAATGTTGATTTAAAAATGAATATGTATATAGAACTGTATACGTTATTATACCTTATATAACTATATTATTATTCAAGTGGGTATACTATGTACGCATCCAAAGTCCTAATTCATCAATTCCGGATTAAAAAGAAAAAAAAGGAGGGAACAAAGCGTGGAACATTATTTTGGTCGCATCCTTCAAACGTGTTGTGACTTATCTAGATTAAAGTATATAATACAGTTCAACGTAGACACGACGCGTGTTACAACATAAAACAAATTAAACCGAATGCGATGGACTTTGCGTGTTTTTCCATAAAAAAAAAAAAAATTTGAATAAATACACCGCAGGAGGTTCATACGTATTAAAACCCAGGTATATATGTGTACATAAAAATATTACATCCGTAACGACCGTATTACCACTTTCATTTTTCATATTTTAAGAGTCACTAGCAATTTACGTCATATAATGTATGACATAGATGTACCTACATAAAACTTTTATTATTATTATTTTTTTCGGTTCGTTGATAGAGTTTAATACAGAAACGACTTAAAAAAAACCGTAAAGTGTAATACTGTTGTACGTCAGAATTCAAGGCTATTTCTACAGGTCAAAAATTAACGTCGGGTATAAGTAATCCAACAGATGACTTCAGCTTTTAACTGAAGTGTCAACCCGCGTTAATGAGAAACTAACCAACGTCCCTCGACCACAGTTTTGTAATTCAGTCTAGCTCAAAATAAAACAAGTAATTTTTTTTTCACATTATTTTTAATTTTATTTTACAGTAAAAACTATTTTTACTGTACACTAACCCCGCATGCATTAAAAAATTACGAACAACTAAATTTAACATTTTCTACGACAAATTTTTCATAAATGTAATATGATAAAAATAAACATAAAATACTGACGGTGTTTGATGAGTGTATTTAATTAAAGTTGGTAAAGCTAACAAAAAAAAAAAAAAAGAGCAAAAAATAATAATAACAATTTTACGTTTTATACGAAATAATAAGTTGAAGTTTCAACAGTTATCACCATAATTTTGGTATCTAATTGTATAAGCAAGTATGCATCGTGGTACCCCCCCCTCTCCTCGAAATGTTATGATTGAGGCCCTACAATTTAAGTTTAAGAGTAAGAGGCCAGTATTTTAACTGATGTTGTGCTAATTAAAGGTGATTCGTTCTAAAATATTTGTTAAAAATGAATTATGTTTATTATACGTAATACAAAAAATTAACCAAAATTTTCAAAATATTCGTGCAAAAACTTATAACAATAATATAACAGCTACAATTTACTACAAAAGTACAAATCATAAATAATTGGAGCTATCTGAGAAAAATATACGAGTTTCAAAGAAAACACATTCATTAGAATTAATATATATATATATATATACTATAACATAAAATTATAAAGTTAAAGCTATGTCAATTAAATTATTTATACATTATAATATAAGATTATAATGATTATAATGATTATAAAAATTGTTTATTTTTATATGAACTTTCCATTCAATATTCGATAAACTGCACTGAGCTTTTGAGTCTTGTTAGCATCAGAGCTCCACCGGCTAATACAAGACAAAATACATAATTTTATATTGCAATAAGTAATCAACATTTTGTTTTCTATAGCCCTATTTATAGAACTTTACTACATTGTAATGATTATCTATCTGATTTTGATTTATTTTTTGATAATAGTTATGAATTAAAAAATTATAATTTGTTCATTAATTGTATAGTAATAGCTGTTCCTCACCTATGTTATATATTTGCTCACTGTACTCATTGTCCTAATGTGTATAATAACCAATAAATAAAAAAAATAAAAAAATATATTATTTTGTTTTAATAGATTTTCGAAAATGTTAAATTTGTTTTTTTTTCAACTTCCATAATAAAAAATATAAATTTTTAGCTAAAAAAAAAAAAAAAGAACCGGATAAGCCTTGCTAACAGCATAGTTGGGGGTGGAGTGCACCTCGTTTATAGGATAGGTCATTATTACTCTAAATTTGGTATTTTCATTATAATGGATGAAAAATATTCATTTGATTAGCTCGTCGTGCAAGGAACACATTTTTACGTATAATAAAAAAAAAAACGATTTTATTTCTAAAGAAAATTAATGTTTGACGATTTCAAAATGAACTATGCCAAGTGTTTCAGCAGTAATAAACTGTACATAGTATTTTATGATTAAGTGCACTGTATTAACATTCACGTAAATAGAGTGTACATGTATATACTTTACATGTATTTTGTTGATCGGTGACAATCTGAGGCCACACCAAACAAGCTATTTCGGAATTCGTGTTCAACTCACCGCGAACGGTGCAAAATGGGGAGATATTATAGTTCATAAGTCCTCTTGGGATTACGCTATTGCCCAAAGGCTGACCACAACACCCCTTCACCAGAGTTCCGAAGGCTATTTGTGAACAGGCAAAAGGTGTTTGCAATCCTCCCCAGAGGTCGATACCATAGGGTCAAACAATGTTTACCCATTTACAATCCGACATTAACGTTCATCTATCGTTTGTAAAAGTAATATTTATTTTAATGTTTGTACAAATATATATATTTAAACAATTATTTGCTTTGTTTGAGAAAATATTAACAATCGAGTGAGTCGTTTGTTTTCAAACGTAAAAGCCAATAAACATATATGATGTATATACTTGGTACACCTTTTCACGTGAGTGTAAGTGAAATAAATTATATTTATCTATCCTAGTATAAAGTTAATGTATTTTTTTCATCATTTTTGTATAGTTTCGATATTATGAGAGTTACTTGTGGTGGTTATTTACGGGTTTCAAAGATAAAAAAAAAAACGTGACATAACTCGCACACAACATAATATTATGACGAAAGTAAACGATATACGATGAAACACATGAAGATTTCTGGAAAGTATAAGAAGCATAACGATGTAAAAGTGAAGCGAACACCATACTCCAAGTCTACCATAGTACATATATTGTAGTAAACGTCAGGCGCAGTTTATACTTCAAGAGCAACGTGCGTGCATAACTATATCCACAAAATCAATAAAACCGATTGAAACGTGAAAAGGCGTAAGACAATGTTGTTTACAGACAATCACCAAACTAACGCGTGTCTAACAGTAATAATATTATATTAGATATGAAATCGAGCGAGAACGGGTAATAAAATGAAGTGAACGGCGGCTCGGTGAATAGACTCGACCGTTCGATATAGGTTCCGGATTCGAATGCCGCCTGTTTACCATCATCCGTCTTTACGTCCACTCTGCAAATGCGCTTGATCAATGGAGTGTTAAGACCCGTGGGAAATTAATGAGGGGCATGTGTTTTAAAAATTGACAGAATGAATATTTCTACAAGATAACGGACCGGAATGAAGATTGATAACAGTGGGACAACAAATCAGTGGCTATAGAGCGGACACGCGAAACTCAAAGAAATTAGATGGTATTGCGTGCAGATCGTATGCAATACAGTCGACGGGAAATAAAAGAATAAAAGCATAACGGTCGTACCAGAGCAAATCATACAGGACACGGTGTGATTAGAAAAAATTTTTTGTGATGCGCAGTATTGTTTCTTCGGGAAGACTATTGGGCGACCACAATAACCAGTGATCGTGTAATACGTGGGTCAAAAACAACACAAGATAAAATACTGTTGGACGTGAAACGGAAAAAAAAGGCTGAACAATATCATGAAAGGTAGAAAAAAACGAAGAGTGCGTGACAAAGGGATACACACATCAATATACATGCGTATATACACACGAAAACTATTACTTGTATGTATTATAATAAAATACTACACGAGAAATACGTTAAAGAGTGTAGTAGCGTAGAAAAAGAGGATCCATGTTTGAAAGAAACAACAAATTGTAAAATGTGCTATGCATTGAATCAAATAAAATAACAAAGATTTATCACGGCTTTGTACGATAAAACTAAAGTAACTAAAGCAAAGAGAAAAAAATCTTTCGAGATTAATAGAGTTCGTGGTAAAACGCTGTTACGATATTAAAAAAATAAAATAAAATAGTTCGAGAGTAAATACAAATATTTTGTAATGAAAACGTGGGCAACAGCAAAATTATTCAAAGTTAAAAACGCTCATTGAAGATGTAGTTTAAAAACTAATATACAGTTGAAAATGAGAGGGAATAATAGTTTGAAGTAGGTATAAATAAAGCTCGCAAAATAATTAATTATGGTGGGATGCGATAAACGTTAGCACTTAGAAGAAAGAATAGCAAAAATGTGTTTAAATAACTTACAAGATGCAAAAAACAACAGTAAAAAAATACAAAAAAATAATTAACGGTTAAAAATATAGATTGTTTATTCAAAATAGTAATAAAAAATAAGATATACAGTAATATAATGGTACGATTTCACTGTTTTTGCTTGTAATAACCTTACCAAATTATAACCACTTTAACAGTAAATTTAGCCTTTTCTCTCCGAATGATTATAGTATCTATATAGAATAATTATTGGTAAAATGTATTTATTTATCCTTTTGTCGTTTAAGCCAAATTATGATTTAAAATGATATTAAAAGTAAATTTTACAATATTTGGTGAAATCATTTAGGTATATATATATATTAATTAATGTTTTTATTGCATTGATATAATAATATATAATTGATATCAATTTTTGTTATTTATTTTTTATAAAAATTCATAAATTTCATACCATTCACTGAAAAACATTGAGTATAATAATTAATAATTTTTTGTCAATAAAAAAATTGTAATATTTTAAGCTGATTTGAATATAGAAATAACTCAAGGTATTTTGTTCTATATAAATGTTAATTGCATTTTTTTGAAAGACGTATTAAACAATTTGTACAATTATTTAAATGTATTTCAATTGTTTTAATACATGACAACTACATAAATTATTGTTTACATGGTTGTAGTAATGCCCACATAGGACTCATCAAAAATTATTATCTACTAAAATATTCTAAGTTTGTTTAAAAGTATACTAGGAAACCACAAGTATGTTGAAGTTTACAAGATACACTTAATAAGATATGGAACGTTAAATTCATCGTTTATCAATATACAGTAGAATCCGATATATAACGATATTTCGGATAAAAAGATTTCAAGCCATGTGTTTGATTGGTTGTATATCTTACATAGGTAATGTTTGTGTCATCCGGATACAACGAATTTCAGATATAACGATCAGATTCTTTAGGTATCTTGAAGATCAGTATAAACGGATTCTACTGTATTTAATAGTATTGATAGTTTTTTTGTGTTAAATTTTTATACAAAACGTGTTTGAGAAAACTAAACGATGATGGTAAATTATTTTTATTATTTAACTTTTTTGAGTACCTTATCGGAATTTCTCGACGAATTTTGGTGAAGTTTAAATAAAATATTAAACGTCAAATCATGCTGTCTGTTGTTTCGACAAGTAAATGAACGTTATTAGACAACCATAAAAAAGACAAGTGAAAAAAAATTGAAAGTAATATAAATCGAAAAAAAATGTATTTATTGTAAAACTACATAAAATTGATATATATATATATATATATATATATATATATATATATATATTCATCCACGTTACCGTCCGTATAACAATGTATGTCGTTTTGAGTTTTTCGTGTGTGAACTGATCGCAGCTGTTGTGGAGTAATCGAAAGTTTATAGTGACGACATTACGCGGTGAAGCAGATTATTGCCGAACCATACAGACAATAAAGTGTTTGTATCGGAAATATTTTCCGCGCAATTTGACAAGGGTATGCGATGACCAAGAGTTTGGGGGCTGAAGTAATTTTCCAAGAGCAAACTGAGTGCGATCTAATAACACGGAGTACCACGTGGGATATTAGAGCAACGGGTCGTGCTTATTGGCGTAGGGTGTGTATATTGTGCGTTTAGGTGTACAAGTGTGGGTGTATATAACGATATACAAAACGAAGAACAATGTGAATTTAAGAGGGATGGTGAATTTTTTTCAAAGGAAAGTACCGTATGGAGAACCGTTCAGGTACTTCTTGCAATGTGTAGACCTATGAGTAGTGGTAGCATCAGCGATGCTGTTGTCAGCAGTGAATATACGTGATAGAAATATAAAAATTCTTGCTGAAGGGCTTTCTAATTTTTTACATTTCCCTATGTGAGGGGATTTTCCTCTATCCTACCCTTCATACGCACACACACACACGCTAATATATATATATATATATATATATATATATATATATCATAGAAGTGTATCCCTCTAAATATAACGTCATCTGTGCACGTTTGGAAGACATATATTTATACGGAGTTCATATGATGCGCTATACATATAATATAATACAATACTCCGGTCACGTCACTTACACACGACAAATCTACAACCGGGCCTATTCGTTGATAAATAATTTATAATAATATTCATAATATGCATATAGGTAGAGGCGTGCAAACATGGGATATGCCGCTGTTGATGCCGCAGTGCGTGCGGAGTATTATGAGCCAATTGTTTGTCTACGCGTGAAGATGCCGTAGCCGCCACGTGTGTCATATATTTTAATAATTATAATTAATTTCGCATTTAAACGTTTTCACCGGCAATAAACAACAATCGCGGGGTGACGGGCGACGAGGGGGATGGCGGGACGTGGTAACCAAAGTATACGCGGGCAGCAGGACGATGCCGCGGTGAAGGGTTGGTACACTGCGGGGAATTTGTTGCGGGAAGTGAAGGTGGAGGATGACGAGAGGAATACGACCGCAGTTAATTATGCCCCGGAGATGGTACTCGTCGTCTTCCGGAGGGCGGGGGTAGAAACGCCGTGTTAATTATTATCGTCGTGTGCCGGAGTCTTTACAGAGCTTCTATGCATTAAATATATATATATATATATATATATATGTGTGTGTGTGTGTGTGTGTGTGTGTGCCTACGTGTATGCGTGTATGAGTAAAGGGGTACAGACGAATTCCTTTACGGATTTCGCGTTCCTCACCTTTTGTGTCTGGCTCACAATTTCCACGACCACGCGGGTCTACTTGCCTACCACTATCATATATACTATATTATACATGGATATACGAGGCTACCTGCTAAGACTATGTAATATAATATTGTGTTCTGTGAAGCTTGCGACTGCTGCCGCCCCAATAACACAGGGCAATATTATTGTTATAATACGCGTCGCCGGTAAAATGATAAATCACGTCTACTCCAAATGAATGCGTCCATGATGCCGGATGTTATGAGCAAAAATATATCCCTTTATTTATTTCTATTCATCTACACTAACCAACAAGATTATCAAATATAATGGGCATGTATTAAACAACTATTATCGTCTACGATTTTCAAACTAGCCAATAGTAAAGGTATCATAATATTACGATTTGACACTTATAGCATTTATCTTAAAGCAACACCACCAGCAATTAATTTTAAAATCAACAACGGAAACTTATTTTGATATTAAATACATAACATTATCTAAAGTTGTCAGGAGATGTAGAAATGTCTACGGTCTTGTCATAATATTGAAACAAAATACTTGTTATTCAAGATAACTGTTGTCAAATTCATTTCACGATTTTTAACGTTTGAATAAAAAGAAAACCAATCAGCTATAAGTTACGAACTGAAGAAACATGTTTTTGATGATTTAATTTTTTTTTAAATAATATTATTCTGAATCGTTAAAAAAAATCCTGTCATTCAATGAAAAATAAATGAATTCATTTCTCGACCAAAAATTATGATAGCAGGTTTGCCAAGACATACATAAGACATAATGAATTATTTGCTATTTAACGATTTTCAATATTAATTCACGCTCAATCATTGAATAAAGTAGTTCATAAGAAATATCTTAATTTTTTATTAATAAATAAAGTCTTGCTTACGTCATGAAAATTATATCCAATGAATCGTTTTATAGGCTACGTGAATGATATTACATTTATGTAAACATATTTTAATCCGTAGATTTTTTTTCTAGAATTCTTTTTTGAGTGTCGTTTTCCCCGAAACTTAATATTGTATTAAAAAAATAACAATTTCAAAATAACAGATATACCATTATTCGATATAACATAAAAAGGTTTTATTTATAATCAGGTAGATAATTTAGTTAATTTCTTAATAATATTCGTAATAGTTCTTAATCTTCTCTGAACCAATTTTTTTATTTACATTTTTATTTTCAGTGTACATAATCTTTATTTTTTTTTTTTTTTTTTTAAATAATCATACATGAGGAGTGGATAGTAACGCGAAAATACAAAATTAAGTTTTTTTCCATTGATGATATTTTTATGCAATGCTTAATTAAAATTTATTAGTCTAAATTTTAGATTTTAAAAGGCACGACACCCCATTTCTTTTAGGTGTTTTCTGAGATTTTTTGGAATATTAGAATTAAATAGTTCAAAAATCAGAGAATTTCGTTGATTTTGTATGTTATCATTAAGGAGTTAAAAATAAGTTTCCCCGAAAACAATTTTTTTTTTTTTTTTTAATTTCAATTGAACAATTTAATTACGTTACACGTGACAAGTGCTCGGCCGAGAAACTCATTTTATTGTTCGGCCTAGTAACTCCAAAAAATAAAATAATAAAATCTTCAATCACCGAATGATAAATAAGAAATAAAAGAAGACATAATTTATTTTAAATATAATTATAATTTAATAATACACCGTACGCGCCGAACTTGGCGGGTGGTTAAAAAGTGAATGAATATAATAAACAAGTACGCATGTCGATAATGATGCATCAATCAATAAATAAAATAATAATAAAAAATTAGATAATAATAAGTGGTTGTAGGACATTTCAGAATCTAATCAATACCTGTTTAAAGAAAATAAATATAACTAAATAATGGAGGATAATAGACATAATTTTAGTCAAAAATGATGTGGAGGAAAATAAAATCAACCTTTTTTTTTTTTTTTGTGGAAAATGGACAGTGGAGGAAAACGGTATCTCGTTTTCGGAGGAAAATGGCTACGGATTTAATTTTACTACACGTATAAAATCTTGTTGAAAACTTTTAAAATAACCCCTAAATGATTTAATACTTTCAAACATTAAATACATTTAGAAGTCGTGTATATGACTGTTCAAGTCTAACAATACGGAACATAAAATATAAGTAAACAATAATTTATGCATAATACGCTCACGTTTATGGTTTATCTTGTGCACGAACAAAGAAAAATTTAATCGAGTTTAAACTGTCTTTTTATATATTTTTTTCTGTGGAAATATATATTTATACAACTTACACCGTTTAATTTAAATATTCAGCTTCAAATCCACTAGAAATATCAATAATAATTTTATATGTACATTATATGCGAATAATCATGCGGTAGAAGAGAACGTTTAGAGAACTTTTACAATAAATTGTTGTCATTGTAATTTATTTCAGTTTTTTCCTTTAGTATTAATTTTTTCATTCCATTCATATCAATTCTATTTTATATGATATCTTGAAATTTCTACAAATACAATAATGACTATAGATATCAAAAGAGAATTGTAGTATATTTGTCTATGTAATCGTACACTCAATTAAATTAAAATCTTTTTTGTTGAATTCGCCGTTGTATGTTGACTTAATAAAATACTTGGAAATGTCTTCTTATAATGTTTAATATGTATTTGTATATATATATATATATATATATTTAATGATATATAAAAAAATACATATATTATTTAATTTGCTTTAGATTGTCATAAAAACTTAAATATTACAATGTTTTCAAAGAAAGATAAAAACTACTTTTTATTCATAAAAATATAAAAGTCTTTTACAAATAATTTTGTTACTTACAAATATTTTGTGTAGGTATCATTCATTGTTCAAAGCAAAGGAAATAAATGCAGTCACTATGAGTTACTTTAATAATATTTAAATGGTGAAATCTCTAAATTTCTTGGAAATGATAAAATAAATTAATCATAGCATTTTCATCTTACAATTTTTTGGAATTAACATCGTTGATTGAGTCCGTAAAAATAATTATAAAAATACTACATGAAATAATTAGTTTAGAAATCGAAAATTATTCTTAATGCAAACTAAAAGAAAAATATGAATGAGTTGTTTATACTGATATGAAACAAACAAAAGAAACGAACGGTGTTTTTAAATATACACGGATAATTACTTCATTTTTTTTTTTTTTTTTTTTGTTAAAAATACTAAACATTAATACGCTGATACTTGATATAATGGAGATTAACACTTTAGTATTTAGATTAAATTAATTTTCGAGATTTTATGTCATAATTAAAAACAAGTTAATTAAATTAACATAATATAAAACAATATGAATTTTTCTAAATCAACGTTCGTCATATTTAAATCGGATTTTTTGTAAAAATTCTGTTTACATAGTGACTACTAAATCCACCTAAATCGACTTAAAAAACCAAGGATACTTCAAACATTGCTACGTGATTTAAACTTGTTATAACCTGAGGGAAAATCTTTCCTGGCACGTGGCTACCATTTGATGTTACAGACATCTATGCCATAATGAAAACTTCTAATTTTAAAATAAAATAATCTAAATAAACTCTTTGCGTTTTCACATTAAGACCAAGAATCTCTCCAACCATAACCTTAAATAATACATCCATCCCAGTTCACAAAATAGTTGCTATCTAGGTCTCCTTTAAATCCAACAACTGATCTGAGTTCATGATGTCTGTGATAAACTTACTCTCTAATTTTATAATTACTAAAATTACTTTTTTATAATTTTAAATTTATATTTCCTATAACTCTCTATAACTGATCCCAATAGCTTCAATTTCTTCCAATATTTAAAATCATTAATTAAAACAATACAATTATCCTTTATAAATTCCTCTTGAGAGCCATATTATCATATGATATACAAATCTGGGGTTCAGATTAGGATATAAATAATATTTAAACGTTCAAATCTTAATGCTTCCATCGAATTACAAAAGCTTTTTTATTTGTCTCAAATTACACACTCCATAATGAACTATCCATTCAAAAAATAAAAAAGTAGCTAAAGCTCTCTATGAATGCTTCTGCTTAAAACTATTCAAGCACCGCAATCCTCTCGTTTCAAACTTATATGTTCCGAGAACATTGTTCTCATACCAGGTGATTCCAGAAAGCGTTTAAAACGCAAATGGTACTAGGACCTTTTAAATGATTAAAAATTGTCCTTTGTCACGAAGTTTTATCACTGAAAAGATTCTTCAATCAAGACTAAAATGTAACCACTACTCTCCCATCAATAATGCTCAATTTGAAAATATACCTACTGATTCTATAAATAAATTTATAAATTACAAAAAAAAATCTGTAAAATTGTAAAACAACTGATTTCTATAGTTAGAAAAATAATTTGTCGATTACTTTAAAACTATTTGTATCAAGTTCATTCAAAAGTTCAAAAAAACCTTTGGTTAAAAAACAAATTTAGAACTAAATATATTTAGTAAAGAAAACCGTAATTTTGTGTTATGTGGTTTTATAATGGAAATTTAGTTACAATTGCAATCGTTACAAAATAACCAACAATTTTGAAATACTTCTTATCTATTTAATTTTATGTAAATTTTTTTTTTCTATTAAAATTTTACATACCCTATGATAACTTAAGAAACCATAATTTTTATATTTCTCACAATTCTTGATATATTGTTAATGTTTAAAATACCTAAAAGTGGACTTAAAAGTTATTTGAGTTTTGTAAATTTCTTTTTCATGATATTATGATTTATTTTTATTTTTATTATTATTACATATATTCAGTATCCACTATAGTGGCATCATTTCAGTTTTCAATAGAAAGTGGCAAAGGTTTCGACCGACTCAAATGAGTAAAAAAAAAAACCCATCGCTTCGCTCGTAAGATAATATTTACTGATATTATATCAAATTACCATACACATTTCACTTTATGATTTAAATATTTTTTTCTTTTATTGTTAAGGGGATTGGAAGCGAAGATTTTCTGTTTTTGTCTAACAAACGTTTAACATAGGGTTATAGACGTATTTTATTTCCAACTTACCGATTAATCTAGTGAAGCGATAAGAATTATGAAAACAGACAAACGATTTACGTCAAGTCTTCTTAAGATCGACTTTTCCACATTTTTGATTCTTTTATTTAAACTTCTCCAAATATTAAAATATGTCAATATTTTAATTATTCTTTTTTAATATATAGTTTTTAGGATTTTGGAGGGATAAAATTAAAAATGATAGGTAGTCGATCTAAAATACACTTGACGACAAATTCATATCTCTTTTCATAATTCTTATCACTTCATTATATCAATCGGTACGTTGGAAATAAAATACGTCTGTTATCCTGTAACGCGTATGTTAGACAAAGACAGAAAGTCGCCACTTCCAATCCTCATAACACTTTTCATTAGGTAACAACATCAATTACAAATATGAGGAAGTACATATTTTATAAAAAAAACTGTGTACCTATACCAATTAAAATTCTGTAAACTGTTATGAAAATTTTTATTGATTAAAACAAATATTGTTAGTTTATTAAAAGATATGTGACTACATTTCTTAGTAGATACACGATATAATATTTTCTGAAAATATTATAAAAATAGGCATGTTTTTGTGTTTATAAAATATAATAATGATTACAATTCAACAACCTGAAACCGGCCTATCGGGCTGCTTTTAAAATCACACAGGGGCAAATGCCCACCTTGTCCCTCCAAATGACGCCACTGATCCGCTATGGATAATGTAGAGTTTTTTTTTAATAAATGGGTGATTTAAATAAATATCATAATATAATACATTGATGTATTTGCAAGATGATATATTTTAAATTTAGGATAATCTGTTTAAAACTGAATTCCAGCTCGTATACATTTTTAAGAATGCTTGAAAACTTTAACGTCCTGTGATTTATTTTATAATAAATTAAAACAAATGGGTTTTCTCGTACGTAAACTCAAGATTCTTTTTGTGTATTTTTAGCCATTGAAAAAATGTATTCGTAAAAACTTTCAGTTTATGTAAGAAAACAAAATATAAATTTTAGATAGTGAAAATTTAAATTTTACCGATACCCACTAATATGTAGTATATGTAGTGATAACAAATGTTATTATAATTATTATAGTTAACATGAAATTTACAAAAAAAATTGATACTTATAAAAAAAAAAAAATAGGTAAGTATTATAAAAATATACTTATCTATTTTTTATACCATAGAAAAATCTTACACAGAAAACTCAAATGTTCGAATAATATTTTAATAAAGGTAACCTGGTAATACATGGTGAAACTATAATGGAAAATATTATATCTAAGAAAATAAGTTATAGCTGTATCAAAAATGTTCAATGCACATACAAATTTGGTTATTTCTGTACAAAAATCAACGAGTAAAATAATTTTGTATATATTACTGCATCGAAGAAACTGGTGTTATAAGTATTTTATTAGTAGTTATATGTATTAATGTATTGGACATCATAACTCTAAAAATATTACAGTTCTACCTAATACATTTTATTGTACGCGATGCAGCATTGAAATTTTTGGTAAATAATATAAATATATTTTTTCAGAGATGCATATATTATACGCTTCACATTACATATGTTAACATTTAAATAATTATTTACAGTGTTAGTGATCACAAAACTGCGGAAATTCGGAGGGATGAATTCATAATAAGCGTGTAAACATTTATACGGGGAGGTGTGGATATGAAGCAGTATAATGCAATCGATGTGTGAATGTATATACATAATACATGGATGGATAGATTTACACACGCTTATAACAGCATATGATGTATAATTGTTATTCTTAGAACGCGGCCCGAGGGATTACTTCTGTAGATCAACCGGGGGCAGAGAAAACGGAAAAGACTTACGCGCACATACGGCCAATCGTACACGGGGCCACTCGCACCCATAACGACCCTCTGTACGTCATCGTAACGTATATAATTAGCTGGGGAGAGTTTTCAAGAGGAGGGTGCTGTGCGACGGGATTGACAAATCCTCTCTGACCGTGCAAGGGTTTGTGTGTGTGTGTGTGTGTTTAAATTCTAGGGGCTTCCAACGACGACAACTCGTTATAAACACACAGGAAAAATCGTTGACGTTAACGTTTAACCGGGGTCACCGAGTTGGTCGAATGAGCGCAATCAGCGAATTCGTATATTCAGTAGAGTTAAAATCCACGATGTGCAGCTGTTGTACAGTATTCTTTTCAGTTAAGTCAATACAGAGTTAAAAGACCAGCTAAATACCATGGAGACTATTGAAATAGAAAAAAACACATCGTAGTTACTCAAACTGATTTATCTTATTTTTAAAAGTGTCATTACAGTACAGACAGGGTACTAGGCTTTCGGGTAAGGTCCTACAATTATGGCAATAGCGATTGTAATTATACAAGTTTTTGGAAAGTAATTTTTTCCCTTTTCATAAAAAGATCATTTCTATCAAAAAATATCGCCGTCATAGAGACAAGTCGTATGTTTGTGAAAGTTTTTATTTACATAGAAATATTAAAGTATGTACTGTGATTTTATCGAAGATGGATTGAGTATATTTTAAGTTATTGTCTAAAGAAATCCAATAAATTATCAGAAAATATTTTACTCATCGTTAAATTAATTTTCATTCACAATTATATATTTTTTAGTTGATAAATATAATAATAATGGTAATAGTTTTAGTTTTCCCAACTCCATCTCATATTAAGTCAAAGCATACATATTAATGATATTTCGTGAATTGCAGTGATAGTCGATCGGTTGTTTTTCATAATTTGCAAAAAATGCTATAATTTATTTTTACAGTTCCATATGCAATTAAGCAATTTATATTTATTGTGTTTTATCATTTTTAATTAGTCGTAATGAAATCTTGAGTGGCTTGAAATAATTTTTTTAACGAGAATGATCAAAGTAATATTTAAAAATATAAAATCAACAGAACAGAATTTGTCAATTTTACTATGAGCTGATGATTGTTAATGAGCCATAATTTATCAATAACTTAAATTGCATGATGATTTCATTATTATATTCAAAACTGCTAACTAGCATATTAAAAATTACTCAGAATATAGGATTTACGCTATTCCACTACTAACACCACAACATTATATAAAACCAATATGGTTCTCTTTATTTGTATTTTCTGAACCCCGGGAAGTTTATTTTATTTTCTAGTATATATTTCTATAAACCAATATTTAAACTGCCTATTATGTTGATGTTTTCTTTTTTTATATTTTTTTTTTTGGAAAATACAAAAATGAAAATTATATTCAACAAAATAATATGAGAGGTACATACAATTAGACATGAAAAAAAATGTATTTCTTAAAAATAAGTAAGACCGTAATAATAAAAATGTGTCTATGTGTTTTGTAAGACGCCATTTAACACTAAAATAATATCGTTAAATCGTTTTCAGTTAATTATAATTAAAAGTAAATTATTCTTAATAATTGAGTATTTATAATTATTCGCTGTTTGTGTACATTATTTTCTTGTTTTTCAAGATTTGCATGGATTAGTTTCACCATACTATAATAACTCAGTCAACAAACTTTTGTCAGCTTATAAATATATATAATATACTCTATTTAATTTCCAAACTTTAGAAGCTTAATTCATTTATTTATTTCAAAGCATCGCGAAAAAAACTACCTGGATTTTCCTTTTCTTGGCTCTTGAAACTTATAATGTTGTTTATTGAATGGGATATGCGTACATATTCTATTGGATCATCAATTGTATTGTTTTCGGTGTAACATAATGAATAGCTTTTCGATTAAGTTTTTGTATTAGGTAGTTATCTTTGAAGATGCATAATACTATTTCAGAACATTATGTACAGAATTAATCTGACTTACAATTAGTTTATGATATCGGTATCTATGCATATGCTGATTTTACTATTTTGGATTTGCATTCCAGCAACTTCCTAATAGTTAGATGCTTAAAATCACTTCCTCCGCAGATATTTTCAAGGTAGTTAGCAAGTAAATGATTATAATCAGATAGGAAATGATTCAAATCGACGAATGCATGGAAATTAACGAGGACAAAAGCATATATATGTTATCAGAATATATACAGGAATGGAGTTTAGTGGATCTACATATGTATCGAATTTTGGAAACAAAAGATTCTATGTAAATATAAATTATATTATATTTATATTTATCATTATATTAAATAGAGATAAAAAGATTCTATGTTTTTATGTAAAGTTACATACCATTACTTCCTTGTAAAATGTTTTCAAATTTCATTCCCTTAAATTATTTAAATGAATATAAGTTTATAATACACAAGGTTTCCCTATAATATTTAGTATAGGTACATGTTATAATAAAAATATGTTTTTATATATTATTTTTTTAAATAATTAGTTATCAATAGTATTTATTTTGTAGTTGGGTTTTCAATGATTCATCCAAATACGTATTTTAGTTTAATGTAAGTTAAATATAAGGAATAAACAAACAATTTTGAAACAATTTAGGAAAGATAATATTATTCGTAGTATTTTAATCGATATTTTAAACTTTTTGACTTGTAAATAAATTTTCGAAACTTAATTGCATTTTATAATATTTAAGTACCAATGTATGTTAGTATTATTAATAATACACACTATAATGTTACTATTATATTTTTATGACATTTATTTTGTGATTGTCAAGTATTCGCAAGAAATTTTAAAAATTAAAAAGAGCGAGATTCCTAGGTTAGGTGAAACTCCACAGTCCGAGTTGGTATAAGAATCTGGTGAGTGGTATAGCTGATTCGGTTTTTTTAAAATTGAAACAAATGTATGATTAGTTTCAAAATAATACTTTGTATGCATGAAAAAATAAATCTGTTTATATTTCTTAAGATGTGAAACATAGTATAAGAAACAAATTTCTTAATTAAGTAATGATCTATAATATTTTGACTTTCACAATAAAAAGCATATTAAGTATATGAAAACCAAAAATTACAATAACCTATAACCTATAAAAACTACAAATTTCATTATTAATTTTTTATCTTAGAAATGTTTTTGGTAAATAACTAACATTGTTGAATATTCTATTAGAAATTCAATGAAATACCCGATTTATTAACGTTTCATTGTATAATGCTTTGTAACAGAACATAAATATACTTATTATGAAAAAGGCTCTTAACAGAGCCAACAATTATTATTCACAACAGCTAATCGAAACGTAGGACGAGCACAACCAATCACAGGACAGAACAAGAGTAAAACACCACATTTTGGACTCAGAAAGGAATTACAAGCACTTCCGTACATCATATAAACATCAAAAGTACATCTACGGATAGGGGAAATGAAGACGAAGACAACAATACCTTCCCCGTGGTTGTAACCCCAAAAAACTTCGGAGATACAATCAAATCTAACACGAGAGAAAACACAACATGCACCCGGATAGTGGATTGGTTTACTAGTCGGTACGGATAGTAGTACTTCTACTAGTAAGATTCGGCATACAAAAATCAATATTCTCACTCATTCTTCATACTTCAACCAAACTACAACGAAGACTGAAGACCCGAAGAAACCTCAAGAATATTCAACCAGCGGACGACCGGTACGATCCCGTGTGCAATTCCCACAGAGTATCGCCACTAATTGATCGTACGGTCCAACGACGACACCGATTCCGATCTACGGCGTTCAAGTGCCCCGATCGACGAACAACGACCGGTACGATCCCGTGTGCAACTCTCATAGAGCATCGCCACAAATCGATTGCACGGTCCGACGACGACACCGACTCCGGTCCACGGCGTTCAAGTGCCCCGACCGACGGCCGGCACGATCCCGTGTGCAACTCCCACAGAGTATCGCCACTAATTGATCGTGCGGTCCAACGACGACACCGACTCCGGTCCACGGCGTTCAAGAGCCCCGACCGACGAACGACGACCGGTACGATCCCGTGTGCAACTCTCTTGGAGCATCGCCACCAAATCGATCGTACGGTCAACGGCATTCCAACACATCGGCCTATATATATCCTTGTCCACGGGACTAACTAAATGGTAACCTCTCGTTATATCCGACATCGGAGAAAGGCTTAGACCGGAACTCCGATGCGGATACTCGATGCGCCATTAATAGCTTCATGTGACATAAATATGTTGGTCAGGCGGATCGATTAGCAACAGGGACCTTACAGGACGCAGAAAAGAAATCAACCAGAGGCAAGAACTTACCAATTGGGTAACCAACTGGAAGACATTGGGTAATAAATTGTCCTTTTCAGGACAACACTGATTAAAAGGAAGTCCCCCCAAGCGCGCCTGCCTAGGCCTCGCTCGACCCGAACAGATATTGTGATTAGACGCCACTTAATTGAGCGGGCCTAATACAATTATCTGTTCCGTCCCTAATATTGTATAATAACAAAAACTCCTTTCATATTATATAAGAGATTAACGGGAAAACAACATTTTCCATTCCCGAATATTGTAAACATAAAAGTTTGAATAGAAATAAAGCACTAATTATATACATATAAAACGGATGCATTTATATTCTTGGGCTATTCTACTTCATAGTGAGTAACGTTTCAGCTTATAGATCATATCTGCAGCATTTCTGCGTTTAAATGCGTTTAATTCTGTTATCAAACTCTAAGTCATAGTAATATAAAAAATGTAATATAGGTTATGGTAATGTTGAAACTCTATAAATATTTTTTACTATAATTTTTAGTAATAATAACAATATACGTATCTATATATAATATAATAATAAAAACTATAATTAATAAGAAATTTCTTTTAATCGAATTTTTTCCTTTAAAATCTTGAGAACTTAGTAAGTCAAAAACATGGATAGATCGAAAACATTTAATTTCCTTTGAATTTCAACTTGTCGAGGTTCCACAGTATTGAGAAACCTATTGAAAAATGGAAAATGTTCGTAAAATGACCCTCGTCAAAGTACTATCTAGAAAATACTTATAATCAGGAATCTTATATGATTGTGATGATCGGAGCCGTTTTCTAGTCTAAATCGTGAGTACAAATTTAAAAAATAATAATTTGAAATATGTTTTACTTTTTTCGCTTAGAATATAAAAATTAAAAAAAAAAAAAAAACATATTTAAGAATTATATTAAAACAAAAACCTTTGTACTGTGTAGTATAGATGTTATACTATTGCAAATATATTCGTAACCAATAAAAACGTGTTGTAGTTTACTTAATATTATAGTTTACCATGTTATGGTCTTAATTTTGAACATATAAAAAATACAAGTTGTGTAAATTATTTAATGTGCCTATTAGAGACGTCCGTTTAAAAATTATTTTGTTTAATTTGATGTCGGTGATACTTAGAAAGGGTTAAAATTCAAAAAAATATTTATACAAAGTATGTACGAATCAATTTAATGAATTAAAATATTATATATTTTAAGTATTTTTATGGATGTATTATGAATATATAATATTATACTAGCTTGAAAAACTTATATTTTGGAACGAGAAAGTTAGTATAAAGTAATATTACTCAACATAAATTAATGTTAATAAATATATAGATCATACATGGGGGATTTTTTTTTTTAGTAAAATATTATTCTTCAAAATAAACATTTTCTATTTATTTTAATCAATAATGTTTTGTCTACATTAAATTAGTATAATTAAAATACATTTTCAAATACCATAAAATCAAATAATTTGTAGATACTTTTATTATAACATGGGGTTATCATTACATAAATTAATAAATCCAAACAATTATCACAATGAAAAAGTGTATAATTTACGAAAACTCATGTAATTTAACAAGGATAACAAATATGTATTCGTTGCGTGCTTGGTAAAAACATAATTGTTACAAGATTCTCAAACTTTGAAATACGGTTATGGGTACGTGTAAGTTAGAAAAAGGTTACATGGAGGGAGGGTACACGATATATTACAAATAGTTGGCAAAATAACATTATTTGCAGTCCCGACAAGGTAAATACACACGTACAGCGAAGACCGCCGGTGTCGATTCTATCGGGTGGCAGAGACATAATAATTCGATTGGCTGACAAGCGTTAAGAACAACCGTTTTTGCACACGACCGACGTGCATTCTACGAATGCACGTTTTCCATTAACTATCGTATTACTTTTCAATCCGGTATGGCAAATCATATTTCGAAAAAAAATAAAGATAAAAAAAAAAAAAATAAAAAAAATACGGTTCCCCTTTATTTCCCCAGCGGTTTTACCGCTTCGCGTACTCCCACGAGTTTCAGTAACCAACGTTGATCCCGACACGACCACACCACGTTCACGCATTGTACATATTGTATACGTATATGATAAACAGGGTGATATTTTAAGTATGTTCACCCCTTTTTTATACTTAAAGTTACATGGATTTTTTTTAAATTCTGATTCATGGAAAATATATATTTGTTTTATAAAAATACATAAACTGTGTATATACTCGTATTTTAAAGATTTTACTGTGTTTTTCAAAAAACGGTACCATATTTTTTCAAGTAATTAATTAATCATTCTGTATTTTTTTATTTTTTATTTTTTTGGAATGTTTCGATATAATTTAAATAAGATGCGTGTCAATAGTTCGTAACTATTCAAAAGTATTTATAAAGAATTCTGTATTATTTTCTTGATCGGCTTGATTAAGTTACTTTTAATTTATGATAATATGATGCAATTTGTTATTTTATTTAATGGCTATTTACTACTGTTCTTAAATAAAATTTAATTTAATCTAATTTATTTAATTTTAATTTTTTTTTCTTTTTTTTTTATTTAATTTGCTTTTGTTTACAAATTATAGCAAAATTTTAATTTAATTTCTCAAATTAAATCTAAAATATTATCACGATAAACGAACACGGGAAAAAAATACTAAAATTTTATGGTTACGGAAAATGTAGTAAGAGTCATTATTTTAGAGGTGAAATGGCTAAAACTGTACAGTTATTAAGACTAGGTACATAAAGATAGTTGGTTTTCATATTGAATATTACTATATTTTATAGCTCAAATAATGGAATAATATAGCAATAGATCAAATTACTATAAAATGACTTTATTTTCTTGTAACAATGACTATAATAACTTAACTAAAACTTTATAGTAAATCTCACTAACATTATAGCTATCCCTATAGCAATTATAAAATACTGTTAAATCTACTATTTTAATAGTGGGTTGAACTGTTTTGTTTTTTCCGTGTATGAAATAAAAGAGAAATATTATTGAATTGAATATTTCACACTTGAAATTTGAATACTTCCGAAAATACTGGTTCAATATTTGTCTATTTTAATTTAAAAATTCAAGAAAAATTAGCTGAATAGTTATTTACATAAAAGTGACCGTGTTCCTATTCGAAAATCAAAAGTTTATATTGCCACGAAATACTATTTGAGAAGTATAAAAATCCGAGTGTTGAAAAAAAATTCTTTTATAGACACACACCTATTCATTTTTTTAATTTTTCATAAATTAATATCGGAAACAATGCATAATTATAATATAAAAGAGGTGAGTGTGCTGAAAAAAAAAAATCATCTTGTATATACCCGTTGCCTATGTATAATACACACGCTTGTCACTTGCAGTTTCTCCGGGCGTGCAAATTAAATGGTCACGCCACCACATCCGCTTCTAGTGTCGGATCTACACAGTGAATTTTTGTTATTATTATTATTATAACTTTTTTTTTATGTAATAATTTTATATTATAATCATCGTCCCTCGCATTCATCTGGCCGACAGCTTTAACACGTACATCACCCAAGGCTGGTTGCCGATGTCTAGTGCAGGTTCAAGAGGGAAAGGGATAATACATTTTGAATTTACTCCCGACCGTTGGCTCTTCCCGGCGTAAATATCGAGTTACGGTGGTGATGCAAAAATCGCAGAGAATCGCTGATGCACTCCGTTCATCATAACATGATATTATTATTTATTGCGGCTATCGCTAGAACAGTGTACCGGCGAAATGGCCGATCATTCGTTTGAAAAATACATCAGTGATTAAAAAAAAAAAAATCGATTACGGTTATTTGTTGACTAGTTATGATCGTTGTTACAATAGGAATTAGGCAATAATCATTTCACCCAAAATTGTATTAGAAAATGTACTCTTATAATTTATTTTTTCTACAGAAATCAGTTTGTTTCGAGGTTTTTCGTTTTTGATTATTTCATTAATTTAATTATTTTACGATTTACATTACATTTTGAACACTTGATTATATCTAATTATTTCTCATTGATAAAGTTGTTAGAGAATATGTTTCAGCTGTAACTTTCGAAATTGATTTTCATTAATTCTTCTTCAGATAAGGTTTAAAATATAAGTACATTATCTATTTATCAATTTAAAAGTATTAATTTAGTAGGCTTAATATAGTTTTACTAATTTTAAGAAACAACATTTCTATATCAATATATTCATCATTATAGATGAATATTCATTGCTAATTTTATCGAAAACTATTTTCATATATGATTAATCTGTTCTTCCTTATCATAAAATACATGGTGATATACCTAAGCTAATATAAATAATAGTATAATAATTTATTAATAATTTATATTATTTACAATTATTGTAGTCAGCTAATCTAATATAAGTTAATTTGTTGTTGTGATAATGATTTAACGATACGCATATTTTAATTATATTTAATTATATTTCATCCTAAATAGGTTTCTTCAAGTATATATTTAACTACTATATAAATTTATTTATATTTATAAGTCAAAGAAAAAAATTTCAAAATCTTAAATTTCAAAAGTTTTAATATTATATTCTTAAAATTCCTATCATTTGTTTCACAACTTCTTTCTGATACCGATTGTATCATTCTATAGGTACCTAGATTATTCTTAAGTCACTAAATTTGTATGGTACCTTTTAATGTTTTGTCTAAAATTTAAAATGATTATAAATTATAAAGTAGCAAATATAATATTACGTACAATATGATTATAAAGTAAATTATTCAATATATCGTTTAAATATTTTATATGTACCTAATTAAATTAGTTTTAAATTAATTTTAATTAGAATATACAGTATAATCAGTATCAATATATAATATATATAATTTATTATGTTTTACTGTGCTTTAATATGAATTAGTTTTTTTTTTTTTAATAATACCTATCAGTGTGACATCATATTTTAATTGTTTTATTTCTTAACATAAAATAAAGAGTGTATTATTATTTATTTATTTTTATTTTATTCATTTTATTGGCATACAATATATCTGTTTTCAAAACAGAACAATATAAATCAAAGGGTCTGAAAAAGAGAAAAAACATGTAGTTAATTAAATTTACCTTTTTAAAAGAGTATAAAAAAGACAAAAGACAACAGACTTAATGTGAAATTACTGTGAATCCATAAACAAAATGAGAAAGACGAGGTATTTATAGAAATTTGAAAGGAAAATTATAAAAATAAAAATTTCATATTAAAAAAAAATTATAATCAAGATAATAATCATTTAAATTATGAGTATATTATTCAAACTTAAAGATAAAAAAAAAGTAATTTTATATAAAATGGTGTATATATTACATTTTTATTTAAATTGATATTAATGAATATCAATATGTCTTAAAATTTCTTTCAAGTTGGCTTAAATTAATATGTAAATGATACCGCCAACTATATACTTTAAAATTTTAAAAATTTAAATTCATATTATTTAAATTAACTTTATTTTTATAACTTAAAATTAAAGAAATGTTTTTGTTATGATAGGATTGTATTAATTATTCAATTTATATCAACTAATAATACTCACTAAAATTACAATATACAATGAAGTAGTAAATTTATTGGTTATTTAAAATTCAGTACTGCATTTTTACGATGATTTTAATTATTTGCATCAAATACTTGAAGAAAATTATTTATATTATAGTATAACAAATATAATTTAATAGGATCATATTTAAAGTAAAAATATCTAATTAAATTACTTAAAACTATTTAGGTTTAATTCAACAGTAGATTTAATGGAATATGCTCGAGTATCTAACATAATTTTTATTATATGTCCCGAAAACAAACGTCTTTATAAACTCAATTCAAACAATACACGCAAACGTCGTAGACCTCATATATATTAATGTTTAAATAGTATATGAAAATCTTAGCATTATTGTCACTTTATCTCATTTTAATTAATCATGACAAACATATGGAATAGTGTCACTGTATTTCGTAAAAATCAGTTACAATACGAACATATTATAATTCAGTTGACTTTTTTTTTTCTAGTTTAAGATACATGAATCGTAAAAAGTCTGCCTGTCTCAGTATTATTAAATAGTATACGTTCTTTAAGTGATTTCTAAACAGATAATATGCGGTACATTTACAACATCAATGTACTAGTGTATGTGTGTGGTTGTGTATTTGTATCTGTGTGATAAGAATGCATTTGAAAAGTAAAAGTTGATAATATCGCATAATATTTGTAGATCAAACAATTTTTAAGGTCTACGCAGCGATCCACATTATTTTTGGTTCAAACTATAGTGTAATTTGAAGATACTGATCTACTTTGAAACTATTGCAAATTTATATATATATAAATATATGTATATGTATGTTTATATGAATACACACGAACAACATTGTGGTCAGTGTACTCAAATATTGGGGATGTTTTAGAAATATGTATTTCAATTCTTCTCGTTATATGTGCGATATATATTACGTATAATATATGTATAATTTAATCTTATATGTATAGTATATTGTATACATTAATCCACTGGTAGTTACACGGTAGTAACATAGTTCAATAAAAAATTCCAAGCATTTTTTATATAATAAATTTCAAATTCGAAAGGATTTTTATGAAACTTTTCAGTATACACCACGCTACCAATAAAAGATTAGGTATAGGTCCTCAAAACATAATTTTTTCATACTTATTTTCCGTTGTTGAATAAAAAATTGTTTGAGAGCTCTTCGCTGTATTTATGTAATTTTTCAGTCATTTTTTGTTAGTTTTTATGATTTTTATACAGTAATGAAATTAAATATAATTTAAGTAAAGTGACTGATTAACTTTATGCTATAATAACTTTCTGACGACCTTTTTTTTTTTCGTAAAATCTGCAGAACAAAATGAAGTTATATGGTTATCGTTGCGTAACAATTGTTTCTGCCATAAAGGTTCTCTTTTCAAGTCCGATTTATAGTTCAACAATAATGATAATAATAATAGTAATATTAATTATAATGGAAATAAATAAATTGGTCAGAATATATAATAAATTTATTATGACGTGCTGGGGAGAAAAAATCATCTTTTTAGCCTAACTAGGATTTATGACGCCTGTCAATTACGTTTTTTTTTTAAAAAAATCCTAATTTCTATTATTATCATTATTTTAAACAGGAGTATGAAATTTAAATTATATATTTCATAAGCGTACGTTTTGTCATCAAATTTGGTATGACGTAGTCTACATGGACGCGGCTACTCACTGCACGACGGGACTCACGCATATACAATAACTCTGGGTATGACATTGTAAAACATGACGTATTTTTATCGATCAATCATCAGGATACAATTTCCTTTACACTTTTATACGTACACAATACATTCGCATATGTGTATTAAAATGTAGTATATCTAAATATACTACGTGAAGGTAGTGTCCTGATACCGTGGCTTACATTTATTTATTTATTTTAATTATTATTATTATTTTTTCTATAGAGGCGCATAAAAAAAGAATTAAAAATAAAAAAATAATAACGATAAAAACAATTAAAAACAAAAACGCATTCCGGTGACGACGACCGACCTCATGGAACTACTTTATGAGGTTAATTTGCTGAGCGTTTTTAACGGGTTTTTTGCTGATTAAAAAATCATAATAACGGTCAAAGCCCGTACGAGCTTATTATAATATAAAAAAAGTGAATACCTTTCAGCCAGTTCGCTTTTGAATCCACAGCAAGGCGGTATAAATACCTCCTATTAGTCTTATTACACTACGTAATAATATAAATTGTTCACAACGACTGCCTCACACTGCTCTCTCATTGTTGTGACAGCGGTGACAAGTAAATTAAATTATTTTTTAGACAATTTTGTACTCAATGTACCCACCGAATGTTACTTATTACTGCAATCATATATATATGAATAAAATAATGTATTTTCGCATGTATGTTTGCAAATAAAAGCGATAACTGTTATTTCTACTGTTTATTATTAAAACAAAACAAAAAAAAAAAAAACATTAGGTGGTTTTGAGCGTAACGCGTTAAATTTTTCAATTTTATCCCCAATAACACATATATTATAATTTGCGTATGCATATCTAGTGTGTTTTTCTCGTATTGATAATAAGTGTTTATTTTAACGATAATAACATACATAGTTTACTATCTAATTACATGGTTTTATGAACAAACAAATAGCAATGACAACATCGAATATAGAAATAAAAATCATGCAATTCTAATTAGTCTAAATTTCACTTTTAACGTAATAATTTATTCGTAAGGCAATGTACAAAACTATTCGTAAATAGAAGGTTACATTTCTTTAAAATATAAGTCAACCCTTTTAAAATCAAGATTTAATTTTTTGTTGTTTTGTAACTATTAAGAACTTATTATGGCCGAATTAAATATTGAAGATTTAGTGATTGGTTATATAAAAATGTATAGTTAATGATTTTACTTACATTAGTTACGCTTAAGTGGTACGAAAAATCTATACATCGGAATCCATATATGGAAAAAAAACATAATTTAAGAATAAACAATCGGATGACATTGCATAATAAATCATTCTATGTAGAATCATAGATTAAAACCAATTTTTTTAAAGTGGAAGTTAACCTAATAATTGTTAAATATGTCATATTCTTTGAATATCAAACTAGATGATGCCGTAGTCAGATGTAATAAAAAAAATCATCGAAAAACATATCGTTATTTTATAATACAAATTAGTAAAAAAACACAATCGATGAATATTGAAATAATTATGACAATAAATATATACATTTATAATAGTAATTTGCTGCCATCTTGTACACTCGAATGGTAGTGAACAAAAAAAATGTTAAGGGAACATTGAGAGAGAAGGAAATATAATTTATCGATTATGTTATATTGATAAAATAATTTAAAATGGAGTATAATACTTATATAAACAAGGATTCGGTCACGTATGCAATACGTGTATTTAACACTGTTGCATCCATTCCATAGACACACAATAACAGTGATTTGTAGTGGCGATTTAGTGGAATTTATTTAAAGTACATATATATTATATGAGACAAATATTCGTAGGACATGATGGAAAATCTGCGTTCATTCATAATTACTATATGCATAACACTCAGTTACAATATACAAATACGATTACGGTAATTTAATCAACAGTGCAATACATTACAGGCAATTCGTATATACAGTATACTTAAAAAATTATAAACCCTTAATGTGTAGATACTTAACAATCTTAAAGATAACTTTATGCTTCTTCAACCGATGACACTTTATATCTCTCCAGTAAACATTAAAATGGTGTTAATGAATACGGTCGATCATTAACGGCGTATTCGCAGTAAATTCTAAAAATTCAGAGTATATCGACTTTTTAGTTTTGTATTTGATTCCTCATCAACAATAATCAGCATAAATCGTATGTGTGGTATACGTATACGATAGTGAAATATTATTTTATAATTATTATTATTATTATTATTATTATTATTATTATATGCGTGCAGCCGACTCCGTATGTACAAGCACCTTTGATTTTTTCAAGTCTGCTGACTTCATTAAAATGTCTGATGTATTTTGGTCACGTAGTTAAATTTGTTCGGTGGACTGAAAAACTGTGGAGGTGATATTATATATAACTGATACTAGGGAGGTGACGGTACCTGTGGCGTAAGGAGAGTAAAAAATATTTGAATAAATAACGTAGAGGTGGGAGCGATTGAGATTTCAATAGTAGCGTGTGTAGCGTCACGCAGAAAGTATATATGTATTATTTTATGGAAAAATCTATCGTGAATCTCGAAACTTGGTCGTATTCTGCGGGTAAAACTTTTGACAAGTTCGATGATTCGATCGATTTGCGTACGAAAACGACCACAAAAAATAATTCTTATTATACTAGGTAATAATTGAAGAATTCTTTCTTACCCATCTTTTTGACTCAAATGATACATTTATTCAATGTTTGATTTAAAAAAAGTACTCATATACTAATTTTATTTATAATTGTTCAGAAAAATGAACAAATATTAAATTTGTATATTTTATTTTTTAGATTCCGAGCTTAAATTCCCTACATTTTTGTAGTTACATGTTCATTAAACTTCAAATTTATCTATATATATATATATATATATATATATATATATATATATATATAATTTCTTATTTGTTTCTTTTTATTGAAAATATTAATTTATAAAAAGTAAATATTGAATTTGAGATTTAACCATGAATATATTTTTAAGACTTGATATTCGGTTCAGTGATTAATAATTAGTGAGGTGCAACATTTTATTTTTAAAAAATTCATAAATTGTTTTATGAAGTCAATTTTTTTTTTTTTTTTTTAAAAAGGTTTCAACGATTAAATAATTATATGTGATTGTTGTATAAAGTAAAAAAATTATAAACTTTTAAAATGTCATAACTCGAATAAATAAGTAAAATTTAAACAATTGTTTTTATCATTTACCACCTATCATTGTATAAAAAATACTTTGATTATTGAACTACAGATTGCTTTGAAAAACATTCATTTCCATACTTGTATAATAATTGTAAAAATATAAATTGACTATTTGTCACTTTTTTTTGAAAACGAGTTTTCAAATTAAATAAATAATTAAAAAGATTTATTTTTATGATATGTATAAATCTTATTAAAAACTTACGAAACCAAAAATCTAACCTTAAATATAATTTATTTCCATATTTGTTTTCTACTACTTTAAAAATCTTACAAAATTAGTTTTTACAGAAATTTGCATGTTCATCGCAGAGTTATTAGTAACATTATTTATAAATATTTGTTTTCTTCAACACCGAGGTGACATAGTGGATTCAAGTTTTGCTTTATACGACGGTATATCTGTGACGGGAGGAGAACTGAAAACCTCAGGAAAATCATTGTCCACAAGGAGGAAAGAAAAACGGTTTGGTAACACAAAGGTCTTGCTTTTTTAAAATTTGCTACTGGTTTGGTTGAAAAGGAGAATGACAAATTCGAGTCGTTAAGATTTGAGATTTGACGAGTAGGTACTTGAAGTACGGATCAGTATATCGTGCTAACAAGTGAACATTGTTAAATAATAAACTGATATTGATTGCGTAGTGGTGTGGTGAACGTGCAAATTCAATGGCGGACGATACGGAACTGAACACGATTAATGTATTCATATTAAAATAATATAAATATTTAAAATGGTAAAGAAGTCTTGACATTATTTAATGTTCTGATATGTTAAATGAATCATAATTATAATCGTTGCACGAAGTACCTATCGAGTAAAATCATTTGGACATATCTTACATCCATTAAATTTCAATTTTCTAACTTTTCCCTTGTTGGAAACGCGGATATTCGTTAATACTTTGGAGAATCACAAGTTTTGACCAATATTTATTATTTATGAACTAACTTTTCAAATGTATGTGATATGCCGATAGCAGTATTTATTACAGGTGAGAGATTATGGCATAACACTTTTAATCTTATAAGTTAAGACTTGTTTTTTAAGTTATAATAGTTTAATTGAACTATTATTTATGGAAAACTATAAAATTCACTCAACTTTTGGCTGCTACATAAATTCAATAGTGGATTTTACAGCTATATGCAATAAAAATTTCCTGCCTCAATTATTAATTACAATTGTACCTTGATCCATTAGAATTTTTAGACCGGTTTTTTTCTCGCTTTTAATCATTTAGTTTACTTTGGAAAAATGTAATTGGATGTCCATCAAATTTTAATGAATCATGCAATGATCATTTATATGAACCACCATTATTGTAATCATTGTTTGGACGGGACGATTAAGTGATTAAGTTAATATTACATCATTTTTCGTAAATATAAAATAAGGCATTTTTTATTTTTTTATTAGAATGATGCATTTCGATAAACTACAAAAAAAATGTCCGCCCCTTAATTTTGATATTCTAGGCAACTCTCTATCTAGCCTAGCCTATTTGAATATCCGCCTCTGATTATATCTTTGGGTTGTTTTTCGATATTTTGATACGATATCGAATAAATGAACCGTTATTGATAATTGAAAATATAACGTTGTGCAATACTAATGGAAATTCAAAACTTGTTAAGTTATGTATATACGTACATAAGGATTTTTTTTTTTTAAATATTAAGATCTATACGTATTTTTTTAATATAGACATTCTTACTATATAGTGTATAATATGTATCGAATATTTATTTTATTATGGGAAGTATTTATTTTAATCACTAAATTATTAATTAATTACAGTCAATTACATAAAAAAATTATTCCATGTTATAAATATAGCAAAAATTAAGCGTTATAAATAAATTTCGAATATGATGGTAAATTAATTCAAGTAATGTTAATTTTCTTTCTAAAAAATTCCAATTACTACAATAAGGCCAGTGGTTCTTAACTCTTTCCGAGCCGTGTACCTCTTATGGAGATATTCTAATGGATAACCACGGACGCTCTCGCCCTTTAAAAAAATAATAAATTTGGTTGTTATTTTATATTTTTTATAATTTGAAAATGCATAACTATCATTAAAGTAAAAGTATAAAATAAAGATTTCAAGTGGCTAAATTATTATTTAAATAAAAAATTCAAATCCATTTTACGGACCATTGAATTATCATCTATAGACCCTTAGGGGTTAAATAATCCTAAATAAGTTAATTAGGATAATTTATAGTCAAAGATAAAATGTATTTATTGATAGTACAGTATTGTAATAAAATGTTTACAGAATTAAATTATCTACAATTATCATAACGTATAATTCAATTAATTTGTTATAATTCCTAAATTACGTTAGTTACTGACAGATTTATAACTAAATTTAACTAAGACCTTGTATTTATTTCTTCTACAACCATACATTTTTAATTAAATCATTCCATTAAAATTATTTTCATAATACTCGTATAGAGTTGGTCGAGTACATAGTCTTGTAAAATTTTTCGGTCGAGTTCGAGTATTTAACTCAATTCAAAAAAGACGTATATGTACTCATAAATACGGCTACTTGATTTTACTCGACTTAATTAAAGTATTTGACTTTATTGGACTATAAAAGAATTCTTGATTCGAATCAAGTATTCAAGTTCACTTGACTACTTAAGTGAAAAAAAAAAATGATAAAACTATAAATGAATGATAGTAAAATATTTTTGATATGAAATTCCAGAAAATTTGATGGTTTAAATTAATAAAAATAGATTGTTAAAATTGTAGAAAATAGTTTATGAATGTAAATAAATAAATAAATAAATAAATACTGATTCTGGAGTATTATTATATTTCTCAAATAAAACCGATTTGGAATCAAAAATATAGTCATATAGAGCCACGATTTTACAGACTTTGTATATACCTGATGATGCATTATTAATTCGAAAGCGGTCGTATTTACAAATATTAAAATACTTCAGGCTCAGAATTTATTTATTTATTTATTTATCTATTTATTAACAAATATAAAATATTTAAAACCACGAGTTATTTCATGAGCCTTTGACATTTTTCAATTACTTTTTTTCCGAATACTCAGCATTTATCGAGTACTTGCATTTTGAACTCGACTCGACTCGACTAGACATTTTTAAACTGGATTTGATTTGATTGGATATAAAAACAACACTCGTCCAACTTAACTCGAATACATTTATTTTATAGAATTAGTTAATTAAAATTTCATAAAACAGTATACATACTAGATCCTAAATTTTAGAGTATATAAAACATAATTTAATTATAAATATTTATTTATCTTACCTTTAATAAGTTATCAGTGTTTTTATATAATTATGTGTAATAAATTCCGTTGTATGTTAGTTACATTAAGTTTATATTTTACAACGAATGAAAAAAAAACCTCAAATAGACTTTTTTGATAAATTAAAAAAAAAAAAAAAAAATATAAAAGGTTAAACCTTTTATTATAAAAAATTAAAATGTTATTTCTATAAAGTATTCATTTTATTTGTTAATTTTTTTTTTTTTCTTAAACATTATTAATATTTTGGAGAATTAAAGAAAATTATATAAATGTGAAACTCAGAGTGAATTCACCTTTGAATATAATATCTAAGTTTAATAAAAATGTATTTATCAAATTTAAATGAAAATAATATTTGTTTGTATTTACAATTGTTGGAAGGTGAGTAATTATTATTGTTTGCATAGCTTAGTACAACATAACAATCTAAAAATAATATTTTACAAACATCATAAATAATTTATTTATACAATATTATCCTGGTAAAATTTCACCATCTGAATGTCCATAAATTTAAAAATTATTCATTGTTTTACTATTATAATTAAATTTGTTAGAATTTATGATTTATTACTTTTTTTATACTATATAGTATTATGATCTAAATAATTTAATGATCGCTTACCTGCCCCTATGCGGCCCAGTTCCATAATCGTAAGAAGAGCTAGATGTTAAATCTGAATCTGATATTTTACCAGACTCCATTCCTAACGGATTATTGCATTCATCTGAAACAATAACAAGCATTTTTAACATTTATAATTAATTCGAGTTATACAAATAAATATGTAAGAAAATATAAATTCGACTATAATTTGTTGTTTTCAATTTAATATAATTTTAAGATTGTGTACAATCATTTAGACTTTTTTAAACAAAGTGTTAGGAAAAAAATGTTTTGAATACATAATATAACTATTATTTTAATTAGTAACACTGAACGTATTACGTTAATTTAATATCCACCTTCTGAATGAATGAATTTCTAATAAATTACGAGGATATTTTTAATATCTACAACCAAATATTTATAATAGCATGCTGAATATAAATACGAATGTTCACTTGCAAGCGCAGATTTGTATTTCAAGGGGTGTTTACAATAATTGTGGATCCTATCCTAAAAAAACATTAACTTATATATTTTAATATCATATCAATAACATAATTTATCAAATGTACCTAATCTTAAAAAAAATGTTTAGGTATATTTAATAAATTGTGATATTGATATGATGTCGATTGCCTGACCCACAAATGTAATATAAGACATTCAGATATTAAAGACAAATTGGGAAAAATACTGGAGACAAGTTATGCCGACGTGTTTTGATTCATTATAATTTTCGCATAAGGTTTAATCTTAGAATGACTACTGTGGTTGTCAGCAGCCTTAGTCGATAAAACCTTTATAAAGGTTTTCTTGAAAGACGTACATCCTCTGTAATTGGCCGAGTAGTATTTTGAGCGAAGAAAGCATTTAGCGTGAGTACAACAATCTTCAATACACTAATAGGTATAATGGGTTTTCCACACATTTGATACAGCGCCAAGTGTGTGCTCAATAATTTTGTATGTGGCCATTTGGTATGCATTTGTGACGTTATGGATGGCCCCGATATCTTCAAGTAATTTTTCGATTGTGTTAATTAAAGATGTGATATCCAGAATTTTCGCATTATTTGTATCCATTAAAAATAATGGGAGAGGAAAAATATAATATTAAATATATTTCATCTAATTTTGAATTTAATCATATACACATATATAATATGCTTCATAGAATACAGGTTAATATAACTTATTATTAAATATTTCTTGAGGCTACTCGAGAAAACACTTCTTAAAAAAAGGCTCCGCGGTTATAAAAGTTTGGAAGTAATTGATGTAATAAATAAGTAAATTATTAAATTAAAGTATTTTGAGCTGATTGGAAATAATTAATATATAAATAATTATATAATTTAAATATAATACCTATGATAATTTTAAATATTTTATTCTTAGCCCAGCATGTTTTATATTTATATAGTAACTAATCTCAGTTAATCCTTATGAACATTAATATAATTAGGTTCACTAATCAAGAACTGCGATGAATAAATAGCTAAAATTGGTTTTCTACTACCAAGTGCCTTTTTCGTGTTTTTATTACTTTATACATTTACATAATGATAAAATCATAATTTACATAATATGTCATATAATATACATATATAATATAATATAATATATTATATTGCGATGCGATGCGATGTTAAATTATTATCTCTTCTTTTGTTAAATTTGATTCTGGTAAATTTGGTCAACAGTATAATTTATAAGGAGATATCTCAAAACAAAAATAATAATATTATAAATATCTATAGAAAACGTTAGCGCATATGGCTAAACAAATAAAACTGTAAAGAACTATTTAAGAGTAAATTTGAGTATCAATGGTTATTGTTGTTTTACGTTCTTTTAATTGACTATATAAATCTAAAAGATAAGTATACTAAGTACGTTTGTATTTATAAGCAATTTATAAATCGCATGCTAACAATAACTCTTATTTTATTCATGTAATGGAATACATACATACACACAAACAAACTTTTTATGCGTGTAGTGGTCATTTCGTCCACCGCTTGTATAATCACTTGTTGACCCTTATAATTCGGTAGTCTTAAAATCGTATCCTTTCCGGGCAATTCTTCAAAAGCGTTCACGCGAAGGACCGGTACGGTGTTATGTAATTTATCCCGAGTACAAAATGCCCGGCGGTGGTGGGTGGAAAATTAATAAATTTGCCGGACAACGATTAGAGAGTGTGAAGGCCTTATAACAGCGAGGAGGTACGTCGTCGGCGGAAAAAGGGTTGGTGTGAAGGGTACGGAAGTATCTATATAGAGTCGAGGGAGGAGGGGAGATGATTACATATACATATACACACACTTGCATGCGTTCATATAAATATGGAGAGGAAGAGAATCAAGTTGGCGAGCCAAGAGCAGGCATCCTGCAACGTGTCTGTACGCTGCACAGGGTTTTCCTTTTGTATCGGCTCGTTGATTTATAGCATTCATCCATCATGTTGCCGATGCTGCAGTAGTGGTGAAGGCGGCAAAGGCAGAAGCGGCCTTTGAACACTTTTTGAATGTAAAAAGTGCTTCACCTCCCTTACGCTACTTTTACCCGTCACCGTCGCACGGTAGTTTTCCGACCATAGCGATCGCGTCGGCGAAAATAACTCATTTGGGGATAAAATAAGTAAATAAATGATTAAACAAATAAATAAAAAGTTACTAGCCGAGACGACACAAATTCGCCAAAGGCATTAATTAATTTCATTTTCAGTCGGCTCGTGAACGGTTAATCTCACGATATTATTATGACTGTTGAGGTCGAACGAAGACGATGACTCTTTTCTACAGCATCGTCATGTTCTTGAATTATATTATACATTAAGCCAATACAATTTATTATTTTAAATGTCATTGGCTCTTTAACTGAGGTAAGACTACAGTAACAATACCCAACTATCTATCCATAGCGATTGTTCAAATCATTGAAATTTATTTCATAGAGGGATGAGTGTACGATATGCATAAACCGAAAGAAAAATATAAGTAATTTAACTTTTTATTAATCTTCAGAAGTCAAAAAAGTAGTTATAAAGTATTAAAAAATAATATTACATTTTCGTCTACAAAGTTCTTTTGGTTAAGAACTTTTTAACTTTTCAAGGAAATTGCACTTGCAACTATTAATTAATGTTATAGGTATATTTGAATATAACAGAAGATATGAAAGTGATAATAATTTATTTCGTATATTTTTTTAATTGTAAATATTTATCCATTACAGTATAAGCCTTTGTCATTTTAAAATGAAAAAGAAAAACATTTGGATAAAACCAATTCTACAATAATATGAATTTTTATCCGTATCCTGTGGCAGTATGTGCACATATTTTATTATACAAAACTTTATACAAATCCACGTTAAATATTAAACTAATTAGTATCATTCTTATAATATCCCAACAACCACATAAACACTCGTAATGTATTTGGCATTTGCAACAGGGATTTTATTCCTCAATTGTTTCAGAAATTGGATCATGTTCTACGTGATATCATTATTATTATTATTATTATTATTGATACCTAAACGAGGTTGAGATTGGGATTGAATATTTGGTAAATACAATGACTTGTCGATGCTATATCGTTTATATCGTTTATTTGTTAAATGTCAACATTCAAGTGTAAACACATTTTTCAATCATTATTCGGAAATACAATTATGTTTCGCAAATAAATCTGTTTACCTTTCTATAGCTTGGCCCATGCATTTGTATAATTAAACTGTTCGTGATTTAGATCATATAATTTATAATTAAGGGTTTACCAATTTCAATGAATTATTTAAAAATAATGTTTATATTATTAATCTTAGTATCTTATAATACAATAATTTAGAATAAGTATATGAGTTATTTCTTAAAATATTTAAATGGATTTTTACATCGAATAAATGATTCTGTATTTAATCAAAAGTACACGAAGAAAGACAGCTACATGTAAATTAAAACTAATATAGATTCTATGATGGTAAGAAAAAAAAAACTTCTTACAGTATATGATATGTATGACAAATATACATAAAAAAAAACTTGATAATATTAAATATTATTATTTTCATTAAACATTTCTATTGCATAGCTTTTATTTTTTTGAATTATATAATTTTTTACAACTAATTAAATAATAGATGTATCTAAATTATTTTTTTAGTTTTAGAGTTCAATTTTAGTTATTACTCTACGTTTATAAAATATTATACATGATTCATGATACATATTTTATGTTCTTAATATGTATAATATTTTATTTTATTTTATTTTATTTTATTTTATTTTAATATTGATTATTAAATAAAAATACTTTATAATAAAATACTGTAATAATTAATTTTAATATTACAAAGTAAAACTTTAATTAAAAATAATATTTCCGATTATATTTGAACACATTTACTGCATATATATATATATATAATTCCATAAAACTTGAGCAGCCAACATGTTACTTTTTAACTAGTGTACATGTATACATGTATTTACGTAAAGGATTTTATGGTATCATTTATAACATAAATGCTGATTTTATGTCCAACTATTGGTACCTACCTTAAAAGTTTAACGCTACCCTGTGCAAAATATAACATTATTTGAACAGCTATAGAATTTTACTACTTGTTTTATCCAACAAACATTTTGTGTATTTATATATAGAAAGAAAAAAAATATGACGAAGCCACTAGGATTTTTACTGTTTGCTACATATGATCATAAAGTTTTATCCGAACAAAGAAACGAACACACGCATTAACGGTTCCACAAAACTTTCAATCGATAATGAAATATTCAGGTAAAATTCATGTTACAACAAATAATCATATTGATTAACATTTTAATATACAGCATAAAGATTATTTGATCAAATTTTGTAAATTTGAAAAAAAAAATAGATTCTTTTATAAACTCAGAATTCTTCATACCATAGTTGGTATCTTTAATCTTCATGATAAAGACAATATCTATGCAATACATATTTTTGAACAAAAAAAAAAAAAAATGGAATACAAAATATTGCAAATTTGAATTTTGTAAAATTAACATTTATCTCCTCTGTAAAACATTTTATTTTAGAATTTAATGATGACAAATATAAGTCCGTTAGTTTTTCATTAGAATGTACATTAATATTTTCGATATTATAGTTTCAAAGTAAAAGTTATTATGTGGAGAGGCGAGGTACAATATTATTAAGTATTTGAAATTATAATAACATTTTAACAATAATAAAACCACTGCAGCTAATGGAGCAATGTTTCTTATCCTTTTTACATTCACGTACCTCTAGAGATCCTACCATTGCGTTACGTACCCCCGACTATTAATTTATCTATTTTTACATATGATTGATAAGAAATTATATAAAAAAAAAAAATTAATTAGTTCATACGTAAAATCGTAAGTCTAAACTCACAAAAAACACTATTACACATAACACTTATTTTTAATGAATATGTATGACAAAAAACTTTTTTTTATAAACATAGTACTCATTAACAAATATTTCATAAATAATTTATTAAATCAAATATATCAATTTTTAAATTTTCCACCAATAATCTTTTAATTTTTTCCCCTATTATTCTTTCACATCTTTTCGTGTACCATCTGAGGTGCGCGTACTTCCGGTTAAGAAATGCTGTATTAAAAGATTGTTTCTTAAATAAAATTAATTTTAATAATCTACGAATTATTTTCTGGTTTTAAAAATCCTCAGAGTTTGAAATGAAAACATTTCATGCAGTTTACTTTAATTGTTACGCGACGAAAACTTGACGTACAGTACCCTGCACAGGATATTATAAAACATATATGTACATATTATATTCAGCGTATAAATTGGATGTATACGCACGTGATATAAAATATATATATTTACAATATTGTCATGTGCAGTATAAATTCATCGTAAACGTATATGATACTATATATATATTATAATATATACAAGAGGAATGTTATTATTACATCGACGATGGTAACAGCGGTAAGGAACATAGACGCAGGGAAACACCAACACCCAATCCCTACAGGGAATATAACGAGACAACATATTTACGTCGTATATAAATGGCCCAATAAACCCTAATATGAAAAAAGATACTAGACCACAACCACCGATATTCTTTGACGGTTTTAATGCCGAAAGCCACCATAAAAGTTGATGATCGCTGTATTCGCTTCCATTCTATTATGTATTATGTAATGTAGTTTTATAATAGACGTACATTATCACGTGTACGATTGAACAAGTTTCAAATTTTTTTCTCGAAAAACGACACAATATGAGAAAAAAACATTACGAATAAAATAAAAACGACCAAAGTTTTATTTTTTTAAATTAAATATTAAAATGAAGTTCAAAATACGAACTTCAATATAATTCTTCGTTTTTCAATTTAGGCTGACACTGTGAAAATACTATTTGAGTGTTTAACTATTTACGCTGACACTTAATAACTTAAAATTACATGTAAAGTGCTCTAATAATATTTAATACTGAAAATCATTAAAAAAAAAAAGAACCGGATGGGCCTCGCTCTGCTGTACAGTTAGGGGTGGAGTGCACCTCGCTTATAGGATAGGTCATTATTATAATGGATTTGTTAAATTTGAATGCAATGATAGATATCATTGTATACGAATAACGATTCTGAACGGAGTTCATATGTTAGTCTAGAATATAATACAATGTTATTTATAAATATTATATAAGTATATTTTATTTTTAAACGAAAAATTTAGAAAAACCGAAAATTTAAATTGTCTATAAATAAGTCAAAATATGTCAAAATACTTTGAAATTTTAACCATGTATAGAAAACGTCAATATAAAGATTTAATGATAATTTCAAGTTGTTGCGGTTTTTCGTTTTTGAGTTAGGGCATTTTAAAAAAACCGATATCATTTGTCAGTCTAGAACATTCTACATTATATTATATTTTACATGTAATTTTATGTCAATATTCGATGTTCAAACGCTTATAAAAAAAAATTATGCCTATGGATTTTAATAATTTTTGAATGACATTAAGAACTACTTCTGTGGAATCTTCGATTAAATTTTCAAGTATTTTGTAGAAGCCAAATTTTTTTTATCACCGATTATAAAAATAAAATGTAAAAAAATCGAATATTTTAAATGACTATAAGTGGCTTAAAAATCAATATAATATTTTGAAAAAAATATTGCATAAAAGAAATACCAATCTTAACAGCTGGTAGAAATTTCAAAAATCTGCGACTTATACTTTTTGAATTATAACAAATATTTAAAATCGTCTGAGAATAAATCGCTATTTTATGCAATTTCGTAAATATTTAAATTTCAAACAGTCATACAATTTTTTCCTCTTAGTCCGGTAAAAATTTTTTTAAAGATTTTTGAAGAGTAGCTCATAGATAACCTAGTGTTAAAATTTTGAACCTTAAGTATGAACAAAAAGAATTTTATGAATTTTTATCTACAAAATAACATGCAAATTATCGTGATTTTTACACATTTTATACAAATTTGAGAATTAAGGGCTTATAAAAAAAAATTGAGTTAACCGATCACCGATATTTTTTAGTTACGATAAGTTTAACTTATTATAAACCTAGTATAAAATTTTCAAGAGTTTTCGCTCAATCAATTAAATTTTATAGATGTTTAAAAACAAAAATTTAACAAAAATCGAAAATTTAAATTGTCTATAAATAAGTCAAAATATGTCAAAATACTTTGAAATCTTAACCATGTATAGAGAACGTCAATATAAAGATTTGGTGAAAATTTCAAGTTGTTGCGGTTTTTCATTTTTGAGTTAGAGCATTTTAAAAAAAAATTAATATCTTTGTCAGTCTAGAATATTATACAGTATATTATATTTTACATGTAATTTTTTGTCAATATTCGCTGTTCAAACGCTTATAAAAAAAAATTGTGCCTATGGATTTTAATAATTTTTGAATGACTTTAAGAACTACTTCTGTGGAATCTTCTATTAAATTTTCAAGTATTTTGTACGAGCCAAATTTTTTTTATCACCGATTATAAAAAAAAAATGTAAAAAAATCGAATATTTTAAATGCCTATAACTGGCTTAAAAATCAATATAATAGTTTGAAAAAAATATGACATAAAGGAAATACCAATCTTAACAGCTGGTAGAAATTTCAAAAATCTGCGACTTATACTTTTTGAATTATAAAAAATATTTAAAATCGTTTGAGAATAAATCGCTATTTTATGCAATTTCGTAAATATTTAAATTTCAAACAGTCATACAATTTTTTCCTCTAATTCCGGTAGAAATTTTTTTAAAGATTTTTGAAGAGTAGCTTATACATAACCTCGTGTTAAAATTTTGAACCTTAAGTATGAACAGAAAAAATTTTATGAATTTTTAACTACAAAAAAACTTGCAAATTATCGTGATTTTTACATATTTCGTATAAATTGTAACTTTGAGCACTTATAAAAAAAAATTGTGACTTACGATTTTAGAATTTTTTTTATGAGTTAAGGAACAACTTATAAGAAACCTTGTATTAAATTTTCAAGATTTTCTAGGCAGCCAAAAAAATTTTATCGTTATTTAAAAAAAAAATACTTAAAAATATTGAAAATTTCAATTGTCTATAAATAGCTTAATAAAAGTCAAAATACTTTGAAAATTTAATGGTGTATAGAGAACGCTAATCTAAACATTTGGTGAAAATTTCAAGTATTTACATCGATTAGTTTTTGAGTTATAGCAAAATAAAAAATTTGATTATGTCAAAAACTGGTTTTGCGTAAAAACTCCCGTTTTTCCCAAATTTTTTTATGGTTTTTCCCGTCGCATTTAAAAAATATTGGAAATTTTTAACTTTTGACCCCCCAAAGTACCAAATAGATTCACTTTCCTTTCAGAAAAGTTGCTACATAAGGCAATCGAAGCATTTTTACTGCCCCAAAACGTGTCGACAGACACAAAAAAAAAAAAAAAAAAAAAAAAAAAAAAAAAAAAAAAAAAAAAAAAAAAACACACATCATTGTAAAATCAATACATTCTTCACTCCGTTCAGAATCTAAAATAAGACTGTATTAATAACATTCTATAAAGTACCTAAATATTATGTTTAATGTTATATGGGTAGTATCTATACAATTTAGATAATATGTTTTTTAAACAGCAGTGACACCTAACTTATTCTTATTAAACATTTCAAATACTTATTAGGTAATAAAAACGTTGTTTTAACATATATAAATGTTCAGTATATGTATACAAATTTTTTAAGTCAAATACCTAATTATACTTAAGGTCACCAAAACTTAAAACCTAAATAATTTTCAAATTTGTAGTCATAAATTTATACTATAATTTTAAACTGATTAATAACACTTTCATGTTGAAAAAAATGCATAACCAGTGTTTTTATATATTAAATAATTCATAAAATTATCAAGCATGGATAAGAACAGTTAATGAGACATTTTATGGAAACTAATACGGATTATAACTCTTATGAAATACGAATACATGGGAATTATATTAAAAACTGTGACATGTAGGGTTATTGTATATGGTAACTAGTTGAAATTATTTTTATTGTGATTTGTATTTTATAAAAATAATAATTTTCTTATACATTTTTTTACCTACATATTATTATTTAGAATAAATAAACTTTTAATTTTTTTTCTTTTAAGTTTAATTGATGTAATTCAAACTAATCTATACCCCTGTTTCAACATTATTTTTATTATTCCTGTACAAATTCAACTAGAATTTATTTATTCAGTCTACATATTTATATTCTCAAATATTTTACATACAAAATTATACAAAATAATCAACTGAATACAAAAACCACATTGCATTTGACTATATATTTAAGAAATGCTGCTTTTTTAATGTAAGTTCTATTTAAATAACAATATTACTGTAGTAAAAAGTAATAGTTCATCTCTATGTTTAAAACATTTATAGTAAAAAGATCTTGAATATCTTAGAAAATTAAAAACTCTTTTCTCAAATAAACATAATCATTAAGACATTTAAAGTAAATGAAGAACAACAAACAATACGCATATAATCAATCCTGTAGGTATATTATTATACAAAATATATAGTTTTGTTAAATATACATAATAATGCACAATACAAAAGTATAAAAAAAGGACGATAGAAAAAATATGTTGTAGAAAAGGAATACATAATTTATTAAATTTTTTTAAAATTTTTTAAATGTCATATTTTTTAACGTTTATTCTACTTATGATAGTAACAGTTATAAATCAAAATTTCCAAAAAGTTCAAAACAACTAATGTAAAGGAAAATACATTTTATGAAATCCATCACTAATAAATTCGATAGAAGTTTAAACAGGAAGATACATTCAAACATAAGGGAGGACTTTACATATATTTTATTAAAAAATTCAAATATCATTCATATTTTGCAAATAATTTGACTTGAATTATAAATAGATTAGATTGTCTATTATGCTGAGCCAACTTCATAAACCTGAATTGTGCACTGAAATAAAGAAAGTAACTTTTAGAATACTTTCATAAAGTTTCAATTGTCGTTAATGGATAGGATTTCGTTTTGTAATATAAAGTTTGTTTTACTAGAAGCTGTAATAAAATAACAATAAAGTTAGTTGGAATGTATAAAGTGATTTAAATTAATATACAAGTATACCACTAAAAACTTTTACCTAGCAATAATATTTTATTAATTTAAAATTAATATATTTATTTAAAAATTGTACTCATATTATTTTTAACAATATGTAATATCAATAATCAAATTAATTTTATGCTTTATTAAATTTAGTTATAATATAAATAATTGAAAATATAATCGATAAATTGTTACAAACTGATTCAAAATTAAAATTTGATTGATAGAATGCTAATTTTCTTGAATAAATAACAATTGGTACACTTTAATAATTAATACTATTTATATTGTCTTAATTATTAGTTAATTTATGGTACTGGAAAATAAAGTGTAAAATATCATATATCTTCTATTGTTGCTTACAAATATTATACTCGAATATAGAGATAATATAAGAAGTCCACGAGTACAATACTTGGTTCTAGACTTTATCAGGTAGTTCACTAGTTTCTTTAGCTTCTTTTTTTTGTTAAATAGTATCTTATGAAAATTTTTTGAAATATACCAAGATAAGAAAATATTTGGATGTCAATCGTACGGAATGAGATGATGTTTTAAAAATCATTACGAGATTTTTTCGTTTTCACTGGTTATTAAGAAACATTTTTAATGCATTAATGTACAACATTTCATCATTGACTATTATATAATTAAATCAATATTTTTATCATCAGTATAGAATATTGAAGATCTTTTAAAGTCGTTAATAGTATATGGATAAAAAACATCGGATGGCTACGAGTAGGTAACAGGTTTAGAAGTGTATACAAGATAGGCTACTACATTACTTGTGTATTATGAGACCAAAACTCTATAGCAGTAACAACTACTTAATACTTAAAAATATCAAAAAATTCGAGTTTTACTTGGTAATAATTAAGTTCTTCTGAATACAATATATTTAAGCAATAAAATGCGTGTATTTTCTTTGATGAATAAAGTACTTTTGTGTTGGAAAAGAAAACGTTGTATGAATAGTCATCGAGTTTCCAATTACTCCTCTACCAACGTTAATACTGTAATTAAAACGTATAAAGTAACTTTTCTATAGTGTTGACCATCTGGGGTGATATAGGTATCACCATGGTGATATTATTGGAAAGAAAATCAAGTCAATATAAACCAGAAATGTGAAACTAGTATAAATATACTAAGTTTTATTTGTATTTACTCTGTACAAACTAAATGACCGCAATTATACTGACATTTCAAATGAAAGTTAAAGTAAACAAGAGTAAATCTTTATTAAGATGTTTATAGTAGACACTATTTAAGTCAATACTTCCACGTATTATTTAAAAACTTTTTAAAACCATAATTTATTAACGAAATTGCCAAGTATTATTATTATTATTATTATTTTTTTTTTATTATTATTATCATTAATTATAGCGTACGGATTGGTATGACTTCTCCATTAATATTGATTAAAATGTTTGTATTTTTTTATTCAATAAAAATTGAACTAACTTCAAATTATAATCCCTTTATTTTGGTATATATTTTAGGTTTATATTTAGTCTTTAATTAATAATTGTCTTACGCTATTGGGGTATATACTAATACTTTATGATTATATAGTTTTTATCTTATTGTTAGCAAATTGAATATCTCGTGATAAATTACATTTTTATACTGTTAATGAGAAGTTCGATTTAGATTGATGTAAGGCCCCTAGTATCATATATCAAATGAATAATTCACAAGAATCGTAAAAATAACTTCTACCTCGACGTTAAGTAATGTCAATCCATCAAGAGCAAAAAATAAAAAAATAAAAATATTAAAACCAGATCAATTTTTGAAGATTTAATGTATTTATACTTATTATATAAATATAAACGCGTACAGTTATGACAGTGAAGTTTTTTTTAAGAAATACAAAATAAAAATATGTTCCTTAATTATTATTACTGTAAAAATTCAAATTTTAATCAGTATTTAAATTTCAAATATTATACAACATAGAAATATTATTGTCATATATTGTCATAGTGATAAGGAAAAACACAAGTGATTTTAGTTTAAATGTAGATTTCATCTAGATTCTTCGTTGTATTCTAACACAAATACAATTATACGTATAGCTAAATTTGTGTGTTGAGAAGTTTACCCACTGAAACCATTATATCAAAGAGTACCTTATCGAATTCGCGTCAACGTGTCAATATTCGGATTATCAATCAATAGGGGAAACCATTCACAAAGAATAGTACATTCCCCTTCTTTGAATTGACAACGAGCTATAAATCAGTCCCAACAGCTACTTAGGGGAAATGATAACAAAAAGATAGTGTTACGAGTCAATCATCTCTATGCCTTTTTTTATCACTCATCACTCAGCTAATAATATTATAACGCCCCGCGATTGCATTGGTCATTGATATGTCAAGTCGAAAAATTAATTGTCATTATTTTTCGGAAATCAACAAAAGGCATGACTTGGTTACAAAAAACATTATAAAAAATCATTAAATAACAATACCCAAGTATTTAAATAATTTCATTTATTTTTAACATCGTTAGGTATTCATTACTTGTCATTTAATTAGTTTAGCAAAAACAAAAATATGCCTGTTTGATTTTGTATTAAAATCGTACTGAAATAAAAATATTTTAATTTCTTTACCGAGCTTTCTGTTAATCTAAAACAATTTTAAGTATGTTTATTTGTGTATAAAAACCATTTACTATACCAGAAATTAAAATATTAATACAATTAATAAGTTCAAGTGTAATGTATTAATATATATTACATATACCTAATAAATATATGAATTATTAAAATATTCTGGTATATAAATCATATTAAAAAAAATTATTTTGTCTGCATTCCACTCCACAAATTAAATCAGCTTTTATAAGTATTATTTTTCATAATTTATAAAACAAAATCCTTAAATCTTAAATAAGATCACAAAACAACACAAAACTAAGAACATCATGTAGGTAACGATAGGGCCGCGGGGGATGACTTATATGCTTTTAAAAATATACTAAGTGGTTCACTAAAACTATATAAATGCACTGACTAATATTTTTTTTTTTCAGCATAGTATTTCATTAAAATATTTCAAAATTAAATTATCTTGTGATTATGTTAATACTCTTAAAATAATATCAAAATTTAAATCATTTAATATTTGTTATGGTTTTTTCTTATTATGATCATTATGAATTTATAACAGAAATCTAACCATGGAAAATAATGCAATATGAGTTAAGGTTGTGTTATTTTTGTTAGAATTCAACTATTTACTCCGTCATATCTTATATACTTTTTCTCTACATTTTTTATTGATTCTAATTAATCTATATTAATTTGTTCCATATAAATATTATTTTATTTTTTCAATAGGTATCTTTTCTTACTCTAGAGTAATCGGTACAATACACCGTGTTTAAAATGTGTATAAAAAAAAAAAACATTTATGTTTTTTTAAAAAAAACCTTATATTAAAATTTGCCAAATAAAAATACTAGAAAATAAGTAACTGCAATGATAATTTTAAAATATAATATACGATGTTATATGGAGCTATTTACTACGAGTATCTTGTATTCATTAATATGATAATCATATCTAATTTACATTACTACTTTTTTTTTTTTTGCTTCTACAGCTCATTTAAGACCTTCGCTGCTTCGACTATTTTCAGCCACATTTCCCTATTTCCATTCCCTTTTAGCTCCATTCCTAGTGCAATTTTTGCCATATTTGTTTATAATGTGTCCATCAATGTTTGCCTAGGGCGGTTTTTGGATCTTCTACCGTAGATTTCACCTATCGGAACCTGTTTACAGATACCATTATCTCTCCATTAGTGTTCTGCCCATTAGTTGGATTTTGTTAAATACTTTTATGTTTGGTTTTTTTAAATAGCTAGTAGTTCTCCTCGTTTGTTCTTATCCGGTACTCTCTGTTTTCAGAAATAGAACCATAGATTTAATGAAGTACTTTCCTTTCAAAAATCGACAGTTTTTTTCATCGTCTCTTTTTGCCTTTTTGTATTTTTACAGTGCAACTTACAGAATCAAAATATTATTTAAGTTATGCATTTATTCAATCAAGAAAATATTTTTTAGCTTATTAGAGTTTAATAATCTCATTATCAAAGTACATATTTACTCATTTAAAAGTAATACTTATTATGTTATAATCAGTATAATGAAACTAAATTAGGTGGTTATGTACGATTATAATTGAAAAAAAAAATTAAATTTTATAATAATAATAAAAAACAAAAAATTTATTTCTGTTTAAGGTTAATTTGAATATTCACGGATAAATATAAATCACAATATTAAACATGTGGAATAATAAAACCATATCAAATATTGTTTTCTCAATTTTCACAAAATAAATCAAACGCTTTCGCAAATGATAAACCTTAGGCAAAAACTAAATATAGAATTTAATATTTATAAGTATCAATGTATGATAAATAATGTATATTATTTTTAGTGACAAAGCATTATTTTTTATCATCACACTTGTAAGGAAGTAATGAAAAAGTGACTAACCACAAAAGTCAAATAGCCTGTTGTGTTCTGTACAGATTGCGTTTAATACTCGAAAAATTAAATTTAAACAATATACTGATCCCCTTTCTTGAAAATAACATATTTCAGTACAAAATATAATATTCACCGGAAAATGTAATGCTGACAAGTAGGTGTTTGGCGTACATTGTTAAACCGTTTTCATCATACTTCTGCGCGTTTGGTGTTATATTTCCGCTTTGTATAAAAAAAAATAAAATAAAAAATAAGTTATGTACATGCATATGTCTAAATTCAAAAAAGCTCCGTGAATACAATCTTTGAAAGTACAATTTTTAATAATAACGAAGAACGTTTGTTTGAGAAGAGCCGTATAATACATATATTGTGTATCGCAAATGTATGAAGTATGTCAGTCGACTTTTGTGATGTGTGGGAAGTTAACATTTTCTTTTTCTTTTCAAATCTTCTCCGCTTTTATGTAACATATATAATAATAATAAAATTATAAACACACACACATACACCTATACACTCGCACACGCATACTTACTCCCGGCACGCACAAGTTATGCGAGTATCTATATATATAACGAAAGTAACATTTGGTAAAACTATTTGATGACTGCGGCATGATGACTTCTAGAAATTCGATTAAATCGGAACCACAAACGCGCAAAACTTAATTTTACTACCCATCGGGTGTTGTTTTAAACTTTGGAAATACCTGAAATCCAACCACAGGCACTTTGTACAAAGTTATTGATTCAAACTAATTATCAGTGGCTAAAAAAACAACAAATACTCAAATTCGTAATAAATTGTGTATCGTTCGAGTACGTTTCATTTCAGAAATTAATGAATAGAGCAAGCTTCTCCTGGTACACATATAAAAAGCACAAATAAAATAATAACGTTCAAACCTAATGATACATAAATGTGATCTTAAATAGATCCACACTCAGAAAATAATTATATTTTGTTTAGCTTTAAGACTAATCAATTACACTGATCTGATCTCAAACCTTAGCAATCTTGATTGCCTTCCTTTAAATAAGGAGAAAGGTAACTAACTCAATCTGTATCCACTATTTTTCCTTCTTCTATTTCTTTTAAATTTATTTTGGGTTATTGCATAGTCATAATAAAAAAATACTATAACATCGTAGATAAATCACACACACTGTATCAAGTGTATTATACTACTTCCGGACTTTTCCATCGATCCTCAATATACTCGTAATGGGCGGTATTAGTTTGCGCACAAATACTCAAAAGACAACTTGTTTGCGCACAAAACTACCACTCGTTTGGGAACAATTGAGCCTCAAACCAAACGGGGATGACCCGTTTGGGCGCAGTATAAATAATTTACGTGAAGATTGTTAACACGTTTGGGCGCAAATATGAAAATACCTTTGGGCACAATAGGTATTGCAACTAATAATCGAAAGTCTTGGGTAATCATTTGTGCACAGTTACCTTTTAAACTTTAATAGTTTAATTACTTTAAATATCAATATTTGTTTATTAGTAAGTAAATTATTAAAGTACTTACATACATTTTCCTTCCTCCTTAACAGACTTAGGACTTTCTATAAATGTATTCATAGGTTTGGTTAGAAATGCATGATAATAATTTTAATATATCATAGGTAAATATATAGTAATATAGTAGGATAATATACGTGTCTATTATTTTTCGTAATAACAATTTTCCATTATTTGTATGTATTTAATTTGGTCTATTTCGCCAGTTGTATATTTTGTCCATAAGTTTATGCGATGTTTAACTTACTATTGAGTCCTTACGCTGATAAATATTTATATTATTGTTGATTGATGTTACTTTTAATTCTGTTTCCGATTGTATTTTAAGAATTACGTTTATTACTTAATGTATGTGGGGATGTGGAGTGTAAAATTGTTGATTAAAATGTCTGTGGAATGCATTTAAGTGTTACCTAATTTATAATACTTATGTAAGTATTATAAATAATACCTAATCTATGCTTTACCTAATAATACCTAAGTGTTTTTATTGGTACAATGAAAATAAAAATCATCACTTTTTAAAACACGATATTGGTGAATTTAAAACTATTTTCACAAATATTTCCACGTCGCAATACAAAAACTTTACTAATTTATAAATCCATGTTCAGTAAATAAAGGTTAAAGTCACAAATTGTATGTACGCACACTATGACTTATCGAAATGTATGTACTCTTTTTAAGTAATTTAATAATATTTCCATCTTCTTTATCGATGATTATCAGTGATCTTTTGTTTACCGAGATAAAATATATTTATTGTTGTGTGCCCAAACTAGTAATATATTTAACATAACCGTGTGCCCAAACGAATTCGATTTTTCAGGTAAAAATTATAGATTGTGTGCAAACAAGTTGCAGCCCTCGTAATATGATCGACCTCAATCATAAATTAATCAATCAATAAACACGTCTATATTAATTGCGTTTTATTATTCCTATTATTTGTTTAACTTTTGGCGCCAACCACAAATATAGTTTTAGTCGTCGGCTCCGAAGCATTTCATCGGCCGTAAGTTTCTTTACCATAATGTTACACACCTTTTTTTTTCATATAAATGTGCACTTTCATATTATTAACAATGTGTTTATAGCATAACAGTTCTCTTAAGTGTTTGCAATAATATTGAATAACGTTATTTTGATCAACTAGTGGATGGCTATCAACAATATTGTACGTTGAAATTTAATAAATATTTGCCTAAAAACTAATGAAATATCAAACTGAATTATGCCGTCAATATTTAAAAATTCAAGTGCAATATGCAAAATATGAAATTCATAAACAATACTTCTAAGTATTTTCGATATGTATTTATAAAGAAAATTAAGAAATTTTATATTTAACTTGATTTATATTATTATTTATCAGAACACTAATTAAACATAACAACGATAATAATATTATATCAATGGTTGTGTACCATGTAAACTACAAATTGTATAATAATATAAAACCATTACTAAACCAAATAATTTGATAGTGACTTAAGTAATAAAACAACTTTGTAAATCTTAAACTTGTCTCTGAATTACTATATTTCTCAATGTCATAAAATTATTAAAAAATTCTCAACTATATTTGTAAATATATTAAGTTAACATCAGAACAGTTTCAAATGAATTAATGATAAAGTTCTTATTCTAAGTGATCAAACAATAAATCAAGAACTTGGGAGGAAAATTTTGACACTAAAATATAGTAAATTTATAATTAACATAAACTTATTCCTTAACACAGAAGTGTTCAACTTCTAACACTTAAACGCAAGGATTTCGTAATACTTTTAGCGGAGCCATGTGGGACAAGACTTATAAATAATATAATAACTTAACTATAATTTATAGAATATATAAAAATATTATTTTTATTGATCTAAGTTGAATATATTTTTTTTTGTATAAAATGAAAATAATAAAATTTGTGTAGAAGCTAAAATGTTTAAACGTAAGCATTCATAGTCTTTAAATACTGATATTATTGTACCATATTGTTTTTTATTTGTTTGAAATTTTCAGTGTATTATAATAATAATATTTTACAATTATAATAAGTGATTAAGTAACAATTTTGATTTAAAATATTTTTCAAAGTGTTTTAAATTAAAAACTTAACTCAAATTCAAACCATAAACCATTGCTTGAAAAAATGTTTTACCAAAAAATTTTACGGGTAATGAAAAACTAATGAATTTAATTTTTTTTAAATATTAATGAAGTAACTAGGATATAGGTAACTAGAATTAAAATGCAGGTTTAAGGTAAAGAGTTTTTATAAATCGAGTATTTTAAGATCCTTAAAAATATAGGTTATACCAACCATCATTTTTTGCTAGGATTAAAATATGAAGGCAATTAGTCAACTGACGATCTAAAAACAAATCATATACATTTTTATCTCATATTTTTCAATAAGATAAGCAAAGCTGTATAAATATATTTATATACATATCTATACTACCGTTTCTCAAAGATTGATAATAGTTTTAAATCTAACCTAACCTATGAATTTCAAATAGTATTAATAGATACTTATTTAAACATAAAATCAGAATAACGACAAAGATGTTGATTAATTTATTTCTTTATTTATTCTAAATAATAAAAAAAAAGCGTTGTTAACAATTTACCAGTAAAAGATTTCTTCGGTCGTCGGTTTTTAGGGTGCCTTCACACGTAGCCACTAGGCAGCTTCACAGCAGCGCTGCTGATGGCAAAATATGAACGTATACGGTTATGGTTTCACACACGACCACAGCCACTGATTGGAAGCGCTACAAACGATGTGAGTGGTTGACTTCGCCGCAAATTGCGGCGTTTAAAAGTCGCGCTTCTTGTTATAAAACATATTTTTAGATTGGGCGTTTCACACGGGATTACAATCGCACGATTATTTTAGCAGCGTGTCAGTGGCGCGTTCGTAGCGCGTAGTGGCTTGATTAATTTTACTTTTTCATTATAATTCTAATCAGTCTTTCGACCATATAGCAGTGTTCTGTCAACTATATTTTGAAATAATGGCGTCTGAGACTGATGCAGTATGCTCTCGTATTCACAAAACTACCGACGCACGTTAGCAGCACCACTAACGTGCTTCTAAAAATGTTGGTAGCGCCACTGACGCGCTTCTAAAAAAATATGCAGCGCCACTGACACGCTGCAGAGAAGGCTGCAGAGTGGCTACGTGTGAAGGCGCCCTTATTAATTGATTCTATATTTAGAGTACCCACTGGTAAAATTATTATTATTACATATCTATGTAATGTATACATTTAAATTAAAATCTAATGTTATTTTTGTTAATACAAATTAAAATTAGAGTAAATTGTGAAAATTTCGTAAAATGGTATTATTATTTTGATAAAGCTAATAAGCTATGATATGTTATAACTTAAAAAAACAAGTACAATTTCTATAAATTAATTGAAGGTAGCAACGTTGCCTTAATATAATTTAAATGTATCAACTACTCGATATAGTCTGTCAATGAATATACGAATGATTTACAAAATATCACCATCGTGTTGATATAATATTAAGAATACACCGTTTACTAATTAAGTTTCACTTTTCAAAAACTATTGTTTTAGAATTTAAACTCAATGCATCTTCAGATTTATATGTAATATTAATTATTAATTTTGAATATTTGAATGCGTTTTCCTCATTATTTTTTATTGATTACTGCATTTAATTAACAACAAAATAGTGAATTCTTAATTCAAACTATATTGATGAATAATAACTGTGTGTATATATTTAAATATCAATAAAAATAAATAATTTTAAATACCATTATATGAAAAGATAATATTCTTGATATTACGTAATAAATATAATTAAATAATTTAGTTGACTGTATAATTAATTATAATAATGGAGAATTAATATATGTTTACAAATATAAAAAAAAATAAATAATTTTTAAAATTTTTTTTATAATATTATTCATAACCTTCAAATTAATTAAAATTTCTCGGAAATTTTAATCTATTTTAGTTTGTCTTTGTTTAATTTTAATAAGTTCAAAATTGAATAAATATTAAAAATATTAATTTATATGCAGTCGTAACATATAATGTTATAAATTCGAATTGAAAAAATTCACATTTTTAAATAATTTATAATCATAAAAACAAGATTGTAAACCTAATATTTTATTTTTCATTGTTCTTTAATAAGAAGATTTTTCGTACACAGTAGGAAGTTGAAATATTTAGTCATCAAATACTGTACTATATGTAAAAAGAACAACTAAACTTTCACCACGTTTTAAATATAATTTATTTATTACTTAAAATGAATACGTGTTCTATGTATAATAAATCACATAATTTGAATTTAATGTATATATATATATATATATATATATATATATATATATATATATAATGTATATCACATAATTTGAATTTATTTAGTTCTTATATCCATACACTTATTATTTTACTGATAGTTTTACTTTCAAATAAGCTAAAGAGTAAGGCGTTCATAAAATCTCAGGGAGTGTAGTTCTGAAAGATTATAAATATTTAAAGATAAAATATGGTGAAAGAATGAATCAACTAAGTTGTACTTAATATAAAGGTAGATTCGGAAATAATTATTGAATTGAAATAAAGCTACACTAAATTATTATTTAGTTTGTATTAAAAATTTATAATTATAAAATAAATGTGTAAGAACAAAAAAAGGTTTTTCAATACTTACACTTTAATTAATGTTATCAACTAATATAATGTGGAACATTAAAATATTATAATCTTCCAATGCATTGTATAATGTTTGTCGACATTTTAGGTTTACTACCGTAATAATAATAATGATGAGAAGGTACCGCTGGCACGTTGGACGATAAAACCTCGAATGTGGTTTGTCGTAAAATAATGGCGCCGACACTTTTATCTATATATTTATATATATATATATGTATATATATATGAGTTTGTATATTATACGTCACCATGCCCCAGTCGGCGCTACAACGAACTGCTAAGCCATGCCATTTTTTAATACCGATTAAAATAATGGTCACGTAAAAGACCTTAAGGTGGTTTTTTTTCGTCTGCCTACCGTTTTAAATTATCCTCCTCCGGATTAAGTCAATTGTGTCATCGTACGTGTTCAGATATAAACTGTATGTACACACACATATATATATATGTATATAAATCTCTATCGTTTGAAGGTACACCAGTACCATGACAAATAAGTAGTCTGCAGGACTTAACAAGAATCTTGCACCGATAATGCACATGGTTGGAATGGTGAGTTATGTCCCTCTAGTCTAAGAGAATTTAGTGATAAAACATAGTAATACAATTAATAAGAGTAACAATAATTAATATCAGAAATTGTCGTGTGTGTCTGTATAAGCATGTATACATGAATGTTTCAGGTAAGAATAATGTTAGGGCGATCGAATTCATTCATCATATTGACACCGAAGAAGAAAAAATTGAAACGTAGACTAAGATACACAATATTCCATAAAAGTGGCCAGGCCATACTAGAAATTATTTTGAAGGAGTTTTAAATATCAGGATAATACTGACATTCAAAAAACCTAGGGTGTATACTTAATTAATATGGGATATAATTTTCTTTCGTTAGCCATACACCCATATTGGATAAAAATTAAAAAAAAAATTTAATAATAAATAAAAATACACATTCAAAATTAAAATGGAGCTTTTATGGGTCGACAAAATAATATTTTACTGAATAAGGAAATATTATTACTATTTATTTTAATTTATATAATTAAGAAAACCACTACATCAATCTAAGAATATGTATGTATAATGAAAGTAGTATTCATTATGAAAAAATATAAACTATAATTTTATGATTAACAGAATAATTCATGCATATAACCTATATCTTTGGGGAGTCTATTGCAGTTTGATTTATTTTTCTGTCACAATTTTCGTTAAAAACTAGACATTGCATATTCAGGATTTAGTTCATTCAAATTTAAAGCCAAGCATTTTCGAACTTGAATGACCACTAATTATCAGAGGCGTCTAATTAACAGTGTTATGGGTGAACACAATAGAACATTTTAGAATAGCGTATTTCGTTTGACCATTCAATGATTTAAGCATCCGACAAACAATTTATTGCACGGTCACTTTAGCACATTGCAAATGATTATTTATAATCAGGACTCAAATTGTAAAAAAATAAAAAATATGTATTATTTAATAAATTAAAAATCCTTAAAATAAACTCTATAATTTAAACATTAAAATAGTAAGAAGACAATTTATTTAATATTTTTCAACTATTCACAATCTAAAAATATATTTTTTATTTGTGACCAATAAATTTAAAAAAAAAAAAAATGTAAAATGAAGTATGAGATATTCTCTATTATAGTCACAAAAATGTTTTCTTTGATATTAATTTAAATTTCGAGATTTATAAAAGCACAAAATAAATCAAATTAATTGTATATAAGTAAAAATAGTACAAACATAGAAAAATTATCACTATAAAATTAAAATTCTAATAATTTACAAGATTATGCAATAAATAATTGTTCGTTTGAAGTTTTTGTTACGTATATAGAAGTGGATTTTGATATTTTGATCAGTATTTTATAATAATTATCAAACTCTATAGTTATCACTAATGGTATATTTCAAAAACTTGCACCTCAGTGTATAGTTACGTGATACGTGTCTCGAGGAGATCCGTAAAGATATAAATATAATACGTATATAAATACAGCAGCTCGTGATGGGATTATTGTACGCGTTGTCAGCAGTCAAAATATGTACCAAACGGATAATCGTTAGGAGAGAGGTAGGATGGGAGGGAGGATCATGTAAAAAAAAAAAAAAATACCCTCATCCTAGTGATGAAACCACAGATACATATTCGTATACCGTTATCCCCATACCGAAAGGATTGCGAGACGAGAAAAGGGCACAATAGCAAACACGGGATTACGTTTATTCCGCACAGTGTTCAAACACTCGTGCGTGAGCTCGCAACAGCGTGTGTACGACCAACGTGGTTTTAATAATAATTATTATTATAATCGGTTACCAGCCGATAGCAACTACGTTAGTCGTATATATGCACACTAAACATAATGCTTATGAGATATATTTAAATAGTATATATGTATTTGTAAGTATGTGTGTGTGTGTGTGTAAGTGTATAACTATCTGGAATAATACAAGGGTTTACCTTTTAATTCATTTTAATATTTCCAAACCCGTTGTATATTTTGAATATGCGTGTGTAAATGTACATGGTGTGCACAATATGTTATGATATTAATAATAGCAAGTCGATAAATTCAGTGAATTGCTGCAATTATAAATTATAATAAATATACATACATTACCTACTGGATATCAATGGTTGCTATTATATGTAGAGTAAAAAACCATATTGATTCGAATAGTACAACTTACCCATATACAAAAGACATAACGTTATAAACTTGTGTATACTATTAAAAATATTTATAAAAATAAAAAATTCAACAAGATACTATTAGGAAATTATCCCAGAGTTAGGTAATTATAATTAATTTTGTTTATGTTGACCTTAACTATTTTTTAATAATAAAAATGTAAATGCACCCTATATGTACCGTTATACCCTATTCGTATAAATTTACAGTATAGCATTTAAATAATGCATTTTTATATTGATTCGTAAATGTACAGCTACGATACAAAAATACAACTTTAAATACTTTAGAGTAGCGTACATAATAATTTTGCTAGTAATATTTATTTATAATATATATTCTATATAATATTATTATTAATGTATATAATATTTATAATAAAATAGTTATTATAATTTTGGTTATGATAAAATGAGATGTTTTGTAAAAAAAAAGGTATTCGACAAAAAATTGGTAAGGGGTCCGCGATTTCTAAAAATCATTCAACGGGGGTCCGTGTTCTACATAAGGAATTAAGAACCACTGCTCTAGAGTATTTATGTGAACATATTAGTGTATATATTATAATAAATTCAAATTGAATAGTTTTAATAATTTAATTTTAAACTATATATTTAAATTTTAAAATGTATTTAACAATTTAATATGATTGTGTTCGTAACTATTGAGGTACTTGATATGCAAAACATATGATTGACTTCATTATAGTTAAAATACATATTTATGTAATAGTTCACTAAAAATATTCTATATGAGACAGGGGCGTATACAAGGGGGGCGATAGGGGCGATCACCCCCCCTGGACATTGTTGAATGTATTTACAATAATTAATGTTATGGGTTATGAAAGTGGGTAAAAATTAGAAGTTTAAGCAAGCGAAACGATCAAAAAATTTTGATCCGCCAATTTATTTATAATCTGTACACTGTCGTTTATGTACAAATTTTTTTATAAGAGCCTATGATTTGAGTTCAAATTTCGCTCCCCCCCCTGGAAGAAGAGTGAATCGCCCCTGATATGAGAGTGTTATAATATTTCACGAGCAAAATAGGTTATTTCTTCAATAATTGTTCAAAATAAGTATATTAGAATTCGATTATAAATTATATTTGTCTAAATCTATATAAGATATAATAAATATATGAAAGAATAAATCTGACTGACTGATTCATAATCAATGTACAGCCTAAACAATGATAGGTGGTTATTAATGTATACTAAGTATGTATTACTAAGTAATTGTCAGGGTATGTTAAAATGTTAATCTAAGCATAAAATAAGAAAATATTTTGAATAATTTTGTATAGGAAGTTTTATTTTTTTTTAACTACTGTCTTGAAGCTTTATATCGTTTAACGTGTGGCTGCATGTTAATAACGTGTACTCATCTATGTCAATATGGAAGTTTTATTTTATTTTATCAAATAATTCTATTTTTCATTCTTTAAGTAATTTATACATTCGTAAAATATTATATTAAAAGTATAAAAACAAGCAATGAAATCATTACAAAAAATTTTACTTTTGATTGCGAAAGTAAGTCAAGAAATAATGTAAATTAATTAAACATAGTCAATTTAAATGTGTATTTTTAAATACTACTTCGATACCATCAACCATCGGTCAAAAAAATAAGCACCAGACTAGATATACAGGTAGGTTAGAAAACTTAAAACTGATTTATTTTGATTAAGTAATTCGATTTATAGTAACGTTAAAAATATTTTTAAATATCGATCGAAGAGATTATTTTAGATGGCCTCAATTGACACCATAAATAGTTATTCCTATCGTTGGAGTAGGTACTTATTAATCAATATCCTATCATTTATTTAATGATCAATAAAGGTGCCAGGAGATACAAAATAAATTTTTCACGTGTGGCTATTAATTTGAACGAATTCGGTTATAATCGTAAGTCTTAAAATTTAAGTGGTGATAACTTCTTATATTTAACAGATTATGCTTACGTGAAATGTCAATTTATTCTACGTACACTTTTATTTAAAAATTGGTTGAAGCAAGAATTTATTCATATTTACCACCAAAATCTTTATGTAAGATTCAGTACAAATACTTTTTTCATAAAAATAAAATTGGGAGTATTAATAATGGAAATTTCAATGTACCTATATTTACCGATTATAAATTATAATGTTTCAAACAATTCTATTATAGAACCATTAGTCATAAAAGCACCGTATAAGTTGAATAGAGTAAGAAAATGTCAAAAATAATATAATCAAAATAAAGTACAAAATACTAATACTAGAAAATGTGTAATAGTAATGAAAAAATACAAAAAGAACCATATCAAAATAAACAGATTTACGTCAGATATCTACAAATAAAATCACTAAGAAATACACACAATCATAACAACATTGTATTAAATCAATCTTACTGAAAATTACAAAATATTGCAAACTTTACGAGCGTAACAACCCAGGACAGATAACCGACTGTGTTATACTATATGTTAAATATATAATCATTTTGATAGTTATGAGTACTACTTTACTATATTATTCATTGTTTGTAAATTTTCATGTATATTTTTTTTATTCGTTGACTATTAGTGTTATTTTCGATTTAGTGTTGTAACGTTTTAATAAACACAACAGACCTGAAGAGCTCGAAGAAGAAAGTTGAATATAGATATCGATTTTTTATTTTTATTTTTCAAGAATCTTATATGTTAAATAACACTTTGATTTAAATGTTATTTTGAATGATTTACACTTTTAAAGACATTGCTTCTGATTATTGATTATTGCTTCATAAATTCAGATGACGCCAAACAATTCAGATAGTAACTTAAATTTACTCGTATTGACACTTCGATCAAATAAAAGCTGAATTGAAAAAAAAAGAAAATTGTTTGCATTTTATCCCATTATTAGATGAAAAAAAAATCAAAATATTCATAAATCCCGATCGGTTATCACCCAATACTATAGATAAATACACGTTTTAAATGCATCTTTTAATAAAAATCAGAACTAATGTTGATGTATTAGATAAATGTTTAGTAACAAAATTTATAATATTTATCATTTCATCACGGACTTAACGTCTGAAATGTATTCAACAGAGTACGCTTTTAAATATACTTATTCTTATCTACTGTATGCCACTAACTTTTCAGAGCAATACAATTGACTATTAACCACGTTATTTAGAGCTTTTATTTACTAATAGAACATATGTTATTTTTCCACTGCTTGAGGTATCTAATATGAAATATTCACTAAAACACATAAAATAAGGACATAATTTCCCGTCCATTACAATTTGAATGGTAAAAGTTTGGTACTTTTTCTTTGATATTAAGATGTTCTAAATTTATTCCGGTACATTATATGCAAGCTTAAAATATTATAATATACAAAAATTAAAGTTTGATATTCAAAAAAAAGATTTTTGAAATTCCGTGCACGTTGTCTCATTCCGGTGATACAAAATTTAGCCTTACAAACATGGACAGTAATGTTCGTAATGTTCATATAGCCTATAGGATAGCATTATAATGGTCCGTAATACAGAAGATGTGGATACCCACTAAATACAACGAAATTGTTCAGTTAGATGTATCATTTGTGATAGTGGCTATTACAGGTCTTCCGTAGTATTACACTGTATTTTCAGCATATTTAAACCTTATATCCAATCAGTTTTAAGCGTAACTATCTATGGTATATAATCTTACTAAAAAAAATACTTCTAAAACCATCCATAAAAATCCATTTTATATAGATTTCAATTCAGATAAAATTATATATATATAATTTTTTTTTAATAAAAACTTTTAAAAGCAAAACAAAATCAAAATATTATAAAAACAAAGATGTCTTGGCATAAATCTAATGCCGGATTATGATGGTGAAAAATTTCAAGAACAATTTGTTTTCTCCGTTTTCCAATTCTTTTCAAAAAATTTAATTCATTTTTCTATTTGTTATAGACAACTGGTATCGGATTTTCCAAACAATTAAATACCAAGTTGGATACGTTTGAAGCACTTTAACTGCCTCGATAAATGTTAACCTAATAACAAATAGGATATATGAATGTAAAATTAACAGTTTTTTTGTTTCACTTAGAATCGAAAATAAAAGTAAGACTTAACTTAAGCTGTTCACAGCAGGGGCGTATACAAGGGGGGGGATAGGGGCGATCGCCCCCCCTGGACATTGTTGAATGTATTTACAATAATTAATGTTATGGGTTATTAAAGTGGGTAAAAATTAGAAGTTTAAACTAGCGAAACGATCGAAAAATTTTGATCCGCCAATTTATTTATAATCTGTACACTGTCGAAAAGAACCTATGATTTCAGTTCAAATTTCGCCCCCCCCCCCCCTGAAAGAAGTGCTTATTACGCCCCTGGTTCACAGATCATGTAAAATAAACTATTACACATTTTTATTATTATTATCACATTATCATTATTAACAAAAATACTACGAATAAAATCGTTGATAAAACTTTAAGTTGTTAAATTTAATAATAATGATAATATACATATAATTTAAAACTATAAACGTTTTAAATAGTATCTTAAGTCATAAAACATAAGAGCTGAAATGTAAAATTATAAAATAAACACATAAAGTTCAGATAAAATACTTTTTTAATATTTATAGATTTAAAAACGCTGTCTGGAAATGTTAAGTTACACCTTTGATCTGGAAATCACATATTTTTCTTTTTTCCTTTGTCGATAGAAAATGTCATTAACAATTCATTGAATGATACATACTCAGTAAATGTAAATGAAATATTGCTAATTTAAATTTAATTAAAAACAAATAAAAGAGTTTCCTATATGAGTACAATATTATTGTGTTTATGCGCATACAAATTATTGAATGATTCATTACATTTGAATTTAAGTTGTTAAAAATAGTGTGATATGTATTGATACTTACATTTTGATATTACAAGGTATATCTCTAGTTTAGAAAATTCTACATAATACATTAATGGAAAAACGAAAAAATCATGTTTTTGGGATTTCATTTTAAGTAGAAAAAATGTAGCTTACATTTTATCTTTGGCGATCCGATGATCTTATCAAAAAACATTGAACAACTTACAAATTCGTTATTTACCCATCGATACCTACGGCCAAAAAATAACGATAAAGAGAGGTTTGCCACGAGGTTGTATTGAAACGAGACGAAAATAAACGTTACGTATCATCGTGGCTGTTCGGACGAAATTAAACAATAATGTACTAACATGTGCACATTTGACTGAGATAATTTTGTCTAGGGCGAAAAACGTCGCGAGAAACGTATTAATAAATCACAAACACGCGGTTTTAGTGCGTGCACATCAGAGACGGGTGAAGAACGAAATCCATGCGGTGTCATTTCCGGGACGGCGGGTAAGATTAACAATTCCTCTCGGGGAAACCGGTGAAATGAATACGAAATTTATTCCGCGCCACAATACGCGCGGTATAGCATTGCGCAGCGGCATACGGCTCGGCGTGTTTTGCGGTTAGTCTGCGGGATTAGAGGACCACTGTACGCGACTACACGCCACGACGGCACATGCAGCGACCCTAGTACCAAACAAAAACGATTGTGCAATTATAAACGGGGAAACTCGCTTTTCTAATTACGAACAAAACGGAGAGCTAATCGGACGCCTAATACTTCACCGGCGGTGGCGGGGGCCCACGGAAATCCGTCGTAATGAAAATTAATATGGGTGTACTACAGCTACTATTCTACCGTAGTATTCTGGTTTAAAGCTGCTTCACTTTTTCTCTCTGAGACGTTTTAAACGCGCAAACGGCGTCGAGGAGAGACGAAGTAATTAAGAGTTCTTCCCAGTTTTCCGAATTTCCGATTTATTTCCGTCGCATGGACCACTCGGACGTTTCTTAACATCCTTCCGTCGGTTAGTGTCCTCCTGTTTGAAATGACTTAATGACTTATCATTATACTATTGTAATTGTAATTGCTATTGTTAACGCACCACGCGTACAGTGACAAGACTAGATTATTGAAAGATACGTAATATACGCAAACTAATTATGACGGGCTCCCGAGTAGAAAAATACACCTGGCCGGACAGTTGCTAACTTCGATTTCCTAACAATAATCATACATCGTTTTAAAATGTTAATTGTTGTTTTCACAATGCATAAAGGCAAAAATACATGTGATATAAATTTTGACGGTTACAATTCTGTAACATTAAACTAAATTACAATGTAACATAGGTTAGTATAACTTTTAATAGTTTTCGATTATCTGATTTGATCGAACAACAACACAGAAACAATTTTATTGGACGATATTTGAAAAAAAGGAACTCGTATGGATTCTATGTTTGTAAAATAATTGATTGTTTTACCATAAATGCTTTTTTGGAAGCCGTTTACACATTGATGATGGTATATTAAAGTTAAAAATTATATCAACACCAGAATTATAGCTATAGTTAAACGTTTGATTAAACATAATGTAAAATATTACCAACAAAACAAATTTATTTTGTAAATTCCATTTTAGAAACAAATTTTTTTTTCGTTTAATGACTTGCATAGAATAGAAACATAAAATATTATACCAATGAGATTCAGTATTTGACGTCTTTATTTAGTACTATTAAATAGAAAAAAAATAAAAATAAAAAATTTCATGCAGTGTAGTGAAAAAAATATGTTTTTTGTTTAAATATATACTTTTGTATACCATTAATGACAATTAGTTTTTGGAGTTCTCATTGTATTATTACTTTTAAATCTTTCAGCTATTAAAATGTTTTTTGTATGACTGTAAAAAAATTAATTTATTAAATTAAAGTTAATATGTCTAAATATAAATTCTAATCCGTTTAAAGTATCAATCATGTAAATATTATTTTCGGAGCATCCCAGTTGGGTCCCAAATACTAGGAGATTATCGAAGGTAGTGTACTAGTTGGGCCCCGGATTTTTATAGGTACTACACTAATTCCTGAATATTATTAAATAATAACAAATTTTGTTAAGTACTTACTACATTATACTTACAGTTTCCTTTCCATTTTAATAGACTTAAGACTATCTATGATCGTCGACAAACAGAAAACCGGCATTTATCGCTGTTCCAGATAGCTTATTATAACACTGATATTATTACACGAATGCTCGAAAAATTCATTAGAGAAAACCACTTACGTATTTTTTTATTACGAATATCCCAATAGTAATATTATATATATATATATATAAGTACTTTTCATTTACTTTAAAATTTAATACAATTGTATTGATATTATTGTATAATATTTTTATTACACTATACTAACTTCCCAATACTATTATATAAAAATATTATATAAATTATAAAATTTAAAAAAAAAAATGTGGTCATGTGATCCTGTGGTCTAAATAGATCATAGGCAGTCCTAAGTCTGTCAAAATGGGAAGTAAAATGTTAGTAAAATGTAGTACTAAACAAAGACTATTCAGGAACTAGTGTAGTACCTATAAGAATCCGAGACCCAACTAATGTAGTAATTTTAAATTCGGATCCAATTTGGATGCAGCCATTATTTTTGGTTTCATGGGATTCCACTTTAGTTACAGATTTATACTATTTCATAAATGTTGTGAAAAAATAATATCAAAATTACAATAATTAATACTCAAAACCTAAAATAACTAGTTATCAAATAGAATATAACTGATTATGATCGAAAGTACAAGTGGTATGTTTTCATTAATAAAACATTTACTCATCAAAAAGCACACATATTTTTGCAGACTTCGAAATTTCTTCTAAAATAAATATCTTAATTTACGATGTAAAATTGTTCATGTACAATAATTGTTGAATTATTCATATGTTATAAAAAGTAGTATACAGAATTTAACTAAATATCATGCGCTTGTACATTAAATAAATTAATAATATTTTTTTGTTCTAAATTGAAATGTAAAGCAATATAAACTTTGTATCTACAAATTAAAATTGATTATAATAATTACAAAAAAAATATATATAAATATTTTAATTTCAAACACTAATATATTTTCAAAAACATTATGAAGTCTTAGATATATTACCCAAAAGTATGTTAGGACAATAACCATAGTGTTTGACTACGTATGCAAAACCACTAAATTTCCATAGTAATATCGTGACGTTTATTGAAAAAGCGAAAAAGTTTTCCCTGACACTATAATACTACCCCAAGTTAGATTATACACACACACACACCGTATATTTGTGTGTAGATCGTATAGTGAATACATGCATAATACTGTATACATGTACAGTTTTTGTTCGGTTTCTGTTATGGTTAGGTACTTGGCTGATATTAACTTAGTAAACCAAAGTTTTCAGTGGTCGATTTCTAAAGCCAATTTATATCCTTATCGATGGAGGTTGATATTATATAAGCTAAAATAAGTTTTGTGTTCTCATGTGGACGCCTTTTATTAAAAATTTAAAATAAAGTTGAACAGTTACCATTTAGTTTAGAAATGAAAAAAACTATAGCAATCGGTAAGATATTAGCATTTTAAATTAGTATATTTTTTCGTCCATAATATAATGTATTTAACTAACTAATTTTTTCACTTTACTACACAAAAAATTAGGTGTTTTAATGCTGTATTAACAGTTTAATAGTCTAAAAGTATAATAATCAAAAGTGATAAAAGTGTATGAAGTATATATATATATATATATATATATATGTGTGTGTATCAAGTTTATGATTTATTTGAAGATTTTTTTGTGATATGAATGTTAACCGACCAAAATCAGTATATTATAGAAGGTATTATAGCTTTAATAGTAATAATAATGTATTCATTTACAATTAAATAAACTGGTGAAAAACGTTAAATGGAAACACAATTATTGAAAATGACACAAAAATCGGCTAAATAATTTATATAGAGAAAAATCTTGAGCATTAAGAGAGCAATTTATAACTTCTTGAATAACAAAAATAGTTTTTAACTGGAAACGAAGTGGCAAGTAAAAGGAAAATGTAATGAAAGAATAAAAAAATAAATAAATAACGATAAATTATTCTTTGACAGGCTGCTAAATCCTAAACCTGTCTGCTTGGTTTTTTGCCTGAAGGTTTTCCAAGAAAATAATATTAATAAAAAAAAATAAATAAATAAACATTTTGATGAAAAAGTAAGAAACTGTGTCGGAATAAATAAAACCACTTCTCATTGGTTCAGTATTTTATTTTCTGTTAAAATTTCCATGGAGCTCACATTTTAACCCGAGTACAATGTGCATTTGTAATCCTTTTGTTGTGTAAAAATCATTCCATGAAACAGAAAGGATTTTGAAATTAACTAACCCTTTATATTGTGAGTAATTTTAATTCCCATGTTGATAATGATATTATATTTTCTACTGGGCCAGACGGGCAAAATAGGAATTATCGTACTGTTAGTTAACCATTAATTATATTTATTATTGTATTATGAGATACCTGTAAGTACAAGGAAGCTAAAGATAACTGATTAAACAATACTAGCCAGTATTATAGGTTACAAAGTATGTAATAATATTAAACTTTTAAAGGTTTTTATTCTATGATACTAACTAATATGTTATACGGCTTATTTTGTGATATATCAACAAATAATATGATAGTGCATGCTGACTTCAAATATATGCATGTTTAAAAATAATACATAACCTATTTTTTTAAAAATCCATAGAAAAATCCATAGGAATCATGAACAGAATAATTTAAAGTGCTAATAATCTTTCTAAGAATACATAAGACTTATCTAAATTAACTTCAGTAACAAATAATTTCATAATAAATGTAGAAATTATCTATAACTACATATTTTAGTTTGTAGTTTTACAAAACTGAAACATAATAAACTATAAAAGTCATACTGAATATTTTTACTAAATAGTTAATATGTATAATACGTAAATTCTTCAATCTCTATAACTGGTTATAGTTGATAATGAACATTTGTATTAAATTTAAATTCACTTGAATATATAATAATATATTATATAAACATAAATATAATTTTTAAAATTGTACAATTTCAATCATTCTACTTTGACTTTATAATGATTTAATATTTAATTTATAATTGCTTACTTGATTCAGGGTAGTAATACTAATTAATTACTGATATATTTGCCTTTCAACTTTTTATAAGATTTTCATCACACAAATAACCTATCTATATTAATAAATAAATTAACAATAATGTTTTGTCATTGTTTTATTTATTTTTTATTCGTAAATAATTTTGATATTTATTTAATACATAATTAATGGTTTCTTTAATCTATATATGTTTCAACTTATTCGCTAACGGATTTTCTATCCAAAACAACTATATTTGTCAGTTCCAATAGTGTTTGTCATCTTTTACTGGCCCCTTTTTTAAATTTCAACAAATATACTCAATAAGTTAATATTATATACACTTGTGAATTATGGTTCCGAAAATGCATTAATCTTTTCCTCCACTCTCGGGAGTTAGTTGGTCTTTTATCGGATGAATTGCTGTCGATAGACTCTAAACACCCCATCGTGCATATGACGTATAAATAGCTGAGAAAATAATTCAATAAACACAATAAACATAAAACTCAAATGGCTTATAAATAAGCATACTATTATGTTTATAATAAAATTAAATGTTTATACACAAAGAAAATTATATTCGATTTTAAGAAATGGTCATTAAATGTTTAGGGATTCTCTATTTCTGTAATTTAAGTCGATATTATCCATTCTTGTTTCACTCAACTATTATTTTAGATTTTCAAATATAAATTGATAAATTTGTTAAATTATAAGTTATTATAAAAAAATAAATTAAAAATTAAAAAAATTAAATCCCATAAGTAATTTGTATTTATGTATACTAAATTCGTATACCTACCTACTAATAATATAAAATATATAAATATAATTTTAAATTGGCTATTCAATAATTATAGAAAAATACTTGTCACCTGTGACTGTCCTGAGGTTAATGATTTCCTACAAATAAAATTATATCTGACTCAATGGATGTCAGCATTAGTCTTAATTCTCCTTTTTAAACGACTACACGATAAGTATGAAAATGGCCAATTAATTCGTATAGATTTTATTAAAAAAAGTATATGTAATGATGTGCATCATTCGACTGTTTAACATTTTATACCCAAATTATGTACAATATACAATTTTATACAATGCTAAAAACTAATAAATAACGGTTCTTTCGATACCCGTGCAGACAACACAAATAATAAAGACATAACCCAGTAATTCATTATTTACAACCTAAGTAGGTCAAATCTTCAAAGGACTGATCCAAGGTCCATCTCGCCATATACGTCTCTATATAACAGGGACACACAACCTTCTCCCAGAGCTCTTAATCTTAGGTCGTCAGTGCGTGCGTTGGATTAATCAAGGAGTCTTTTATGATAAGTGATTATCACGTGTAACTATTATAGTTTTAAATTTATTTTTCGATTTGAGTTTTTTGTGCGAGTGTTGAAAAGTTTCCAGCTTCAGTTCATCAATACCTGTGTCTCATTTTATTTCAAGCTTATTATACTCCTACAGTAGTTATAAGTGTCCAGAACGTTAGCACTCAAATATCTACTACGGAACAAATAAGTGCTATTTCATTTAGCTCGCCAGACTGTCCAGTTTCGCCGATCGACTCTCGAACCTTTGTAATCCCGAGAACGCTCCCTTAAAGAAGGAGTAAGGTAATCAACCCACAACATACCTACACCATACTCTTTCTTATCATCCTTCTCCTCCATTACTCTTTTCCTCCTTATTTTGAACATAGTTTGAACATAACCTTAAATAGTACCTCATGTACGAGAGAGAACATTCTTAAAGATATTTTCTCTCTCCCAAAAAAAAGAACGCGACCCCATACAGTGTTAATATAGCCATGGATAGAGAGCCTTGATATTAATATATATTTAATATCAAGGCTCTCTAGCCATGGCCTATCCATATCTTTATTATCTATGTCTACGACAGTGACTAGTGATAAAAAGTAGTAACCAAGTCATAGAATATAGTAGAAGCGACAGCTATCTGAATTCCTATGTTCACTGAAATAAATATTACCTTGAAATCCACTGTTATCAATTTTTCCATTGATAATCGTCGACACGGACAAGATATCATAGTCCGTGATCAGCGGGGTGCCGGCAAGGTTTATAGATAATTATATTATCTATATACCTTTGGATGCCTGAACGTTGTTTGATATGAATGAAACATCATGTCGAGCTTCCAGAGAAATATACACAAATATATCAGCTGATTGAATGTCACTTCTATTATATTCTATGACCAATTGCTATCAAATTTTTAATTATACTTTTAATTTAGGTAGCCCATAAGGATTACTTTAACTTAAAACTTATAAAAGTATTATTTTAATTTATCTATAAATACATATGATTAAGCTTTACTTTTAAAAGTACAACTTAAGTCATATTTAAGAACCGACTAAGAATATTATCATTATTATTAAATTGAATGCAAAAGGTTATAGCAGTGGTCCTCCCACTATTAGATATTACCTCATAGTGTTTCCAAACATTATGTATAAGCTAATTCATAAAATAAAATGATTATTACAGTACAGTAGAATATTTAATATTATTATTAAGGGAGGATTTATCTATATTAACTGTTACTCTAGTTATAAATAAACATATTTTTGTTATAACAAAGTTCATTCAAAATAATTACAATTTAAAAAGAAAATGTGAATTTATGTTATAATTACAAACTTAAAACATTCTAAAAAATTCAGACTTGGGTAAAATACTTTTTAAAAATATTTAGAATAAATATTTAAATACTTACAAAAAATAGTTTTCTGAATATGTATTCAAATACTTTCTACAAATTGTATTCTGAATAAATTATTTAGAATACTTCAAATGTATTCCAATTACTTTTAAAATACTTCTGGTTTTTCATACTATAAAAATTATAGATGTCATGAGAAATATTTGAAATTGTAAACTAAATATATGTTTTTTTATTGCATTTTTATATTATATATAATTGTTATAGTTTATGATTTACAACAATACTAAATATCAGATGTTAGCTTATACAAGATAAAACGGAGAAGTAATAAAATCATTTAAAAAAGAAATGATTTAACGTTTAAAAGGTATTCGAAATACTGTATTCAGAATTCTCGTCATAAGTAATCAAAATACTTTATTGAATACTTTCAAATATAGTATTTAAAAAGTATTCGAAATACTTAAGAAGTATTCTAAATACAGTATTCCGAATATTGTATTCAAAATACTACCCTAGTCTGAAAAAATTAAAATAACATTGTAATTGAAAAATACTTAAAGAAAAAAAAAGAAAGTCAAGGTAATCTAATCGCTTCGTAAGGAGTAGATCAATTATAATAAATACGTTTAAAATTATTTGAATAAAATATCAACAAGTAACTAACCTACAGACCAGTGTTTAAACAAACATAGGTCAAATTTAATTTTGCCAACCCTTACATGTAAATATTACATCAAATATTTTTTTTTATACACAAAAATTGTCCCCAAAAAAAAGCGGCTCTAGGGATAGGCGACATAGGCCTACGCCTAGAGCCGCTTTTTTTAATAGGCTAACCTATTATTGTAAATCAAAATCACCTGAAGAATTCAAAGGTAAATCTCTCTTAAAATATGTTTTGTATTGTAAGAGTTCATTTTTACGTCAATTAAATGCAATAAACAATTTTTATGCGTTTATTAGTATTCATTTTATTATTGCCTTTTTACACAACTTACTTTACTACATTATTTATAGTTACTCATAGATAATTCTTAATTTAGTTTAAACATAATACATTGATTAACTTTATAATTTATAAAATATGGCTAGCGTTTGAACTATTTCTAACATGATTCACTTTTATTATGTATTTAATTAAAGGAACACAGTTTTAAGAAAACGAAAAATTGTTATTTTTTAATTTCAGTTTTGTTATGTTTTCGTATTATTTAGTTAAAAGTATTATTCGAAAAAAATAATAAATATAAAAATAAAAAAGCCCATTTAAAACTGAATGTATGTAAACATAGAGATAATAATAATAACATTCCTACTAATAATATTAAATTAATTAATTAATATTAAATTAATATATAACTGTTTAAGAATTTGGCTAAAATTAATTAATTAATTAATTAATTAGAACCTTAAATATTAAACAACATAACAACTTAATAGCTTATATTAACTAAATATGTATATATGCATCACTGATAATATAATATAATACTTTATTTATGTAAATAAAAATAACTATAAACATTATAAAAATATTGTGTCCATGATACAAATTACAATATTTATCATTGCATTAAGATCCAAAATCTGAAAAATGGTATGACTAATTATTTTTAATCTTAAAATGTTAATTTTGTCAAAAATTTCAAAAAATTAAATCTATTTTAATTCTATTTGGTTTCATAATTATATTATTATATGACAAATTTTATATATAACTAGAGAATTTTTTTATGTTATTGATATTATATAATATTATTTTTGCAATATTCACTAATATTTAAATAAATAGTTCATAATTAACTAATTAGAACCTTAAATATTAAACAACATAACAACTTTATAGCTTATATTAACTAAATATGTATAGATTTTAGGCTTTATTATGCGTAATTGTTCAAATTTTAATGACCCCTTCACTCTTAAATGTCTTTATACCTCTCTCGTAAGATCTCACTTAGAATATGCCTCAATAATCTGGGACACTCAAAATATATGTTTCATTAATCAAATAGAATCTGTACAAAATAAAGTCCTCCGTTTTATCTGTTTTAAATTTAATATTTTAAGGCCCTCTCATTCTAGTTATGAAAATATTTTAAACCTATTCAACCTAAATTCTCTTCAAGAAAGAAAAAATATCTCATATGTAAAATTGTTAATTAAAATTCTAAACAATAAGATTAATGACCATTTTCTATTAAGCCAAATTTATTTTAATATACTCGTAAATACCCATAATTTTAGAAATCAAAAGTTATTTTACATTCCAAATTTTTCACTTAAATATATACATTCATCCCCCATAAATTTGTTATTGACCCAAGGTAACTCTTTTAAAAATACTATAGATTTCCTCATGTAATAATTTGTTGTTTAAATGTTTTCTTTTTTTTTCTCTTGTATGATAATTCTAATATTTTTCTTCAATTTTTAAAATACCTTCTCATAATAATTACCTTATATTAGTTGCTGTATTATTATTTAGTCTATAAATTAATCAATGTAGATTATAGTTTAATTATCTCCTTTATATTATATTTTTATCTTTGTTTAAGCTTACATTATATAAGTTGCTGTATATGTTTAGGTCTTAAGATTTTAACTCTAGTCCGCTATTATGAATAAATAAATAAATAATAATTATGTATTAGGAACAATACATTTTTTTGTAATAATGAAAATAATATATTGATCTGAATGTTGATGAATAAACATTCAGATTTATTTCATCAATTATAAATAATTTTTTTTTTTTTCGATGTAGATACCTACTATTTGTCACATCAGAGATTTAGTGTGTTTGTCGGGCTCTAGGGGTATATTCCGAAACACAGCATTGTTACATGAACATTTTATCGTGACGGTATATTATTTTGAACTATTGTGTGTACACTTGCCGTTTATGTGTAAGAATTAGGTGCACGACCGAAAACTTAACAAGAACACTGTAGGTTGTGGTTTTCCGACCTTAATTAGTTTCAGTTCGTTATCGGACAGGAACAGACCCAAAACCCTCGATTACCCGGCCGACTAACACGGTCTGACACGCATCAAGGGTATCGTTGAACACTGGCGTACTACTACAATTATTATCCCACTCGACCGTCTCTTATCTGTGTTGTCCAGAACCAGGGTTTGTCGATAATACACGTCAGTATTTGGAAAACCGATTGCCAGACGCTTTTAAAATGAATCTACTCAATTGAACACCCAAACGATCGATAAGCGATTAAATTTGGTAGATCGAGTTCGGCTGACATTTGATGTTGGCTAATGAAGTTTCAAATCCATATAAAATACACCTGAATAACTCTAAATGCCCATATATAAATATATAAATAAATACACACACACACACACACACACACACCCACATATATATATATATATTTGTAAACAGCTTATTCGCCACCCAAGCTGTCATAAAAATGCATAATAATTAAAATGCAATGAGTAACATGAAAAAAAAGGAATGGTTGAAGTATTGCAAAGTGCAAAGAAATTCCATCAATTCAATTATAATCTGTGATGATCCTGTCCACTACTATCTAGTGGTTTCCGATAAACATTGTCAGTCATTCATGCCTCTACTATTAATACAATCGTTTTTATGGTGTGATATCGAAACACTTAGATTGATTATGATCCATCGGCATGAATTTTTTTTGAAAACTGATGGATATTGGAAACGGTGAAATAAAAGTGCATCTAAATACACAATAAATAAAATCGTCAAATCATTTCTGCATTGTTGATCAGATAAAAAAATAAACCAATTTAAAAGTCTTTCAGGATATACTAAATAATTACTTGGATCATAATTGGCTCAGTTATCGTGCTATTTTAGCAGTAAAAAATGTTAGTGTTAACTAAACTAACTCCCAGATACAACAATTATTGATAGGTGATCTGATATTAATTATGCGATAAAATACGTTTAGTCATCAAAAAACACCGGAAATATTTTTAAACTGCAATGTTTTAAAGAGAAATTGTTCTGTTACGACGTATTCTATTGAAACCTTCTGAATTTCCAATACAACAATACAATTCTATGGACTTCAGTTTTCTATTCATTTGGTCTTCACTAGAAGTATAAATAAGTCTCAAGGCTTAAAAATATATATTTAGAGCTTGGACTTGGAAAAACCTTGTTCACCTAAGGACATCTAATTGTTGCATACCCAAATGTAAAGAAACCATTTAATTAACTTGCGCTAGTAAAAGATAGGTTAACTAAAAATGGTATGCACTGATGAATACTTGGGTATTTAAAGTAAAATTATATATTTTTATTCTTTTCATTCATAAAAACAATTAATAAAAATTATTAAAAATTAACTCGAGCGAAGAGATTGAGAAATCAGCTAATAAAAATATATATATATTTATATAAATCTACAAGAAAGTTGTATCCTTTTTCTTTTTCTCTATTAATTAACATAGTATTATATAACAATTAGTGGTTACATAACTATTAATAATTTAAAATGTCGTTTGAAATGTTGTGCATAACTTATATCTTAATAAGATATGTTTACTAAACTTAAGTTGATAGTTGTCATATAAATCAATATCATACCCGTTTAGATGATATAACTTTGTACACGCCATTCAGTGTACAAGCCCGTAATAAGGTTTTATAATATTTATTTTATTTCGTCTAGACATGTTTAATAGGCTAGAAAATTGTAAAAGGCATTCCTCCGAGTTGGCTGACTAGGGTGTAGTAATAATATTATGCACCATAAATATACGACTGTTTTCTTTTTATTAGTTTTTTTTTTTTTAGTATCTATATATTCTACATAAACAATGACCAATGGCCAGATTATAATGAAATATATATATACATATACATTGGAAAAATATGGTTAGTTATCTAGATGCTATAGCATTTTTATGTGCAATATTGTCACAAATACAAATTTAACGTTTATCGGGTGTACTCGTACTATGATTTACAATAAGCCAAGCACCGATTTTTATATTACTAAAGACGTAACTATACGCCGATATCCAAAATATAGCTGGATCACAAAACACCCAATATATTCTATTTTATGTATTTTTATGTTGTTATGATAATGTCATATAATTTCAAGATAATCATTTACAAAAATGATTGGTATTTAACTGGATAATATTTTAAAACATATTTTATGACTACTTTAATAATAAATAATTTATTAATTTAGACATATATTTTTATTATATCACACGATCCCTCAAAACATTCCATGCATACAACTATATTATTAATAATTATAAATCATGTAAAAGTAAATTTGTTATTTTGAATTTAATGAAATTCAAAATTGTATACCATTTATAACTGATGGGTTATGTATATAACACAATTTCGTTCTTTAATAATTCTTTTTAAATATAGTTGACAAATTAATATTCTAATATTTTTAAGGATAGATTAAAATTTTAATTATTTTAATGTGACACGCGACGTATTGTAAAGGGATAATATATTAATTTCCAATGCATTTACTATGTTATTAGTATTTCAGTCGGTTTACTAAGTTCTCACTAATACATATGAACAATCAATACGCTTGAAATAATACCCAATATTGTATAAGCCAATTATGAATAGAAGGGGTTTCAGATATATTATATTTTAAACAAAATATGCATATATTATATTAAATCTACCGGTCGTTTTAGAACGAAAAAAAACTAATGAAAAGAGGTATCTATGGTATAATTTATAGTTTAAATACATATAAATTTGTATCAACCAGCGGTGGCAACAGAGACCGACTTACGTATATTATTCTATAATTACTTAACCGTAATTATTTATTTAAAAAAGCAACAAACCAGCTAAAAGGGTTGTGATTATGTTGTCACCGTATGTCAATGAACCAAAACATCGTCTCCAACTATTTATACGTACGTAGTGCATACTTACACTTTTCTGTCATCGACCATAGTAATCAACATCATCGGTAGGAGTAAAAAAAGTACAGAATGATCTAATTTAATTTTATTGTATTTTTACGTTTAACTGTACGAAGTATAGCATATACATAAAAATATTATTTTTATAAAATTATAATAATTATTGCAATACTTTATATTAGAGGTATCTAAAAACACATGTATTTTCATAGAAACGATGTAACAGTTCGTTTAGTTAAAATACACGACTACTTGTGTATTTAGAGTCCATGTACCCGGTACCCGTTTATTAAATGTTTATGTACCCCTGTAACATGTATTCAAAGACTGTGCACCCTTTCAGATAGTACAGAAGTACGTGATCCTTTTTATTGACGTTTGAAGAAAACGAATACATAATAGGTACTACAATTGTATTATACGAGTATATTTATTTTATTTTATATTTATTTATTTACGAATATATATTTATCATCCATTTCATATTATTAAAACTATGAAAATTGTATTGTACTGAAAATAATTAAGATCTTAATGTTTGCTAAATTTAATTTCACCGTCAAATAAAAATTTGAATAAATAATTCTAAGAACAATACACATGTAATATAAAACGACTTTTTCAAAAAATATGACAAAATCAAAAGAATTAAAATCTTAAGTACTAACTTAAGATTTTTACCACTATGTTGCATGAGTTCACCTAAATCTTTAAATGGCAATTTTTGAATAATTATAATAGGTACAACAACTTAAAAATTAAAAATAACATGAACATTTTATAGTGCAACTAAGTCAGAATTAAACAACAATATTATATATTTTAAAAATAAATCGTATAAATACTTCTAAACCTTAAATACGCGTGTAATTGTAACACATGAGTAAACACAATATTTATACACGTGTATCTAAATAAATAAACTTCTAAAACACGTGTAATTATAAAGAAGAATAATAACATGTTTTAAAATTTAAGTACCGGTGAAAACCTGTAATAGTATCATCGTATATGATAATGAATGAATAATACAATGTTAAACAATTATAACAATTATAAGAAAAAAATCTAAGAACATTATAATATAATGTTATAATGTTATATTATAACTATCATAAATACCTTGTCAAAATTGAATAAAAAAATATTATAATTAAATTAATAAACATTTTTAAATACATACAATATAAACATATATTATTAAAATAAAATAAATTGATTAATTAAGGTAATTGCTGTAAATTGATTGAAAGCTCATATTATATAATTATATTGACTATTGACATTTTAAAGTGACCCAAGAATAGTTTTTGATTGCATAAGTGGTAAGTACATCAACTTAAATTTAAGGTTAACCGAAATAGTCTCAGTATCAATATGTGGTGAATTATTACGAATGGAAACCATCGTGGTGTAATAATGGAAAACATAATCTTACTGGTTTTTTCACATAAATTACTCATTTAGTTTCTAATTTTGGGCGATGGCTGTATTATTACAGATAACAGTGATAATATATATCATTCAAAATAATGTATTTACAATGATTTAGGTATTTTGTACATACCAGCTTGTCTCATAGTTCAGTAATCGAAGAAAATGCACGTCAGTCACGCAGCGACCACTGCTACTACCACCGTCATTGTCGTAGATTTACACGCACGCTTCATCCACCCACCCATCCTTCCGGAAAATTATCGCCAAGAGGCAAGAAAAACACGGAAAACCATTTAGAAAAGGAGACGTAATGACGTTACATAATCTCTGTTTTTACGATGCGCTCACGTAACGTGGACATTCGAAAAAGATTTATAGTGTTTGTTTTCATCTATATAAGCAAAAATATTTACTAGAATTATATTATGAACATGTAAGAGATAACACACAATGGCCTAGGACTTTAAAACGGATATGTCCTTGAATAAGTCGTTTTTTTATCGCTGGTCAAAGTTTTTGTACGATTAAGTATATAATTTACAAGAATCGCTAGCTGATTATAGTTAAAAAAGTCGTTTGAAAATGTTGAAAAGTATTATTATAAATATGTAAAATGACCTAACCGTGCAATTATTTCCACTAAAATTACTGGATAAACTTTATAAATGGTATCAAAAAACTAATTTCAAAGTCATGGTAAGCAAATCTCAATACATTACATATTCACACGGAAAAAAAAAAATAAATTAAATTTTAATGTCAACAATAATACAATTCTTAATCAAAATACAGCTAAAATCCTTGGAATAAGTAATAACTTAAAAAATACATTGATTCCATACATAAAAAATATTTAAAAAAAAACGCTGTGCGTCAAAAATTAACATAATGCAAATTCTGAAACATATTAATTGGAGATCCTCATTTTCCACGTTATGAACAGTGTACGTACAAATCATTAATTTTATTCTAACTCATAACAATTTGTTACTTACTATAAATAGAAAAAATATTCTCGCCATTAAACTCACCAAAAACAAAATTGTATTATCTATACAATCAATCATTGATGAAAACTAGTTTAACCTTAAAAACATTGTTACTTTTTAAACGCTCATTTTCCTTCTTAGATTTTTCTATCTAATATGATCGATACTGCCCAGTGCCTAGATGGGAAGAACAAAGTGTTGTACCGGAAGTATACGAAATTAGTTCAGATGAAATCAAGAAAGCGATTAACAGCCTTAAAAACTGAAAAGCACCCGGTACTGATGGTATTCCGACCGAACTACTGAAATACCGAAGTGACGCACTGCAAACAAATATTCACGAACTGTGTTTGACCTCATGGAAGGAAGAAAGGATTCCGGAAGATTGGAATAAAGCTATTATTATCCCACTGCATAAGAAATGAGATGAATTAAAATTAAAATAACAGTGTAATAACCGGTCTAGGACATTTCGGCGTGGCCATTTCGGCGTAGTGCCCTTTCGGCGTAGGGTCATTTTGGCGTATAGATATTTTGAAGTTTTATAAATTTGAAGTTATTTATTTAATATTATTTATTATTTATATTATTTAATCATAAATATATCTGACAGAAAACATTATTTAATTATTATTAATAAATTTATTCTAATGAAATAAACAAAAAAATGTATGTAAACACATTAATTTAAATAAGGAGAATAATATAAAAAATACATAAATATATCTGACAGAAAACATATTATTTAAACGTAATTAAAATCACTTTTATGAAAAAATCTAAGTGACTACGCCAAAATGAACATCACGCCGAAATGACTTAATGCCGAAACGTCCTACAACGAAATGGCCACGCCGAAACAGCTCCGCCAAAATGACTACGCCGATACGTCCGGCTCCGCGTAATAACTACCGAGGAATTTCGCTATTAAATACAGTGTACAAGGTGTTTGAAAATATATTATTGAAGCGATTGCAGCCTATAGCAGAGAAGTACATCGGAGATTTTGGAAAGGTAAATCAACGATTTGAATAATATATAAGAAATATGAATTTTGAAAAAATATTTGGCAACTATATGTAGATTTTAAAATAGCTTACGACAGCATAAACCAGGAATACTTGTATAATATAATGGTTGAATTTGGGTTCCCATCAAAACTACTAGCATTGACGGAAATGTATACAGAAGGTACGAAGTACCAGATAGGGGTAGACCAAACAACAACCGAGGAGTTTCAAGTGATTACAGATTTAAAACAAGGGGATGCACTTTGTCTCTTGCCATTCAATATAGTGCTAGAAAAGGTGAAAAGAAGTGTACAACATAATAGGTATAGACTAGTGGTCCGTACATCTAAGTTGGATGTGTTAGGATTTGTCTTAAACCTTTTGGCAATAACAAATTTATTTTAATTTATGCATATGACACTCGGCATGAGCTATTATTACAAAACTATTTTATTTTTATAATAACAAATAAACTGTAGTGAATAATGCAGCCACATTAATTGACAAAGCTTAAACAATAGGACTAACCGCAAATGATGAAAAAACCAAGGTAATGGAATTATTGGAGAACGACCATGAAATATTTTTAGTGAAAGGATTAGTTTTTGAAAAAATAGATCAGTTTAAATATCTTGGAGTTACCATCAGAAGTAGTAATGACTGGAGCGAAGAAATAATGAACCACATACACAAAGCGGAAAAGGTATAATAAATTATTAAATTTTTTCAAATCAAAATTATACTCGATAAGGACGAAATTGAGAATGTATAGGGCTGTAGAATTAGACCGACTACATAAAGGCACAACGATTGCAATGGTTCAGAAACGCTATACAAAGAGATGAATCAAAAGCTGTAAGGACAGCCATAGAGTATTAACAAAATGGGAAAAGACCGAGGAGTAGACCAAAGAAGCGATGGTTCGGCGGGATACGTAAGGATTTAAGATAACTGGACGTAGAAGATTGGAAGAATATTATTCAGGATAAGGAAAGATGAAATGCTTTGATTGTGGCGTTGAAGACTCTTGGAGAGTCATACAACCAAGAAGAAAAAATATAATTGATACTAGTCTCATTGATCAACAATAAACTTAACTAATTTTCATATTCATATATAAATAGTTCAAAAACATAATATCTCAGTATTCTAAATGTATTGAAATGTACACTTATGCATCCAAAACTGAAAGTGATACTGGAAACTTGATCAGATAAAATGACGAAAAAATAATATACGAACTTTCAGTAGAATGTTCTATACACACCGTTTAGCGTTGAAGCAATTGCTATCTTATAAGTCCTCAAATACTCCCCGGAAAAACGAAATATAAACTTCGTAATCCTGAATGATTCACAAAACTAAATAATAAGTATTACTTACATACAGGAACGTATCTAGAAATTTTTTTCGATGAGTGGGGGGTTGAACATCCAACTGTCTTTAAGCACGCCCCAGCTGACACACAGAAACCAAGAAAAACCAAGAAAATCCATCTCATCTTACCATCCTTACCCATTATTCCAAAGGAAACGTAATTAAAATAATGTGAATTTAAAGTCAATCATGGATCAAAATGGAAATCTCATATTATCCATAAGAACACAGCATCAAAATCCTCCACAAGTAATATTGTATTAATCTCTTAAGATGTTAAAAGTACAATAAAATTGATCTTTGTAAAAACCTGACAAAATATCTGGTCCGAACAAAAAACTTAACTTAACGAAATAAAATATTCAGTAATGCGTTTTCCGAACAATCAACTAAAAAAGCGTTGCCAGACTTCGAATAGGTCAGAATAGTTTCATTCACAGTTACCCGATGGCCTGAGAGGAACTTCCCAATAACTCGTCCGGCAGTATCAAGTATCAATCTTTCAATAAAACACATCATGATTGAGTGTGACACATACCGCAAAACAAAATCCGAAACTATCTTATGACATATTCGAAAGCCTTTGACAAAACCTGTCAATTCCCAATATAATTTCCTCTTTTTAGAAAACCGGATTTATCAAATTAATTAAATGAGAAAAAAGTTCATAATATTTCAAATTAGCTTATTACCATATCAGTTTTTTTTTATTATTCACAATTTAGTATATAATCTTGTAACATACATATTAGAAAACAAATTATTCTTACAATGGTCATTGTGCTGAGGGTTATTTTTAAATAAAAATAAATAAATAAATAAAAACAATAATATTATAATAAATAAATTATATTGAAACTGTTATGTAAATATATGAACTAATGAACTAATACTAGTTCGTAGACATACAGCGATGACTCAACATGTAACCCTTGAACAGATAATAGTATAATAATATAATTTTTAATGATTGCCCAAGGAGGTACCTATAACTGTATTGGCTATAGTTAAACATAAAATATATAATATAATACAAATATTAGTTTTAGAATAAAATAAAACGATCAGTCTTCGTAGTTTCCTTAAATTACGACATTTCAGTTTTTATATAAAATATATGTCATTACATTAATATAAATTTTACTTATAAATGTATCTATATTAATTAACTAAACATTAAACTATATGTATACATTATTATAAAATCTGTTCTTAAAGCTAATCTTTATCTAAGAAATTTTACTCATGCAATATACAATTTATGTATTGTGTGCATTAAAATATTATTTCCCAGTAAGTGAATAGTTCCTACTAAGCAAAATTAGACAATTTTTATTGATTCATCAAAAATATTAAATTTAAATAGGTTTGTGTATCATTATTAAGTAATTTTATTATTATTTGGTAATTTAATTTATAATTCATAATTAAAATAACTGTATTATTCAAATAGTTTTCAAAATCACTAGATGATAATTTATCTATAAATTTTTTATTCGACACTTATCATCAGTTAAATCTAAAATGTTATGATTAGTACATTACTAAAGTATATAAGATTTTTTATTTTGAAGTCAAAAATAAACTTAATAAACTCAATATTTAATTTGAATAATTGTATATAAGCATTTGTATAATTTATATATATATATACGTATCTATTCATAATTATCTAGAAAAAATACAAGAAGAAAATTTCACAAATAGTGAGTTCGTTTTAATATAACGATATAAATAGGTCATGTAATTTAGGTATCATAATTATACCTACAATGCATAAAATAGATAATGTTTGACCAATTCAAACATATTAATATTGTGTACATCAAATACGCTTTCCAAATTTGAGTACCAAATCTTTAAAATTAAATAAAACACATTTACAAAAAAAAAAAATCGTATTAATTTCAAATATTTATAAATTTAATGTCAAAATATTTATGAATATTGAGTTTATAGACAAATTACTGTAAAATAATACCCTTTTTTTGACCAATATTGAAAAAATACTAAGGAATAAAAATGATCTATTGGTGTGAACAAATATAATATGGATACGAAAAGAAAATATGTAATAACTGAATAAAATATATGGAAAATTTGTTTTAATGAATTCAAGCGAAAAATTATCTGTTATTCAAAAGTATTTCTATAAAATTTATTTCATTTGAATCATACAATTGGAAAATCTTTCACTAAAATTACATTTTTAGAATCAACAATAAGTAATATTTTTGGTCCATAACATTGGATTTTAAAATATCTAATTCTATAAATATATTAATTATTTATGAACTGATTTATCCATCGATAAAATAGTTGATATAATAAATAATTATTATAATTTTATTTGTATTTATATTATAATTTATATTTAGTATAAAATGGATTGAAAGATGTATTAATATTCTAATGATAATTAATATAATTTATAATATATACATTAATAATATATCAGCGTTAATAAAAATTAAAAATGTTATACATCCTACAAAATAATAAATCTTTATTATTTATTATTGTATAATTTTTGTATACTCAGGTAATTTATATATAGTACTTACAACACTAAATGTAATGCAGCAAAATATTAAGTTTATAATTTATTTTTAGACCAATAAATACTTATATTAAAATGTATATGTAATGTTAGTATTTTATTTCATTTATTTTTTCATGCGGAATTGAGTTTAAAATGAAATTATTATTGTAGAATTTCACCTTATTTTTCGTGAGATATATTAATATTTAATTGAATAAGATAATTCAGCTAAAGTTATTTTTCTCGAATTACAAAAAAAAAAAAAAATATTTAGCCTACACTCAAAACTTTCAATGAATTTCGATAGAAGTAAAGTATAATATAAAGTAATATACAGCACTATACAGTACTATACATTTAAAAGTACGTATAAAAACTCTTTGTAATGGTTCAGGTCGTTTCGGGTAATGAATATGTAGAAAAACGACAAGAGTTTTGAGGTGTTAATAAAAGTATTAAGGGTCTTTCGTAAATTGTGACAAAGAGAAATCAACAATAGGGTGGTAGTGTGCGAATAAAAAGGTCAAGAATAATTATAAATAGTCCTTTACATACAAAGAAGTTCAATCACAAGAATTTAGTAATTTTATTTCATGTTTCATTTTGATATAAACTTATATTGAGAACGTAGTTAAAACGTTATTTTCATATAGTAATTATTATAAATTTAAGGTTTTATGAATTCCTTGTATAGTTTCGGACATTGATATGAGATCATTATCGAATATCGATTACCTACATATAATATTTTTTTTAAGATAAATAAAATAATTTGAAAAATTAGTTAATATAAAAATTTAACTTGATATTTTATTTTTATGTAAAATTAACTTGAAGATAACACGTTATATACATTAAAAAAGTAAATTTATTGAATTTAAAGTTATTTTATAAATAAAGTAACGAATAATTAAATTAGTTAATATTAACTTAACGTTTTAACTTAATTTTAATTTTTTAACTCGTTAATGCTCAGCCTTGATTAAATTGTTCTGTTTGGGTTGTTTGTACAGACACAATAGCTGTCATTATATCTTCATTTTAAATAGTAGAACCGTTTTTGGAGGACGTGCTTATTATTATTAGCATTGTGTTGATTTGAAATCGGGGTACCGGGTCTAAATCTTTTTTGACATAGTTAGAGAAAATAAATAATCACTGCACACACGGTGTATACAGTGTAATGACTTATAGGGTTAATGGACACAAGGTATATGAAAAGTCGTTAACTGATATTAAATTTGAGCGTACCTTATATTCCAGTTATATTATGAGTAAAGGTATAATCAACAAACAGCTGTTTATAAACTCTAGATAGAATTAAGTTAAGATAAGATATAACCACATTGGTAGCGTAAATGACAATATTTTACTTGCCGAAAAACGAAGCTGACAACTAAAATGCTCACTCGCAAATATAATAGCACTTAAATAAACGATTAAGAAAGCAGAATATATAAAGCGCACAACAACATAGAAACTTGAAAAGTTATAATACATTTTATATATAATAGATTTTATAAAAATCAAATTATTAATTATTTTATGTATTTACCATTATGAATTGTACTTTTCTTTCTTAATGATTATTTACTATATATTATTATCGATCACCCATTATTTAATGATATAAATTGGGCTCATCCCGTTTAAATAAAAAAAAAAAAATGTTATCTTTTTTAATAATTGTTTCTATCATGGTCGTAATAATTATACATTACCTCAACAGGTGTAAGCTTACTTGATAAACATTTTGTCTAAAAGAAGAACCAAAAATATTGTATACAAAGAGGATTTTTTTTTTACAAAAAAAGACATTAAGGATTAAATAAGCATAAAAACTATTTTTCACTCAACAAAGTAGCCTATTATATTCTATAATGATATTTTAAATATGAAAAAAACAAAAAAACAAAAAAACAAAAAAAAGAAACATATAGGCGAAGTCAGATAATTCAACCACGTGCCTATATAAATTAAATTAAAACATTATTCATTAAATGACTGATTGCTACTTGTCAAAAACGACAAATCATATGAAGTTGATAATTTTAAATAGTGAAATAGTTTCTTCAACACTTTAGATCAAGAGCGGTCAACAAGTGGAAGGCGACATGAGTTCTAGTCGATCATGACTCCTTATCATTTTTTTTCAAACATTTTAGATTCTGAACGGAGTGAAGAATGTATTGATTTTACAATGATGTGTGTTTTTTTTTTATTTTTTTTTTTTTTTTTTTTTTTTTATCTGTCGACACGATTTGGGGCAGTAAAAATGCTTCGATTGCCTTATGTAGCAACTTTTCTGAAAGGAAAGTGAATCTATTTGGTACTTTGGAGGGTCAAAAGTAAAAAATTTTGGGAAAAACGGGAGTTTTTACGCAAAACTAGTTATCGACAAAATCAAATTTTTTATTTTGCTATAACTCAAAAACGAATCGATGTAAATACTTGAAATTTTCACCATATGTTTAGATTAGCGTTCTCTATACACTATTAAATTCATTAAAGTATTTTGACTTTTATTGAGCTATTTATAGACAGTTGAAATTTTCAATTTTTTTAAGTATTTTTTTTTAAAACAATGATAAAAATTTTTTGGCTGCCCAGAAATCTTGAAAATTTAATACAAGGTTTCTTATAAGTTGTTCCTTAACTGATAAAAAAAAATCTAAAATCGTAAGTCACAATTTTTTTTTATAAGTGCTCAAAGTTCCAATTTATACGAAATATGTAAAAATCACGATAATTTGCAAGTTATTTTGTAGATAAAAATTAATAAAATTTTTTCTGTTCATACTTAAGGTTCAAAATTTTAACACTAGGTTATCTATAAGCTACTCTTCAAAAATCTTTAAAAAAATTTCTACCGGAATTAGAGGAAAACATTTTATGACTGTTTGAAATTAAAATATTTACGAAATTGCATAAAATAGTGATTTGTTCTCAAACGATTTTAAATATTGTTATAATTCAAAAAGTATAAGTCGCAGATTTTTTAAATTTCTACCAGCTGTTAAGATTGGTATTTCTTTTATGTCATATTTTTGTCAAAATATTATATTGATTTTTAAGCCACTTATAGACATTTAAAATATTCGATTTTTTTACACTTTTTTTTTTTATAATCGGTGATAAAAAAATTTGGCTCGTACAAAATACTTGAAAATTTAATAGAAGATTCCACAGAAGTAGTTCTTAAAGTCATTCAAAAATTATTAAAATCCATAGGCACAATTTTTTTTTTATAAGCGTTTGAACAGCGAATATTGACATAAAATTACATGTAAAATATAATATAATGTATAATATTCTAGACTGACAAAGATATCGGTTTTTTTTAAAATGTTCTAACTCAAAAACGAAAAACCGCAACAACTTGAAATTATCACCAAATCTTTATATTGACGTTTTCTATACATGGTTAAGTTTTCAATGTATTTTGACATATTTTGACTTATTTATAGACAATTTTTCTAAATTTTTCGTTTCAAAATAAAATATACTTACCTATTACAATATTTATAAATAACAATGTATTATATTCTTGACTAACATATCATCTCCGTTCAGAATCGTTTTTCGTATACAATGATACCTATCATTGAAATCAAATTTAACAAATCCATTATAATGACCTATTCTATGAAGAGTCGCACTCCACCCCCAAGTGTACAGCAGAGCGAGGCCCATCCGGTTCTTTTTATAAATGTTTTTATTTTTGTCCAACATATGAATATAATAATTAGATTAATAACAATTAATTAAGTCAGTATATAATAATAATAATGATATTAATAATAATAAAAATAATAATAATCATAATAGTAATAAATAACCATGTAAAACGAAATTATAAGCTCAGATCGAGAGTTTTACCGTCATATCGTTTTGTTTTGCTTGGTGAATTCAAAAACAAATGTATAACCCTTATGTTATCCAAACATAAATAGATTCTAAATAATATAAGTTAGTAAACCATACATAACGATTAAGATTATTCCGTGCAAAGTCGAGTAATTCAGCTAGTTAGGTATATTATTATTATTCAGTAACTATGAGAGTTAGTATTAGTGAGCGTCGATATTGGACAAGATGAGAGAAAATTGATTGAGATGATGTGGGCATGTGATAAGGCGAGTTGGAACAAAAGCAGTAAGAGTGGTTATGAAAATTAACGTTGAAGGGGAAAAAGGTAGAAGAAGACCAAAAAAAAGATGATTAGAATGATTAAGAATGGTATGTAGCTGTTATTGTATTTGCATTGGATGTAAAAAATCGAAACGAATGGAGATTTAAGACAGAGGGAGTCGATTATAAATAATTGGGGAAAAGGTGAAGAAGAAGTAGAAAGAAGAAATAATAATTATTTGATGCATATTCGAAAATTGTACCTGATGATTTACCATACTATTTACAGAATTTTATGCTTAAGACTGATATAAATATAGGTACTTTTTTAAATGTGTATAAAATATATTTTAAAATTGATTTTAATCTGAATATTTGATACATTTTTAGAAGAAACTATGTTAACTAGTCGAATACCACAAAACATACGCTTTTTGGGTATATGCAGAGGAACGATTTCAGACTTGCTGCAATAAAATACATCGAAGCATGTGGCATACACCCTAGTAACGCCGAAGACCTGCTGTGTAGATTTCATGATCTTCCGCAGGCCCAATGAGAGGGGAGGCAGTCGGGTCTGTAGCCCTGAGGCTCGGGCTTCAAAAAAGGTCCGAGGTCTGCCCAAATCCACAACGTCTTGGTCACGGTGTTGAGCTATTTAGCTATTTATGGACCACCGGTATGAATCGTGGTAACAACCTACCCATTTGATAGTAGCATATGCTGTATGTGAAATTATAAAACGTATCTGTCAAGCAAAAATAACCTTTAACAAAAAGAAAACTATGTTCTCATCAAGAAGTATTAATCTAAAAATAAGAAAAAACCTATTAAAGACGTACGTATGGAGCATTTTCCTGTACGGGTGTGAAACCTGGACAATAACAATGAAAGAAAAAAAGAAGACTTGAGGTGTTTGAAATGTGGTGCTATAGAAGGATGCTAAGAATAATTTGGATGGACAGAGTAACCAACGTAGAAGTATTGGAAAGAATATCAGATGGAAAGTTACTATGGAATAACATAGTCAGAAGATGGAACGAATGGATAGGTCATATCATGAGACACGAAGGGCTGTTGAAACATATAATAGAAGGAACAGTAGAAGGAAAGAACCGCAAGGGAAGACCAAGATTTGAATTCATTCAACAGTTAATAAAGGACCAAGGATGTGACTCATATGTGGAAATGAAAAGGAAGTCGGATAAGAGAAAAGACTGAAAGATGGCTGCAAACCAATCTACGGACTGAATCCATAGAGAGAGAAAGAGACCTATATAAGAAACATACACAAGAAATCACAAATTAGAAAGACTCGATATCCAACCACATATAGTAAAATGTGATTAAAAGAGGCATGTAGTAGGGCAGCAGCTATTACAATATTGTGTTTATCATCTACACGCCAGACAGCAGCCAACAGATACGAAAAACTGTACGACTGATGGCTGCACTGTGATACGGAAGGCAACGGGAAACCATCGTATTAATATCCCAAGTAACAGCCATGTCTTCTTTTCAAGATAAGAGGAAAGAGATCGCTGCAAACCAATCCACGGATTAAAACCATAGAGAGAGAGAGAGAGAGAGACACTACATACGTAAAACCAATATAACAATAAAATAACTAATTTTTGAATCAAGAAAAAAGCATCATATATTTTTATGTCTCAACATTTGTACATCGATTCTTACATAATATTTTAATTTATAATTTTATAATAATTTTTCATTACCTCTTCGATATACACATTGGGACGACACTGAATGTTAGTGGTAAGTTTGATACCTCATGTAAGAGGGGCCCGGATAAGTTTTTCCCTGGGGCCCTTGATTTCTCTCCGCGGCCCTGACCTTCCGGAATGAAATCAGGGCTCTACCATTATGAACATCTTTAATCTGCAAGGTCGCGTGGAAGACTAAGGAAACCTAATCTAATCTAGGGAGGTTGAATGCATTTACCACGCGCTTCGGATATAGGTGAGATCGGTCAGGTGCCGTTGACTCATCTTGAATCCTATCCTCTCGAGGTTAGACACTAGGCTGGGAAGGTCCATGCCAAAGATATTAGAATAGCATGCAACATCAAGAATAGCGGGTGCAGATACCGGGCTGAGAGTACAACACAAAAGAAAAACGGCATTAGATACAATAACTATATACATAACTATGTAACGCGGTCACGGTTACTTCATAAGCGGCATTTCGATAGTCTAACAAGCGCGCGGTCAGCTGTGGATGGGAACTATTTATAAATATGTTAAGTAAACGGTAGAGATCGGTTGGAATTAATGGCACTAACTGTACTTAATCCTCAGTTATCAAGTAAAAAAATAAAAGAAGAAAATAAGTTATAACAAACATGAAAAGACTATTCTTATTATATTATTATATTCTTCTTGAATTTTTAAGCTCGTGATTTTAAAGTAAAATTTAATAAATTCTAGCTACCAAAAAAAAATTATAAATATAGAATATTAATTTAAATATATGGAAATACGTGCATTTACTAAAAAAAAAAAAAAAAATAATGAAATTTAAGATTAAATAAAAAGTAACTTTGTGAATGGTAAAAAACATTAGAAAAATTAAAAAAAACTACTGTAGGTACCTTTAAACTTGAAATAGTATCTTATAATAATTTATTGAATGTGAATCTGCAGTTTTATTGCTATGAATTCATGTATGTTAATTTATCCAATTTATCCAATAATGAATATACAATATTGAAACAATTCATTATTTACGTAGTTTATGAAAATACATACGTATATTCTATGAATATAAATAATTAATTGGAGGAAAAGTCATATAGCTTATTTGAAGAGCATACTTATGTCATTATTTTGTGCATATTTTAATGACATTTAGGACAGAACCTCCGAACCCCGCTAATTAATGTTTGTTTGGTCCATTTTTTGTTTTCCTCGGTTGTCGCTCGAAACAACAACCATTATTTTTCCATACAATTAAAAATATATGGAAGCAATACCTCTATTGTTTTTTATTTTGTTCGTTACAAATACCTGAGTAAACGCCTTTTATAACTAACACAAAAATTATTAAACCAACTAAATGAAGATTACAGTCTTTCGGATTTATCGTAAAACAAGATTCAATTGTTTCATTATAATATAAATATGTTTAGCTTTAAGTTTTTTATTTTCTTCTTATTACGTATTCTCAAATCGTCATAAAAATAAAATCATAATTAATAAACTATAATTACGGTGATAAGTCATGAAATATTATAATTGTTGAAATACATAGTGATGTAAGTCATTTTCAACACTCTATAGTCCTATCAAAAGGAAACTATCTCATTTTTTTTTATCTCTTAACAAGCCTCATACACATAATAAATGTTTGATTCGAACCTTCATATAATAATTTAATTTTGGGGTTTACTTTAGAGTTCGTAATGGAACCTTTTGTTTCTCTAATTATGAACAATTTGACTTGCACCATTATGGATTTAACCCACTCGTATAAAGATTAATTTAACTTATGATGCTGAAGTCAGGCAATATATTTAACAACTGTATTCAAATTATAATTTGTAAAAAAAAATCGGATGGGCCCTGTACACTTGGGGGTGAAGTGCGACTCTCCATAGGATAGGTCATTATAATGGATTTGTTAAATTTGAATTCAATGATAGGTATCATTATATACGAAAAACGATTCTCAACGGAAATGATAGGTTTGTCTAGAATATAATACAACTACTATCTATATTCTATGAAAAAACAATATTATTTATAAATATTGGAATAAGTATATTTTATTTTGAAACGAAAAATTTAGAAAAATCGAAAATTTAAATTGTCTATAAATATGTCAAAATACTTTGAAAATTTAACCATATATAGAAAATGTCAATATAAAGATTTGGTGAAAATTTCAAGTTGTTGTGGTTTTTCATTTTTGAGTTAGAGCATTTTAAAAAAATGTAATTTGTAAAAACGTGATTTTGCGTAAAATTTCCCGTTTTTTCGTAATTTTTTTATCGTTTTTTTCGATTTTTTTAAAAAGTATTGAAAAGTTGGATTTTAGTCTAGCCAAAGTACCATCTACATTCACTTTCCTTTTAGAAAGTTGTTATATAAGCAAATCGAAGCATTTTTACTGCCAAAAAAGGTGTCGTCAGACACAAAAATAAAAAATTAAAATTAAAAAAAAACACACATCATTGTAAAACCAATAGATTCCATCACTCCGTTCAGAATCTAAAAAGGAATGGTTGAATTATTGCGAAGCGCAAAGAAATTCAATCAATTCAATTATAATCTATGATGATCCTGTCCACTACTATCTAATGGTTTCTGATACACATTGTCAGTCATTCATGCCTCTACTATTAATACAATCGTTTTTATGGTGTGATATCGAAACACTTAGATTGATTATGATCCATCGGCATGAATTTTTTTTGAAAACTGATGGATATTGGAAAAAAAAGTGCAATAAAAGTGCATCTAAATACACAATGCATAAAATCGTAAAATCATTTCTGTATTGTTGATCAGATAAAAAAATAAACCAATTTAAAAGTCTTTCAGGATATACTAAATAATTACTTGAATCATAATTGGCTCGGTTATCGTGCTATTTTAGCAGTAAATAATGTTAGTGTTAACTAAACTAACTCCCAGATACAACAATTATTGATAGGTGATCTGATATTAATTATGCGATAAAATACGTTTAGTCATCAAAAAACACCGGAAATATTTTTAAACTGCAAAGTTTTAAAGAGAAATTGTTCTGTTACGACGTATTCTATTGATACCTTCTGAATTTCCAATACAACAATACAATTCTATGGACTTCAGTTTTCTATTCATTTGGTCTTCACTAGAAGTATAAATAAGTCTCAAGGCTTAAAAATATATATTTAGAGCTTGGACTTGGAAAAACCTTGTTCACCTATGGACATCATTTAAAAAAAAAAAAAAAAAATAAAAAAAAACACACACATCATTGTAAAACCAATAGATTCCATCACTCCGTTCAGAATCTAAAATAAAAATAAATGGTCTTATTATTATTACTTTTTCATAATTTAAAATTAACCAAATAAATTGTTTATTTATTACTGGACACACGAAATATTTGAATTTAACGAAATTTAACTTTCCTAGTTGAAATTTGGCTATTGCCCAAAAGTCTATTCGTGTAATTTCTCAAACAAATTTGTCGAATACGAGTACATTGTACATTTATGATGAGAGCGATTTTTTATCGTTGCTTTTACTTGTACTTACATTTATTCAAAAAAAAAATTTCCTGATACGTCTAATTAAACAAATTCAACTTTAGTGAATGATAACATTTTTTTAGATGTCCAGAACGTCTAATGTCATATAATACTGTGTATAATTTAATTCTCACTGCTATAGTAACTTTTTGCACTCGTATATACACATTGTAAAGAACTTTAGACTTTTTATGGAAGGAAACTTTTCGAAAAGTTCATTGAGTGGAATTCTTTTATTTTTAATGTTCTTCGGAACAGCCAAGCAAAAATGATTAGTAGTACAAAAGAAATAGAAAGTAAAAAGGGTCACTAGATTTATTTACTATAGAAAGAATTGGAAATATAATAGGGAAAACAAAAAAATAAATTAAAAACCTTTCTGATTATTTATTTTTTTTGTTCAAGAAATTTTTTTAAGAAAATGTTCTCTGTTTTTCTTATTTCATATAATTGCTAATGAAACTAGCATGGAAAATTCGGTGTATTAAAACCTAAAAACATCATCTAGGCATACTTATATATAATATTTTTCTAACATATTTTACTACTTCTAATACAAAAGTGAGTCAAGGAAAAATAACGTTGAATGAAAAGGATTATTTTCGAAAGGTTTATTCACTTAAGGACTAATATTTAATTACCAAAAAGCTTTTCTATCCACAGACACAGGGCAAACCAACCAGAATCATCTAGAAAATAATTGTTATCATTGTATAATCATCGCTCAGAGAGTAACTATCTGCTGTCGATCGTTACAGGTTATGTCAAATTAAATGAGTAAAGATATTTCAAAAAGACTATTTTGATAGGATGTTCTATCGATACTTGTGTGTATATATGTGCAATGTGTGTGAGTGAATATATCAGGTAAACCTAAGATAAATGTTCGAAAAAGAGAGGGTTTGCAGAACTTACTAGATAACAGTACCCAGGAGAAGGTAAACGTGATAACAAAATAGTAAATAGTTGGGTCTGTGAATTGATGACTAATACACTTGTTAAAATCGATTATATTTAAAGTAAAAGTTAATAAAATATTTTATGTGATACAAAATCAAACAGTTGGGCGTAATACAATTGTATACTAAAGATTAAAATAAAAATCAGTGACAATCATCAAAAGATTGCTATCGGGATTATAACGTGTACGAGATTCTCCAAAACCTTGATACTGCACTTGGACCCGAAGACCAACAAAATCAAAATCTAATAATATTTAAAAGAAAAAAAACAATTTATTTATTCTTAATTAAGAATTACTTACTTATATAAAATACAAACTAATGTATAATATTACATTTTTTTTTAATTTAAAATCTTATGGCTTATGTTATTGACGTTATAAACAAAATCTAAAAAAAACATGTTTGTATAGAACAAACATTTTATAACCACTAAGTTTTGAAATTCACCTTCAAAAGGATAGTAAAATAATAGTTTTAAGGTAATTATATTTTAAAATCATCTTAATTTAGATTTAGTAAAACATTTCACTTATGTATATATTTTAAAAATTATAACTGTCACTTATACATACTCGTGTAAATATATTTAAATACATACTTAGTTTATTGTTTAATAAAGGTGACATTTGTTAGTTATTTTATGGAACAATTACATTTGGTCTAAACGACATTCTTTTAAAAATATCATTATGCTTAATAATAATTATACGTTAATGATTATCAATTATTAATTAAGAGAGCATTTTCACAGCAGTAACAATCATTAAAACAAAATTTTGTGCAATAAGCAATTCTTCAAGAAGCTTCCCTTCCCTAATTTGAATTCAATTAGACTGTAAGTCTCTTGCAGTTATTAGTGAAAATATAAATAATCAACTATTCACAATGACTCACGCATTGTTTATAATGATATATGAAATAAGCTCTAAAGTATATGAGGGTACTAGTTTCAAAGTGTACATTCTCCATTTTTCATGAAAACTGAGATAGATTTCGTTACATATTTAATTATTAGCGCTGAATTCGAATAACTCATTATTTTCGAGTAAAAGGGTCTATCTTCAGTGTATTTTAAGATTTAAAATTGCATTTAGTTTCAAAAATTACAATCTCCTTGTACAAGTTTGTTTCAAAACGTACAATCTCACTACTGTCGAGCAATGAAGAATGTACACTTTGAAACTAGAGCCCTTATATGATATATTAATAAATATTAAATATATCTTTTTATTTATATTAACCATTGATGTTGATAACATTATTTTATGTTATTTTTATGTATTTATATTTACTTTACTCAAGTATCTACTGATCATTAAATTATTAAGTTATTAAATATTAAGCGTATTAATTACATTTTATATTTTTATTTAAAAATGTTATTTATTGATTAGTAAAATTATGAATAAATATTTATTACATCTTAATTTAATGTTAAAATAATATTTCATATTGTGATAATGTTAGTATCTCATGTAATAAAAAATCATGTATTTTAGATGATAACAAAACGATACATTGATATTTGTGCAAAACTAAGCATAATTACATGTGAAAATTAAGTTTAAAGAATAAGGTTTCCAGTGTTAAATACATATAAATAATATTTAAATTAAATAACGTTTTAACCGCTCGTTATTGTTTTCTTCTATTTTTTAAAACATTTTAACACATGGAGTTTGAAAAATATCTTGGCATAAAAATATTAGTAGCATACAATTTAAGAAAGAGATTTGTTGACATGAAGATTTGGCCAAAAAAAGGAATAAATGTAGTGAGGAACACGACCGATTCAACACGTCTGGAACGAGAGAATTCTCTGGCTGTGAACAATTTTTCAAAACGCCCTTCGACGTCTGTTGGACAGAGAAAAGAAAAAAAAAGAACAAAATGTTACCGTTGAAGAAGGTAAAGCAATGTGGCACAAATAGAGCAGAATGGTAAACGAAGGAATGAGTAAAAATGTTAGGTTCGACAAGAGCTGTAAATATACGAACAGGCGGTGGTCTCGCTGTCAAATTCAGAGAAGTGTTTAAGAAGGCGGTAAAATAGGCAATCGATAAGGGCCGGGGCGGGGTTCCTACAATAATATTTTCTTTCTTCTTTTCACTCGGTTTGAAATCCATTTGTCCCTCTACCCTCCTTTCATGCCACTCGAACGTCGCACTAGTCCCCGGTGCGTTGTGCAACGCTCATAGAATGCAGTTGTTCATGTCTCGAGTACAAAATATTATCGACTGAATTTGTTTACCTTATTCTCCTATTACGTCTATGGCGTAAAACATGTAAAGCCTTTTCGTTTTAATGAAATATAATACAATAAATAATATAAAAATATAATATGAGGTTCACCAAACATTAATACTAAAGAACAAAATACATTTTATTTTTGACAGATGGGTAGGTGGTAAATTTGAATTAAATAAAAATTAAAGTTAAAAATACCATGATTAATTCAATATTGAAAACAATAAAATGTATTAATAATTTAAGATTATCTTACTATCATGTTTATTAAACTCGTTAAAGTTTTGATTATTAAAATATTAATAAATAAATTTAGTTATTTTAAACTATTCTTATTTAAATATACTTTTACAGATTTTTATTATGAAAGATAATTAATTAAATGTGTAAGATAGAATTTCCCACAATATTTTACATACTCTCTATATTATTTTTTTAACTAACCATACGTTGTACAAGTGTTCATGTTTCAATAATAACATTTTATTAATGAATAATATTATTGTGCTAACTAATGTACGAATATATTATATTATTTCATTTGATTGTGTTTGTTATATGACATAAAAATTATTATTTACAATAATACGCATGATTTAATGATCATCGAGTATATATTAGTATATATATATATAACCAAAGTATATACCGTAGCTCATGTATTATCTATAGCTAATAAGAAAAAGCTGCAAAAAACTTAGGAAATAAGAAGAAATTGAAGAAAATTAAACGTCTTGTGAGACGGCTTGGAAATATACAAATTATTTAGTTATTTATTTATTTAACGGGACATTT